>WNWK01002444.1:161126-209391 GCA_009830355.1 Cherax destructor | reverse complement strand
GGAGGGGAGGAGGTGGAACAAAATGGAAGAATGTGCCTTCTTCAAGGATTAAGGACATTTGTGGAATGTGGAGCAAGGTGCAAGCATTTATGGATGAATATCACCCTAACCATGCTGTTGCAGGCCGTGCTGGAACCTGTACAATGACACAGTGGTGTGTCATTTCAGGGATGTGTTAAAGAATCGCCAGACACAGATCTCCCTGGACAAATTTGTTGTTAGAAAGAGGTCTAGTGACTTCAAGCTGGTCCTAGTGGCATTCAAAGAAAAAGGAAGTAACCCCAGAAAAGAACTTACCACTTGCAGTGTTAATGGAAGGGATTCCCTTCCAAACACTAGCATACTACTCCACCTTCTCCCCTCCTCCCGTCCTCCACACATCAACAACTCTTCAATAAATGTAAGTGACATGTTATTGTACAATATTTGCATGTATATTTATGTATTCTTTATTAAATTGTGTATTATTTAATGTCCAAAAGTTCTAAAAAATATTTTATTTAACTACTTTTGGAAGTCTTGGATGGATTAAATTTATTTCCATTATTTCTTATGGGGAAAATTGATTCGTTTTACGATTGTTTCGGCTTAAAATATGCCCTCTCTGACGGATTAAAATCGTAAACCGAGGTACCACTGTACCATGTACGTACGTGTACTTGTAGTAAATAAAGATATTATTAATTAAGCAATCGGAACCCCTCAAGGGAGGTTCCTTGATGCTGGTGAGAAGCTCTTGATATAGGGAATTGGATCTATGTGCCAGTTCCCTGCATTGAGTCTGAATACCTTCCATCCCCCCCACCCCACAGGCACTATATAATCCCTATGGGTTTAGTGCTCCCCTATGATTATAATAAGGAATCAGAGCTAACCTCCCGTTCCTCAGATTCAACTTAAAGACCTTCCATTCTTCAGGTGTAATATATTTGACCCTCAAAGTTACACATTCCTCACACAGGTTGTCATCTGGAAAGGATGAGGATCTGGACTTACCCTCCGCTTCCTTGGATTGAAACCGCCTCTCATTAACCACTCCTACAAGTGTGGAGGTTTCCCCCGACTACCCCTTAAGGAGGTTTCTTGATACTGGTAAGGGGCTCTTGATTCAAGGAAATGGACTTTCTCTTCCTTTGGATCGAATCTTAATGCCTTCTCACTTCTCACATCATAAAAATCTTTGAAAGAGTGATGAGACGGCAGATTACAAAGTTCATGGACCAGCACAACCAACATAACCCGAACCAGCATGGCTTTAGAGCGGGACGATCATGCCTGTCACAGCTGCTGAACCATTATGACAGAATTACAGAGGCGTTGAAAGACGACTAAATGCGTTTGACAAATGCGATCATGGAGTGATAGCGCACAAAATGAGGGCCATAGGCATTACGGGGAAGGTAGGCAGATGGATTTTTGAGTCCTAACAAACAGAACACAAAAAGTAGTGAACAGGGCAAGATCTAGCATCAGTGAGGTCAAAAGCTCAGTGCCCTAAGGCACTGTCCTGGCACCTCTGCTGTTTCTCATCCTCATAGCAGACATAGATAAAAACACCCAGCACACTTTTGCATCATCATTTGCAGATGACACTAAAATAAGCATGAAAGTCACTACGGTAGAGAACACTGAAAAATTACAGGACATAAGCAGGGTCTTCCAGTGGGCAGTGGAGAACAACATGACGTTCAATGGTGATAAGTTTCAGCTGCTTAGGTATGGAAAAAATGAAGAACTCAAAAGGAACACTATATACAAAACGCAAGAGGGTCACCACATAGAACGAAAGGAACACGTAAAGGACTTGGGAATAATTATATCTGCTGATCTGTCTTTTAAAGACCATAACAAGACAAAGATCACAACAGCCAGGAAAATGACGGGGTGGGTATTGAGAACTTTCAAAACAAGGGAAATAATGCCGATGGTGACACTCTTCAAATCGCTAGTGCTCCCTCACTTAGAATACTGCTCTGTGCTGACGGCCCCGTTCAGGGCAGGAGAAATATCAGAGCTGGAACAAATTCAGAGATCGTTTACGGCTCACATTGAGCCATTGAAACATCTAAATTATTGGGAACGCCTTCAAGTCGTGAACATGTACTCATTGGAGCGGAGGAGAGAGAGATACATGATAATATATACTTTGAAAGTACTTGAGGGCCTGGTCCCAAATCTGCACACTGCCATAACAACATACTGGAGTGAGAGATATGGGAGAAAGTGTAAAATAAACCCAGTGAGGAGCAGGGGTGTGGTGGGGACAATACGGGAGCACTGTATTAACATCCGGGATCCCAGACTATTCAACATCTTACCAGAAGATATCCGAAACACGGCTGGAACCAGTGTAGAAGCCTTCAAGAGGAAACTGGACAAGTATCTTCATCGGGTGCCAGATCAACCAAGCTGTGATGGATATGTGGGGCAGCGGGCCTCCAGCAGCAACAGCCTGGTTGACCAGGCAAGCACCAGACGAGCCTGGCCCATGGCCGGGCTCAGAGAGTAGATAAACTCTCGAAACTCTTCAAAGGTATATCAAAGGTGCCTTGGTGCTGTTTGACTCCTACAAGTTTAGTGCTTCTCTTGAATATAATTTCCTGATTTAAATGTTACCTTAGTACCCCTCGCCCTTGTGGGTTTAGTGTTTAGTTTTGATTATAATAATTAGTACCCCTCGTGGAGGTCCCTTGATATTAGGGAGGGACTCCTAATACAAGGGATTGGATCTCCTCTCCTGCACGGTGGATGTCTGGGCACCCGGGGGGCTCCGGGTGGGAGCAACCAGCAGCCCCTCCCAGCAGACGGAGGGGGCCTGGGATCTGCAATCAAACTGGCGTCCACCAGGACGTTGACACGTTCCCAGGGCAGCTCTCCCTCCGGATGCTAGCGGAGTTGCTGAACTATTGGACCTCTTAGGGAGGGTCGACGGTGCTCCTGCAAGCAGCAGATCCTGGCGCAACCTGTTTCTGTTTGCAATGGCTGTCTGGCTATCCTGCCGAAGAGGAACAGGCACCTAGCAACATCTGTTGTTGGGGCAATGGATGCATTCCCTAGAATGTTTGTGAACGGCTCATTACTCTATAATTTGTTCATGATTGTAACCATGTATGGACATGTTTATGATTCATTACCTATGTAACTGTCATGATTGTGACCAGCTCTACCTGGAGCTCATTACCTTTGTAACTTGGTCATAATTGTGACCAGATCTAGTTCATTACCTTTGTAACTTGTCATGAGTGTGACCAGCTCTACCTGGTGCTCATTACCTTTGTAACTTGGTCATAATTGTGACCAGATCTAGTTCATTACCGCTGTAACTTGTTCAGCTATCAAAACTTTGGAGTCCAGTCTCTGGACCAATTATGTACCTCTGTAATCTTTTGACTACCGCCCACAGGATGGATATGGGGTGCATAATAAAGATATTAAACTAACTCTCCTTCCTTATATCATACCTGATTGACTTCCATTCTCGCAGACGCTGTTAGTTACCATTTTGTCCTAGGCACATGTCGATTAGACACTAGGCCTGTTGTATGTGTGTGTAATGAAACACTTCGAAATGCTTCCGCCCCACCGGGAATTGAACCCGGGCCCTCCGTGTGTGAAGCGAGAGTTTTAGCCACCAGGCCACCGGGGCTGTATGATCCCCTATGGGTTTAGCACTCTCCCTGAGCATCTTCAGGCTGATGATTGGTTCGTGTCACCTGATCTCAAGTCATTTCAATTTCCATACTAATCAGCCTTACCATATTGTACTAATTTCACAGTGCTGTATGACCTTGGTGGGTTTAGCTCTTAGATTTGATAATAATAATAATGTACTAATTTTAATTCCCAACAAGTCATGTGTGAAACAATATACTATTACTTGTATGTGGTTTAGCGCTTCTTTTTGATTATAATAATAATAATAATCTTACTTGTATGACATGTGGGTCATACAGGGTATGTGTATGTGAGTTATTACCCAGGCACAGTGCCACAATACCCGGGCACAGTGCCACAATACCCGGGCACAGTGCCACAATACCCGGGCACAGTGTCACAATACCCGGGCACAGTGCCACAATACCCGGGCACTGCCACAATTCTCACACCAGGGAAATTTCTTGATGCCAGCGAGGGACTCTTGATATAAGGAAATAGAGCTATTCTCAACTTCCTTGGATCAAATTACATTCCCGGCACTGTATGAGTTAAATGCTTATGTATGATTATATCAGAAGCTCCCCCCCCCAAGACGGGGGAGGGCGCCCATGATGCTGGTGACGGGCTCTTAATCCAAGGAATTGAACCAGCCTACCCTACCTCTCCCTCATTTCCTTGGATCAAACATGAAATGTCTCCCATTCCCCTAAGGAGGTACGTGACCCCTATGGGTTTAGCGCTCACCTCCCCATGAACGTAAAATTATTATAATAAAAAATAATAAGCCCAATTACGTGAATGTAATAAAGAATAATACTTTAGGACAAACAAGAGAGAACAACACAAGACACAACTGAACAAAGTTGAGTACGTCTCGGCGCGTACACTGGAGCCTTGGAGGGAGGTTCCTTGGTGCTGGTGAGGGGCTCATGATCAAAGGAATTGAATCTGTGCTCCAGTTCCCTGAATTGAGCCTGAATGCCTTCCATCCCCCCCAAGGGGCTGTATAATCCCTACGGTTTTAGCACTCTCCCATGACAATAACTGGAGCCTTCAAGTGCAGTGCTTCACTGCTGGTGCAGTGCTTTCAATTCAAGGGAAAAAAAACTTCATATTTAATCTGTATCACCAGCCTCCTCTTCAAGGAGACACATTTATGCATCTTTTGCAGTTTTAAATACTTTTTTTTCCTTCAATATTTAATGTAATAAAAGAATTATTTGAACATCTCTTGAAACCCCCAATTCTTCTGTTTATTTTTATGGGTTATTAGTTATTACTCTGGTTATCTCATCAGAGGGAAGACTCGAGTCACGTCCTAGACAAGTCCACAGATAACTTATACATGGAAGACTGAAACTCCCGACGACGTTTCGATCCAACTTGTCCATTAACTAGTCACTGTATATACCCTGTCATATGAACTAGGATCAGCCCCGTATGTCCCTTGTACTAGTCACTGTATATACCCTGTCATATGAACTAGGATCAGCCCCGTATGACCCTTGTACTAGTCACAGTGTATATACCCTGTCATATGAACTAGGATCAGCCCCGTATGACCCTTGTACTAGTCACAGTGTATATACCCTGTCATATGAATTAGGATTAGCCCCGTATGACCCTTGTACTAATCACAGTGTATATACCCTGTCATATGAATTAGGATCAGCCCCGTATGACCCTTGTACTAGTCACAGTGTATATACCCTGTCCTATGAACTAGGATCAGCCCCGTATGACCCTTGTACTAGTCACAGTGTATATACCCTGTCATATGAATTAGGATCAGCCCCGTATGACCCTTGTACTAGTCACAGTGTATATACCCTGTCATATGAATTAGGATTAGCCCCGTATGACCCTTGTACTAGTCACAGTGTATATACCCTGTCATATGAATTAGGATCAGCCCCGTATGACCCTTGTACTAGTCACAGTGTATATACCCTGTCCTATGAACTAGGATCAGCCTCGTATGACCCTTGTACTAGTCACAGTGTATATACCCTGTCATATGAATTAGGATCAGCCCCGTATGACCCTTGTACTAGTCACAGTGTATATACCCTGTCATAAGAATTAGGATCAGCCCCGTATGACCCTTGTACTAGTCACAGTGGATATACCCTGTCATATGAACTAGGATCAGCCCCGTATGACCCTTGTACTAGTCACAGTGTATATACCCTGTCATATGAATTAGGATCAGCCCCGTATGACCCTTGTACTAGTCACAGTGTATATACCCTGTCATATGAATTAGGATCAGCCCCTTATGACCCTTGTACTAGTCACAGTGGATATACCCTGTCATATGAACTAGGATCAGCCCCGTATAACCCTTGTACTAGTCACAGGGATATACCCTGTCATGTGAACTAGGATAAGCCCCGTATGACCCTTGTGGGTTCAGCTCTTAGTTATGATTATGATAATATGTACCAGGAAAATAATTTGGTTAAGATTTCATGGGAATAATAAAAGGTCATGCCACTTAGGAAAAACAGCTGTGTTAGTCAATATATGTTGGCTGGTCAAACATACGTCTTACAATGGCTAATACAGATGAGGAATCTAATACAAATCAACGTATATATATTTTTTGGCGAAAGTTAGTCAAGAGAATCTTCAGAAAATGAAGCCAGTATACCAGATCATTTAATGAAGACTTCAAAACGAGTTATAACAAAAAAATCCATAATTTAACCCCCGTTAAAGTTCTACATTACCTCCACTAAGATGGGACAATAACCAACCTCTCCCCGACACATAATACTTTTTTTTTCATTGTTTCCTATCTACGTATAAATCTTTGATATTAGCTGAAATAAACTCGTGAATTTGACATAAATATATACATAGACTTGGAAGCAAGTGAGCGGAGAAAGGGAGTCTTTTTCAATGATTTGTTTCGCCTCTCTTGTTACTCGCAGACATAATCACTAGGTCGATGGTGACACTATTCATGGGGTTGTTCCCTCGAGACTGGCTCAGGGCATGGTGGGTGATGGCACAAGCCTGCTAAAGTGTCAGAGACACTTAAGCAGGAGGGTAAAAAACAAAGATCTTTATTTTACATGTTACCCAGGGAAACTTTATCAAGTGAAACTTTATCAAGTACCACTTTAGTAAGCACCACTGTGAGTGTAACTTCGTAAAATAAAGGCACTACCTGTCAAAAGTATCTTTCAATGACCTAGTTTAGTAGTTGTATCAGCGGATGCTAACTAGAGCCGGTCAGGAAGTCATGCTAGATGGATGAGTCTGCACTTTATCATCTCGTTTATCCCACGAGGAAGCTGGTGGTTGCGACTCCCTGCACTGCCACCAACGCGTTAACTCTCAACTCAATAAAAGTTAGAACAGCACATGACGAGCTCAAATAAACTGAAACTTAGGCGGATCTTGCGGGTGTTTGATGCGTCTCTCAGCACCTGAAAGGCAAAATTTGAACGTTAATGTACACGTAATGGAAGCTATCAGATTTTCACCTTCGAGTCCAATACTATTTCTCTCGAAATACGTAAGACTTTTCATATTAGAATCTAACATTAACTCTAGATGTGGGTGGTGAGGGAGTCTAGTGAGATATGAAAAGGATGGTAAGGGAAATAGGGCAAGGTTTAGGTTAGGTAACATTTGCCAGGAAACAGGACAAGTGTTTCCTGACGCGGGTCCTAGTCATATGATGATCCAGCCACTGGAGCTTTTGGTCATCTGACCGACGCCTTCCATTGGCTTACCCCGTCCACCCCTTTAAAAATTATGGTATACAGGGAAAGGATGGTGACGAGACGATGAGGTTGGTGAAGGAAACTATGATGACAGGGCGACGAAACAAAGAGATTCACTGTATACACTGACCTAGATCAACCTGTGGTGAGGAACGCCTCTCATGCCAAAGAGGATAGTGGGTGGAGTTTCCCTGAAGCCGGCATGCACAAGACCTTCTTTCATCCTGCCAGCTTTCCTGTCCTCCCTGAGCTCGTCCTCCAGGTTGGTCTCCTCCATGGGGTAGTTGGTCTCCTCTAGACTGCGGTCTTCCTTCAAAGCTTGAACATTGAGGGCGCTCGAGAGGTCGGAAATGAGATCTCCGATGTCGTATTCGTACTCGCCTTGTGTTCCGTCCTGAGGTACTACTCCAACGGCTGTCGAAGTGGACCGCTTGCGGCGCCCGCTGGCGACAAGACCAAAACAAATGACTTTAATTCAGTAAGTAACTAAGTTTATTTAGATATAGGTCCACATAAGTACAATTATCATACATAGTAACTTATATGCAAATTACTTAGAATAGCCCCAAAAAAAGTCAAAGGGGCTTATTTCCACTGGATTCCTTGTAATATCTTATTATTTAAGGTCTAGCAGTAAGTTACAGTAGGAATCAATCATGATTGTGACCATAAAGTTAAACAGCTAAGAACGTATGTAATTCTCACTCTTCATACGATCATACACCTAATGATGATAATAATTAATACAAATAATGTGAGATTTTATCATTATTGAGCACCTGAGCTCTCAAGAAAATCATTGAGCACATTGCTTTGTACAGGAAGATTCGTAACGGGGAATCAAATTTGAGAAAGACCATTGTATGCACTACTGTTAGAACGGTTTATTAATGAAATGACTAAAAATAGATGTGTTTCGGTTGTTGCACGATCTAACGCCAGTGTTGAAAGTTTGAAGCCGATCTAAAGAGTCTTTCTCCGATTATTGCACGTAAGTCAAATCCTAGAATGGTCAGGATAACATTGACCAGAGAGTCTCTGCAGGTGCCAGTAGTTGCATGAACATTTCCTTTAGTGACACTACACTATCGTGCAAAATTTAAAGTCGATCGGATGAAGCATTCTCAAGATATAAACGAAAATTTTGAAAAAGAAAAAGAAATCAGGTAACTACATAAAGGTACCTGTTGGGTATACTTAAAAAAATATAATATTTTTCAGTGTAACATTTTCCTTACTGCTAATAATATTACTACAAATAATAATAATAATAATAATAATAATAATAATAATAATAATAATAATAATAATAATAATAATAATAATAATAATAATAATAATAATAATAGGGAGAGCATTCAGATACAAGAACAATCGCTTCAGAAATTAGAGGATATTAATGTTATTAATTAGAGGAGAAGGAGGGCATCTTGAAGGAGATTAATAAAGGTATTGTGATCTTCTGATGTATGGTGCTTGTGTGATGTATGATGCTGGTGTGATGTATGGTGCTGGTGTGATGTATGGTGTTGGTGTGATGTATGGTGTTGGTGTGATGTATGGTGCTGGTGTGATGTATGGTGTTGGTGTGATGTATGGTGCTGGTGTGATGTATGGTGTTGGTGTGATGTATGGTGCTGGTGTGATTATATCTTTTATATTCCTTTGAAGGGTTTCGAGTCTTTCTACTCTCGGAGCCCGGCCATGGGCCAGGCTCGTCTGGTGCTTGCCTGGTCAACCAGGCTGCTGCTGGTGGAGGCCCGCTGACCCACATATCCATCACAGCCTGCTTGATCTGGTACCTGGTGAAGATACTTGTCCAGTTTCCTCTTGAAGACTTCTACACTTGTTCAAGCAGTGTTTCTGATATCTTCTGGTAAGATGTTGAATAATCTCGGGCCAGGGATGTTGATACAGTGTTTTCTTATTGTACCCACCGCACCCATGTTTTTCACTGGGTTTATTTTGCATTTTCTATGATGATTAAGTAATAGTGTCATGTATATTATAGGAGTGACGTATAGTGCTGTGTGATTTTACGAGAGAGAGAGATATAAAAAAAAGAGAGAGAAAGAGAGAGAGAGAGTAACGATGTACTTACATCTGCTTGACGTCAATAAGGCCAAATCCAACAGGCAGAGTAACGTACTTCCTGTTCTTCATCTTAGCCAGGGCCAACAACGTCTCTAACTCGGCCAGGCGCTGGTCACTAACACGTTTCTGCCTGCAATGACCACCACCAACACCACCACTGACTTAGTAATCTTAATGTTGGTGAACACAAATCACAGTACCGTGGCTCCAGCAATTTATATCTGACTCACAGTACGGTGTTTACGTCGATAATTCACAACTAACCCACAATACCGTGGCTGGAACCATTTACAACTAACCTACAATACCGTGGGTGTAACTATTTTAACTAACATACAATACCGTGACTGTAACAAGACATAACTAACCCACACAATATCGTATACAGGTGAGAGAGGTCAGACGGGGGTGAGAGAGAGGTCAGAGAATGTGAGAGGGACAGAGGGGGTGAGAGAGAGGTCAGAGGGCAGATCATACCTCTGCGGAGGTCTTGCAGCAGCCGGGGGAGAGAGCAGTGCACAGCAGATCACCAGCAGCAGTAACAGCTTCATGGTCATCCTCACCTCCTACAGCAGAGAGATAAAAACACTGTATATACAAGGTGTTTTAAAATGATGGACCCGATTTGAAATATATACTGCTTTGAAATTGGGTCCATTATTTTTAAACACCTTGTATGTGTATAACCCTCACATATATATATGTATAACACTCAAATATATATAGGAGTATAACACAGATATATATGTATATAAAACTCACAGGTATATACATGTACAGCACAGGTATATATGTATATAACATTCACAGGTAATAGGTCGTGGTAACACAAGTGGCTGAGCTAACTTTTCTCAGTACAAAAACACTGTTCAGAACTTTAAAACGTCATGTTTTGCACTGTATAGAGGTATATCCTGTTATTTACAATAAGATTCATCCAACTAGGTATATTTGCACACAGTGGGGCCCGTGGGACCCATGCTAGCCTCCCTATGGTGTACAAATATACCTAGTTGGATGAATCTTATTGTAGCCAGCTGGCTACAATAAGACATGACTCTATGTGGAGCTTTATCAAGTCATCTCTCGCTCTATGTAGAGCTTTGCCAAATTAAGGCTCCACACAGGGCGAAACGTTGCTATATTATTAACATCTTGTTCTTAATGCCTCTCAAAACAGAGTTCCTACAGTGGGAACACACGTCACAACACCGTGGCAGCAACAACAACACAAGTCACAACACCGTGGCAACAACAACAGCAACACAGGTCACAACACCTTGGCAACAACAACAACACAGGTCACAACACCGTGGCAGCAACAACAGCAACACAGGTCACAACACCGTGGCAGCAACAGCAATACAGGTCACAACACCGTGGCTGCAACAACAACACAGGTCACAACACCGTGGCTGCTAACAACAACACAGGTCACAACACCGTGGCTGCAACAACAACACAGGTCACAACACCGTGGCAGCAACACGGTGAGTTAGTTGTGAGTTATTCCAGTCACGGTATCACTTCTTGCGTCTTTCCTTTACAACCCCGTAAAATGAAAGTTGGAAAACGTTTCTGTCTCAACACGTGAGTGAAGAAAACAAGAGAAAACGATGAGGTAAAAAACATAGTAGAAAAGACTTCGTGGTGTAATCAATCTCTTACCTGTGCTGTACAGAGAACACTCACAACACCGTCCGTCTCAATAAACAGCCAGAACAGTGAATATTCCACTTATCTTCCAAGCTTATCGAGACGCACGGACTTAAAACGAGCTGGTAAATGCTACAGAAGACACAGCTCTGCGTAGAGCTTTGTCAGTAAAGCTCTACGCAGAACCAAACGTCGTTCCAGTAAGATAAAGACAAACTCAAAGATGAAAGACTAATTTTCAATCCAGTGACGCAGACGGCAATGTTATTAGTACTATTATTAGTCTTAATAGTACTATTATTAGCATTAGTAGTAGTATTGTTAGCATTATTGATTTTGTCACCGAAGTGACTAATTTATTGTGAGCCTCATAATAAAAATGGTTATAATTATGACCATAATTTTTAAAGGGAGTGGACCGGTAAGCCAGCGGAAGGCCTCAGTCAGATGACCAAAAGCGCCAACGGGGAGCCATCACCTGACTAAGACCCGCGTCAGGTAACACTTGTCCTGTTTCCTGACGAACCTTACCTACCTGCACCTGATATCCATCCTGTGGAGGGCAGCGCAAGACCATATGGATATACAATAGGCCTAGAAAGGCCCCCAAAAGAATTTACGGAAACATATCTGGATTTATATCTGCAGTTAACTTATTTGTTGCAAGCAAATTTAGGAAATTTACTTATTAGGATAGTTACACGACGCGCCAGACCCGTGTGGGCCCTACAGCACGAAGAGTCCCGGAGCCTTGGCTCATCTTCCTGACACCTGGAATGGGATTGAAGTTGGAACAAGCAATAGGTGGTGAAAGCAGGAGAAAGAGAACCCTCCCCCACCCACAAAAAATCTACAATGTGTTTTATTAAGCGGCAAATCCTTATGGGTTATTTGGAGTGCTCGAGGCTAGACCTATACTCCGCTAAATGAGGTCTGAGCTAAAACTGCGAAAAAGAACTAAAAATAGTGAAATAAATGGCATATATCAACATCATTTCAAATTAAAAATAAAGGAGATTTTTGGCCATTTTTTTTCTCTAAAATTCCCTTAGGAGAGAAAGTCTGGCCCAAAATTATGGTAATTTTATATGTTTGTGGGAAGAAAACGTCTTTAAGTAAGTTTATTTAGGCACAGGAACACCTAAGTACAATTATCACATATAGTTATGTAGCTTACAGATATAATAGGTACAGTAACACTACAGTGTGGAAGGTTCTGTCCACATTGTTACAGAGTGGACAGAACCGTGAAGGCGACTCAAACAGATTATTATAGAGATCTAGAGAGACGCGGCCATTAGTTCCTTGATATGTATATCTGTGTATAGACTAATACCGTGGTGGTGTGTGTGTGAATGTTGGTTGTGTGGTGGTGTGTGAATGTTGGTTGTGTGGAGGTGTGTGTGTGAATGTGGGTTGTGTGGAGGTGTGTGTGTGAATGTGGGTTGTGTGGTGGTGTGTGTGAAGGGTGGGTCGTGTTGAAGCACAGTACTCATCGCTGGAGCACAGTACACATCGCTGGAGCACAGTACTCATCGCTTGAGCACAGTACTCATCGCCGGAGCACAGTACTCATCGCTGGAGCACTGTACTCATCGCTGGAGCACTGTACGCATCGCTGGAGCACTGTACTCATCGTTGGAGCACTGTACTCATCACTGGAGTACAGTACTCATCGCTGGAACACAGTACTAATCGCGGGAACACTGTACTCATCGCTGGAACACTGTACTCACCAATGGAACACTGTACTCATCGCTGGAACACTGTACTCACCAATGGAACACTGTACTCATCGCTGGAACACAGTACTCATCGTTGGAGCACTGTACTCATCGCTGGAACACTGTACTCATCAATGGAACACTGTACTCAACTTTAAAACAAGTCAGACACCTCACGTCATCGCTCACGACCATTACACATCAACTCTGCTTCCACGCATTACCATCAAACATTTTTACCCAATAAACAAATGGAACACATGAATTTACAGTATGGCCCAGCGGTCAAAATAGCTGGCCACCCCAGTCTTTAATCCCCATTTTTCCCGGATTAAAATATTCCCTCTCCTTAACAGCCCTCCTACAATAGAAAGGATTTTCTCCCGATATAGTGAGTTATTTATCTGTGGTGAAACTCATGTTTATGTTTGCAATTAGTGAGTTACGTGAGGCGTTAAGTGGAAATCTCTACTTAGTGTTCCTGAATGTACATCCTCTGGGACCCCGAGCACGCGCCACCCTGTGTACTGAAGCAGTGCAACACGGGGTGGTGTTGATCACTGCAGTGCATCGCTGCTAGAGATGATCACTGCTGGTGTTATTTAACAGTTCATATATATATATATATATATATATATATATATATATATATATATATATATATATATATCTTCACTGTAAGATTCGTATATTTATTATCTTTTACGCTTACAAGTTCGGTCAATCACTGCTTAATTCAGCTTAATTAAGTTCAATAAATGCCAATTTTGTATTCCTATCTGTAGACATTTCGCTTTTTTAACATGTAAAACTAAATTCTACGCCATATTATTTACGCGTTAAAGACCAATTTTGCGTCGCTGATGCGTCTGTGAAACGCAACGTTGTAAATGATGCCTATGTTTACGCAAATTTACTTTTCTGTAAATGAGAATTGTTATTGTACGAATGAAAGGGGCAGAAACATAGACTGGTAAACCACCGCGAACTTGTCTAAAAAAAAATGTAAATATTCCAATCACATTTTGGTAATTTATGCAAAGTGGGATAAGAGGAGTGATCAGCAGGCAGTGTGAGGGAGATCACTGCTGATCCTTCAGCACAAACACTCAGAGCAGCACAAACAAGCACTCAGACTAGCACAAACACTCAGAGCAGCACAAACAAGCACTCAGACCAGCACAAGCACTCAGACCAGCACAAACAAGCACTCAGACCAGCACAAGCACTCAGACCAGCACAAACAAGCACTCAGACCATCACAAAAACACTCACACCACAAACACTCACACCACAAACACTCACACCACAAACACTCACACCACAAACACTCACACCACAAACACTCACACCATCACAAACACTCACACCATCACAAACACTCATACCATGTAACACAACACTAACTTAGCAGGTTATGAAGGCAAACTCCATACATAGCTGCAAGAGTAGGTATGATAAGGCTCAGAAGGCAGGAAAATACCGTACACTTGCTAATTTTATTTAGGGTAGGAGGAGGGGCCAGGAGCTGTGAATCGACCTCCGCAACCACAAATACCGAAGAGACGGGGCCAGGAGCCGTGAATCGACCCATGCAATCACAAATAGGTGAGTACACACACGAACGCACACACACACACGACCTAATATTTGCTCTATACAAAGAAATTCAAGGTCTTGGGAATTGGAGAGAGTTAGAGAAGACCGGATACGGAGTACAGCATGGGTTATGATAAGCTGGAAATATTAGCAAAAAGACAATTATCACACGGCAAATATAACAACAAACATATCACCAGAAGCACACGCAAACCACGTACGTCAACACTAACGCCAGACCAGCAAACCTCAGAAAGGCATTCAGGAAAGTGAACAAAGAATCATGCAAAAACCTCATATACGACACATATTAAGTCACTCATTGAGTACCAGCATGAAGCCCACACCTGGTCAAGCACGTACAGAGGATCTAAAAGGTACAAAGATTTTCAACAAGACTAGTCCCAGAACTGAGAGAAACGCACCTTGAGGAAAGACTGAAGAGTGGCACTGACGACTTTGGCAGCAACTAGAACTAGTGGAGACATAAGTATGAAGTACAGAATTTAGAGGAATTGTCAGGGCAGGTAGAGACAGACTATTTAAATTAAGAGAACCGGGATCAAGTGGACACAGGTGAAACTGAAGACACAGGTGGAACTGAAGACACAGGTGAGCCAAAGGGATCTTAGGAAGTGTTTTTTTTTACATCTTAGAATGATTGAAAAGTGGAATGATGTGGATGAGGCAGCGGTGGAAGCAAACCTGATACACAGCTTCAAGAGTATGTATCATGAGTCAAGGAGGCACAGACAGTGATGGCGATCAAAATAGTCAAGGAAGCGGAACCAGGAGCTGAGTCTCGATCCCCCCATCCCCACCAAGACAACTCAGTGAGTACACACAACACAGAGAGTCCCCACCCCAGAGATTCACTCAAGACAGAAGAGAATAAACAAACTTAAGAAGAGCAGAAAAAAAGAAACACCGAATAAAAACTAACTTAAACTTTTCACTTATGAAAAAAACACGACAATGAACAATGAACAAAGACAACAGTATCACCAAATCACGGGAGGAAATGTACGATAATGTATGAGAAGTTCCAGAGGATGTTTACACAACAATGTCCTGGCCATGAAGCGCTTGTGAGCCTCTAACACCATAACAAGTGAACCTCGCTCATTATATACTGAACCCCAGGTGGTAGACATGATACAATCAGATTTCTCCAAACACCTGAGATGGTTCCTCAGAGAGGATCACGCAGATACACTTGGTGGGAATGAATCTGTACCAAGATGCCTTGAAAACTGGGTGAAAGGAGGGAAAATAGGGGGGACATATTTTTAACACATTAGCCGTCTCCCACCGAGGCAGGGTGACCTAAAAAAAGAAGAAACATTTTCATCATCATTCACTCCATCACTGTCTTGCCAGAGTGGCGCCGATACTATAGTTAAAAACTCCATATATCCCCACCCCTCCGGCAGAGTGCAGGCACTGTACTTCCCACCTCTAGGACTCAAATCCGGCTGATTGGTTTCCATGAATCCCTTCATACAACTTACCTTGCTCACACTCCAACAGCAAGTTAAGTCATAAAAAGCACTTGCCTCAATTCATTCCTGTCTAACAAACTCACACACGCTTGTTGGATATTTAAGCCCCTAGCACACAAAACCTCCTTTACCCCCTCCCCCAGCCTTTCCTAGGACGACCGCTACCCCGCCTCCCTCCGCTACAAATTTATATGCCCTCCAAGTCATTCAATTTTGTTCCATCCTCTCTAAATGTCCGAACCATCTCAATAACCCTTCCTCTACCCTCTGAATAATACTTTTAGAAATCCCACACCTCCTTCTAATCCCCCAAGCTACGGATTCTCTGCATAATATTCACACCACACATTGCCCTCAGACACATCTCCACAACCTCCAGCCTACTCCTTGTTGCAACATTCGCAACCCATGCTTCACACCCATATAAGAGTGCTGATACCATTATACTATCAAACATTCCCCGTTTTTCCTTCATGGATAACGTTCTTAGTCTCCACAGATACCTCAACGCATCAATCACCTTTTTCTCCTCGTCAATTCCATGCTTCACTTCGTCTTTCATAGACCCATCTGCTGCCAAGTCCACTCCCAAATATCTGAATACATTCACCTCCTCCTTACTCCCTCCCTCCAATCTGATATCCAATCTTTCATTACCTAATTATTTTGTTACCCCCATCACCTTGCTCTTTCCAATGTTCACGTTTAATTTCCGTTTTTAACACACCTTCCCTAATTCCACACCAACCTTTGCAATTATTATTATAGTTAGACTTGAGTCCTGGAGGTACAGTACCTGCCCTCTGAAGGATGGGTTAGGATGTTACAGTCCTGGAGGTGGGAAGTACAGTACCTGCACTCTGAAGGATGGGTTAGGATGTTACAGTCCTGGAGGTGGGAAGTACAGTACCTGCACTCTGAAGGATGTGTGGGAATGTTACAATCCTGGAGAAGTACAGTACCTGCACTCTGAAGTATGGATGGGAATGTTACAGTGCTGGAGGTGGGAAGTACACTGTCTGCACTCTGAAAGATGGGTGGGAATGTTACAGTCATGGAGGTGGGAAGTACAGTATCTGCACTCTGAAGGATGGGTGAGGATGTTACAGTGCTGGAGGTGGGAAGTACAGTGCCTGCACTCTGAAGGATGGGTGAGGATGCTACAGTCATGGAGGTGGGAAGTGTAGTACCTGCACTCTGAAGGATGGGTGAGGATGTTATAGTCCAGGAGGTGTAAAGTACAGTACCTGCACTCTGAAGGATGTGTGAGGATGCTACAGTCATGGAGGTGGGAAGTGTAGTACCTGCACTCTGAAGGATGGGTGGGAATGTTACAGTGCTGGAGGTGGGAAGTACAGTACCTGCACTCTGAAGGATGGGTGAGGATGCTACAGTCATGGAGGTGGGAAGTGTAGTACCTGCACTCTGAAGGATGGGTGAGGATGTTATAGTCCAGGAGGTGGAAAGTACAGTACCTGCACTCTGAAGGATGTGTGAGGATGCTACAGTCATGGAGGTGGGAAGTACAGTACCTGCACTCTGAAGGATGGGTGGGAATGTTACAGTGCTGGAGGTGGGAAGTACAGTGTCTGCACTCTGAAGGATGGGTGAGAATGTTGCAGATCAGATGGTCATCTGAACTGTGATGTCAAAACACTTCAGACAAGAGAGTGATTGAAAGAATTATGGTGAAAGTGTTTCTTCTTCACCAAACCGTGTACACAGCCTCTATCCGACATGTAAATATCCTTAAACATACCGTATATATGGTACGCAATAATCACTAAACACAGATTATATCTTGTGTGTATATATCCTTTAGCATATCGTATATCTAATGTGTATCCTTATATAAAGCGTATATTTAATATGTATATACGCTTAATTATAGCGTATATTTTGTGCTCTTGTTAGTGGGAAGAACTTGGTCTGTACAAGCAGGGTCTGTACAAGCAGGGTCTGTACAAGCAGGGTCTGTACAAGCAGGGTCTGTACAAGCAGGGTCTGTACAAGCAGGGTCTGTACAAGCAGGGTCTGTACAAGCAGGGTCTGTACAAGCAGGGTCTGTACAAGAAGGGCTTGTACAAGCAGGGTCTGTACAAGCAGGGTCTGTACAAGCAGGGTCTGTACAAGCAGGGTCTGTACAAGCAGGGTCTGTACAAGCAGGGTCTGTACAAGCAGGGTCTGTACAAGCAGGGTCTGTACAAGCAGGGTCTGTACAAGCAGGGTCTGTACAAACAGGGTCTGTACAAGCAGAGTCTGAACAAGCAGGGTCTGTAAAAGCCGGGTTTGTACAAGCAGGGTCTGTAAAAGCCGGGTTTGTACAAGCAGGGTCTGTAAAAGCCGGGTTTGTACAAGCAGGGTCTGTACAAGCAGGGTCTGTACAAGCAGGGTCTGTACAAGCAGGGTCTGTAAAAGCCGGGTTTGTACAATCAGGGTCTGTACAAGCAGGGTCTGTACAAGCAGGGTCTGTACGGAGGATCAAGGCTTGCCACTCTATGCCTTAAGTGGCCCGCACGGGTTTAGTGCTTCACGTTATCATAATAATAATAACAACAATAATAATAATAAAATAGGAGAGGAGAGTTATTAAATGGAGAGTTGGAGGTATCGTGAAGATGGAGGGAATATTTTGAGGAGTTGTTAAATGTTGATGAAGACAGGGAAGCTGTGATTTCGTGTATAGGGCAAGGAGGAATAACATCTTGTAGGAGTGTGGAAGAGCCAGTTGTGAGTGTGGGGGAAGTTCGTGAGGCAGTGGGTAGAATGAAAGGGGGTAAGGCAGCTGGGATTGATGGGATAAAGATAGAAATGTTAAAAGCAGGTGGGGATATAGTTTTGGAGTGGTTAGTGCTATTATTTAATAAATGTATGGAAGAGGGTAAGGTACCTAGGGATTGGCAGAGAGCGTGTATTGTTCCTTTGTATAAAGGCAAAGGGGACAAAAGAGAGTGCAAAAATTATAGGGGAATAAGTCTGTTGAGTGTACCTGGTAAAGTGTATGGTAGAGTTATTATTGAAAGAATTAAGAGTAAGACAGAAAGCAGGATAGCAGATGAACAAGGGGCTTTATGAAAGGTAGGGGTGTGTAGACCAAGTGTTTACAGCGAAACATATAGGTGAACAGTATTTGGATAAGGGTAAAGAGGTTTTGTGGCATTTATGGATTTGGAAAAGGCGTATGATAGGGTGGATAGGGGGCAATGTGGCAGATGTTGCAGGTGTATGGAATAGGAGGTAGGTTACTGAAAGCAGTGAAGAGTTTTTATGAGGATAGTGAGGCTCAGGTTAGAGTCTGTAGGAGGGATGGGGACTATTTCCCAGTAAAAGTGGGTTGTTCAATATATTTATAGATAGGGTTGTAAGAGAAGTGAATGCGAGGGTCTTGGCAAGAGGTGTGGGGTTAAAAGATAAAGAATCAAATACAAAGTGGGAGTTGTCACAGTTGCTTTTGCTGATGACACTGTGCTTTTGGGAGATTCTGAAGAGAAGTTGCAGAGGTTGGTGGATGAATTTGGTAGGGTGTGTAAAAGAAGAAAATTGAAAGTGAATATAGGAAAGAGTAAGGTGATGAGGATAACAAAAAAATTAGGTGATGAAAGATTGGATATCAGATTGGAGGGAGAGAGTATGGAGGAGGTGAATGTATTCAGATATTTGGGAGTGGACATGTCAGCAGATGGGTCTATGAAGGATGAGGTGAATCATAGAATTGATGAGGGAAAAAGGGTGAGTGGAGCACTTCGGAGTCTGTGGAGACAAAGAACTTTGTCCATGGAAGTAAAGAAGAGAATGTATGAGAGTATAGTTATACCAACACTCTTATATGGGTGTGAAGCATGGGTGATGAATGTTGCAACGAGGAGAAGGCTGGAGGCAGTGGAGATGTCATGTCTGAGGTCAATGTGTGGTGTGAATATAATGCAGAGAATTCGGAGTTTGGAAATTAGGAGGAGGTGCGGGATTACCAAAACTATTATCCAGAGAGCTGAGGAGGGGTTGTTGAGGTGGTTCGGACATGTAGAGAGAATGGAACGAGACAGAATAACTTCGAGAGTGTATAAATCTGTAGTGGAGGGAAGGCGGGGTAGGGGTCGGCCTAGGAAAGGTTGGAGGGAGGGGGTAAAGGAAGTTTTGTGTGCGAGGGGCTTGGACTTCCAGCAAGCATGTGTGAGCGTATTTGATAGGAGTGAATGGAGACAAATGGTTTTTAATACTTGACGTGCTGTTGGAGTGTGAGCAAAGTAACATTTATGAAGGGATTCAGGAAAACCGGCAGGCCGGACTTGAGTCCTGGAGATGGGAAGTACAGTGTCTGCACTCTGAAGGAGGGGTGTTAATGTTGCAGTTTTATAACTGTAGTGTAAAGCACCCCTCTGGCAAGACAGTGATGGAATGAATGATGATGAAAGTTTTTCTTTTTCGGGCCACCCTGCCTTGGTGGGAATCGGCCGATGTGTTAATAAAAAAAAAAAATAATAATAATAATAATAATAATAATAATAATAATAATAATAATAATAATAATAATAATAATCAGAAGAAGAAGAAGAAGTGGAAGAAGCGTCTTATTCATTCACTAATTATTTAGAGACAAGGAAGATATATGCATGTATGTATGAATGAAAGTATGTATGTATGTATGCATGCATGTATGTATGTATGTATGTATAAAACTATGCATGTATGTATGAATGATTATATGTAAGTATGCATGCATGTATGTACGTACGTATGTTTGTATGTATGTATGCATGTACTCACCTAATTGTGGTTGCAGGGGTCGATTCACAGCTACTGTGTATGTATGTATGAATGAATTAATGTATGTGTGTATGTATGTTTGTATACATGCATGCATGTGTGTACTCACCTAAGTGTGGCTGCAGTGGTCGAGTCATAACTCCTGGCCCCGCCTCTTCACTGCTCACTACTAGGTCCACTCTCTCCCTGCTCCATGAGCTTGATCATACCTCTTCATAAAGCTATGTATGGATCCTGCCTCCACTCTATCACTCTCCAGACTATTCCACTTCCTAACAACTCTATGACTGAAGAAATAATTCCTAACATCCCTGTGACTCACATGAGTCTTCAACTTCCAGCTGTTACCCCTTGTTGTTGTGTCCCATCTCTGGAACATCCTGTCACTATCCACCTTGTCGATTCCTCTCAGTATTATTATATGTTATCATGTCCTCCATATCCCTCCTGTCCTCCAGTGTTGTCAGGATGATTTCTCTTAACCTCTCCTCGTAAGACATGCCCCGTAGCTCCGGGACTAGTCTTATTGCAAACCTTTGCATTCTCTCTAATTTCTTGACGTGCTTGACCAGGATGTATGTATGAATGTATGTATGTATGTATGTATGTATGTATATATGTATGTATGTATGCATGTATGTATGTATGTATGTATGTATGTATGTATGTATGTATGTATGTATGTATGTATGTATGTATGTATGTATGTATTTATTTATATATGTATGTATACATATACGTATGCATTTAGTTACTAATTAACAAATGCCTTTTTCTGAAAACAAATCGCAATAAACAAACGTAACGAATTTAACAGTATAGTAACGGGGTTTCGAGCCTGCAGTTTAGCGATCCCTCTGATGAGGTTCAAAACACCATCGTTTCGCACACTTACGCACCTTATGGATATATATATATATATATATATATATATATATATATATATATATATATATATATATATATATATATATATATATATATATATATATATATATATATATATATATATATATACAAGTTACGAAGCCAGCCACTACATGTGGAGAGGTTAATATCTCTCTCTCTCGGTAATATTCCACAATTATTCCCCTCGTTACTCACCATGTTCTCTCCGTCTCGCTGTTTCAAACAACGGGGATGGGGGAAGGGGGGGTGGTAGCAACGGGACTGTTGTTGCAAGCGTTGTTGCACCTATCCAGGTGGATCAACAGTCTCCTCCTCCCGCGGCGGCAACGAGCCAAGTGGACTCTTGCGGCCCCGGGCCACCCTTATATACCTGCCCCTCCCGTGACGTCACCCCCTAAGCTGTGACGTCACTTAGGTTTCAGAAGCTACAGGTGTGATTGACACTGTACCTGGTGATTGGCACTGTACCTGGTGGCACTGTTCCTGGTGGCACTGTACCTGGTGGCTCTGTACCTGGTGATTGGCACTGTACCTGGTGGCACTGTACCTGGGGATTGGCACTGTACCTGGTGGCACTGTACCTGGTGATTGGCACTGCACCTGGTGATTGGCACTGTACCTGGTGATTGTCACTGTACCTGGTGACTGACACTGTAGCTGATGATTGGCACTGTACCTGGTTGCACTGTTCCTGGTGGCCCTGTACCTGGTGATTGGCACTGTACCTAGTGGCACTGTACCTGGTGATTGGCACTGTACCTGATGGCACTGTACCTGGTGATTGGCACTGTACCTGGTGATTGTCACTGTACCTGGTGACTGACACTGTACCTGATGATTGGCACTGTACCTGCTGACAGACAGCATACTCTGCTGCCCACCACTTAACATACCCTGCCTGCCCACCACTAAGCATACCCTGACTGCCCACCACTCAGCATACCCAGCCTGCCCACCACTAAGCATACCCTGACTGCCCACCACTAAGCATACCCTGACTGCCCACCACTCAGCATACCCTGCCTGCCCACCACTCAGCATACCCTGACTGTCCACCACTCAGCATACCCTGCCTGCCCACCACTCAGCATACCCTGACTGCCCACCACTCAGCATACCCTGCCTGCCCACCACTCAGCATACCCTGCCTGCCCACCACTCAGCATACTTTGCCTGCCAACTACGCACACAGTAAGGTAGTGAACAGGAACATCGCTAGACCATCAAATCAGACGAACGAACTTAATGACAGAGTAGTAGAGGACCACTGAAAATAATAGCTCTCACAGAGACCAAACAAAAGTATCTCTCACAGAAACCAGATAACTCGATCCTCCGTACCTTAATAACAAGTTAGACACTCTACGTAACTTACCTAGTTATAATTATTATAAGAAACAGTAGAATTCCGAGGAAAATACTAATAAATTGAGCAAGACACATGTGTAACACTTAGGTATCATCAATAAGGATACCTAAGTATTACACATGTGACTTTCTCATCAATTCTCAGACTACTCAGGTGTGGCAATAATTTCTGAGGGAAATTAATTTTGGGTTATTACTGTGATTATTATTAATGCTAGTAAGTATGGGAGTTATATACAACTCTTCACCAAACAACAGGGACCCCAGACGCGAGTGCACAAGCAACAATGCCCATCAAGCAGAGGATAGCGCAGGTAACGCACCTGACTGGCGGTACTTCCTCAAGGAATGGTCATATATGTGCTGTGCTGGGTGTGGGCTACACACAGGAGCTGTATACTCGAGGAGTGGTGTTGCATACAGACTCAGCACACACTTGAAAGCCTCTTTGTACAAAATTCTGTAAAGTCAATTTTCAGGTTTGCCAGACTGTTGTTGGTCGCTGACTGTTTTGAATATTTATGTCTTGTAACGTGTACATAATTACTTACTAATTTACTCATTGACTTGCTTATTTGCTTACTGGTCCCCATTTACATTCTGTAACAAATACAACATAAACACATACAAGCACATGACAAAAAAAGTATATGTTTTAGTATATATAGCACAAAAATAACTCTGATAGCAAATAAAATAAAAAAAACAAAAGCAGGAGTGTACGTTGGCACGCACACGAAAATAAGGACAAAAATTCTTACTATGACCACCACAAGAGTCACTCATAGGAATGTAACATTTCCACAGTTCTTTCCATCGTTCTACTCTCCCCTGCCATCGTTCTACTTTCCTCTGCCATCATTCTACTCTCCCCTGCCATCATCCTACTCTTCCCTGCCATCATTCTACTCTCCCCTGCCATCATTCTACTCTCCCCTGCCATCATTCTACTCTCCCCTGCCATCATTCTACTCTCCCCTGCCATCATTCTACTCTCCCCTGCCATCATTCTACTCTCCCCTGCCATCATTCTACTCTCCCCTGCCATTATTCTACTCCTCTGCCATCTCATTGATTGAACATGAACGGTCAAGAGTGTCGTTGGGGAAGGGGATCAATCCATCAATCCGTCTCACTTCTCATGCTGGTCATTCCATCTCTCTCTCTCTCCAGGTTATATATCTACGTTTTTCTGGGAAATAACGCTTGTTTGCACAGACAGCTGGTTAAAGTCAATGTTCCGTGTCCTGTCTTTCTTTCTGGTAGAGACGAGTTGTCTGTCGCTGGCTAGGGCTTCCCATGAATCATTATTATGTTCAAAGAAAGATGTAGAAAGAAGTGTGTGGGTGTGTGTGTACTCACTCACCTAGTTGTACTCACCTAGTTGTGGTTGCAGGGGTCGAGTCATAGCTCCTGGCCCCTCCTCTACACTGGCCGCTGCTGGGTCACTCTCCCTGTGCCATGAGCTTTGCATACCTCTTCTTAAAGCTATGTATTGAGCCTGTGTGTGTGTGTGTGTGTGTGTGCGCGTGTGTGTGTGTGTGTGATAAGATAGGATAAGATTTCTTCGGATTTTCAACCCCGGAGGGTTAGCCACCCAGGATAACCCAAGAAAGTCAGTGCGTCATCGATGACTGTATGTCTTATTTCCATTGGGGTCCTCAATCTTGTCCCACAGGATGCGACCCACACCAGTCGACTAACACCCAAGTACCTATTTGCTGCTAGGTGAACATGACAACAGGTGTAAGGAAACACGTCGAAATGTTTCCACCCCGCCGGGAATCGAACCCGGGCCCTCCGTGTGTGAAGCGAGAGGTTTAGCCACAAGGCCACGGGGCCCTAATGTGTGTGTGTGTCACGAACATTTGAGAAACTTATCTAGTTCCCTCTTGAAGACAGCCAGGGGTCTACTGGTAATCCCACTTTTGTTTGAAGAGAGGCTGCTGAATAGTCTTGGTTCCCTTACACTTATTATGTTATCTCTCGGTGTACTCAGGGCATTCCTGATTTTCATTGTGGATATTTTGCACCTTCTGTCGAGTCCTTTGCTTTAGCAGGGAGTGATTTCTGTGTGCAGATTTGAGGCTAATCCCTGGTGTAAATTATGATGTATCTTTCTCGCCTTCATGCAAGGGAGTAAAGGTCAAGGGACTTCAAACGTTCCCAGTAATTTAGGTGGTTGACTGAACTTCTACGAGCAGTGGAAGTTCTCTGTACATTCTATAGATATGCAATTTCGCCTGCCTTAAAGGGAGCTGTTAGTGTATAACAGTATTCCAACCTAGAGAGAACAAGTGACTTTAAGAGGACCATCACTGGATCGGGATCCCTTGTTTTGAGGGTTCTCATTATCCATCCAATCATTTTTCTCGCGGTTGTGATGACACTGTTGTGGTCCGTGGAACTGGAATCCTCTGACACGATCACAACTAAGTCCTTCACGATAGTGTTTCGTTCCATTGAGCGATTAAAACTAATTTTATACTCAGTTCTAGTTTTTAATTCGTCAACTTTTCAATAAAAGAGTAACCGAAAATTGCCTTCGTTGAACTTCATAGTGGTTTCTACGACCCACTGGAAGACTTGGTTTATATCCGCTTGGAGGTTTACGGTGTCCTCAATGAATCACTCTCATGTAAATTCTATTATCTATAGCAAAGGATGATACGGTTTATGTGGTTTATGTCGTTGTCTATGTCAGATGTGAGAATGAGGAAGAGGATGGGAGTACTGTGGTGTGGAACTAGACAGTACACAGCAAGCTTTTTACCAGTTACAGAGCAATATTCATGAGAGCAGCATCAAGCAGTATTGAGCAGTAATAATATGCTGATCAAGCTCTGGAATAGATAATGTGAACCCAGCGTTTCAATTCAGAGGCAATGACTATATTATGTGTATGTGTGTGTGTGTGTGTGTGTGTGTTAGCTCCTGGCTCCTCCCTCTGAACTTGTCGCTTGCCTGATTCACTGCCTCTTAGCCTCGTGCTGCCTGTCATACTTGCTGCCTGCCTCCACAATCTCTTCGTCCCGACCATCCTGATGCTGAAGAAATACTTCCTGACATCCCTGTGGTTTATTTTTTAACTGCCAGCTGTTTCGCCAAGTATCTAAATAATCACACACACACACACACACACACACACACACACACACACACACACACACACACACACACACACACACACACACACACACACACACCAACAAGGAACACCAAAGAGGACACTTTAAAAGCCTACTCAGGAAGGTAAACTCACGTTTTTACATAGCAGTGACACATCAAAGAGTGCCTGACCGGCCACTCATCCATGCCGGAGAAAAATCTGAGCATCAACACGATAAGAAGAAACTAATGGAAGATAAAGCGGCGTAACCCACACAACTGACGTGTAATACATACATACATAACTTTATTTCTATAAAGTAAAATACAGCATACAATTAAAATAGGATTAAATGAGATGCAGAAACTACTGTACTGAAAGTCCCTTCTTACCCAGAGCATTTCTGGCAGCCTTAAAATTAATGTATAATTATTGGACATTTCTGCATTTAAATTAATTTTCTAGAATGAAGATTTTGCAAAATCTGTGACAGTACAAGAGGTTACAATTATAACCATAATTTTTAAAAGGGTGGAGGGGTAAGCCAGTGGAAGGCCTCGGTCAGATGACCAAAACCTGCAGCTGCGTGTCATAATATGACTTAGATCCGCGTCAGGAAACACTTGTCGTGTTTCCTGACGAACCTTACCTAACCTAACCTATAACAATATACTGTAACAAGATGACTTGTGATTTATGATATTATGAGATTTAATGTAAGTTTTGTATAACATTTGTAATGGTGAATGTTGAGGCAGGACAGATTTTTGGTTATTATCATACGTTGCAACAAATTGTTGATAGTGAGAATTTCATGTTGAATGTTGATGTTATGTGGATCAACATTGATGCTACTGATAAGTCATCATAAGTCATCTAAGCAGGGGTTTAAATCTGACTTAGCAGGTCATGTATATATATATATGCTGGCCACCATGCTGGCCACCATGCTGGCCTCGGGTATGACTCCACCAGCAGGCAAGATTTACATTCCTATTTACAACAATTTTTCAGAAGTTAAAATAAGGTGTATTAACTCGGGTTGTAAATTGTTAAGTCTGCCACCCAGAGTGCCATGTTGCTCTTGTTCAACACCATATTGAACATGTTGAGCAACATGTTGAACAATGTTGAACATGTTGGACAACATATTGAACATTTTTGAACAACATACTGAACACGTTGAACACCATATTGAACATGTCGAACAACATGCTGAGCAACATGTTGAACATGTTGAACAACATACTGAACATGTTCTCACATAAAAATATGCACAATGATAGACTGATAAAAGTTTGCATTTTTCCCAATTAACGTAAACTATGTAATGTTGTCTCTGCTCTTATAAATGATTATTAATGGAATAATAATAATAATAATAATAATAATAATAATAATAATAATAATAATAATAATAATAATAATAATAATAATAATAATAATAATAATAATATCAATACTACTACTACTACTACTACTACTACTACTACTACTACTACTAATAATAATAATAATAATAATAATAATAATAATAATAATAATAATAATAATAATAATAATAATAATAATCTAAGAACTATTTTTAGGTAACGAAGTATTCTTTATATTATTAATAGTTAAGGAAGAGGTTTTATGCAGCCTTAATGACCCTCGTGAGTGGATAGGTTTGAAACCCCAGACATATGTGACTAGGACCTGCCTGGATGCACAGTGATTAGCAGGCTCATTGAGCTGAATAGCCCTTGTGGGCTTAGTGCTTCCTGATACAATAAAAGATCCATCATAACCGTGATCCATCATAACCGTGATCCATTATAACCGTGATCCATTATAACCGTGATCCATTATAACCGTGATCCATTATAACCGTGATCCATTATAACCGTGATCCATTATAACCGTGATCCATTATAACCGTGATCCATTATAACCTGTCTTCACACTCAACTTAGACGGATGTTTCTCCTGTTTCTAGGATAAATATAAACAAAGAGAATAAAGTGAGAGAGAGAGAGAGAGAGAGAGAGAGAGAGAGAGAGAGAGAGAGAGAGAGAGAGAGAGAGAGAGAGAGAGAGAAACATATGGTTTTAAGTGGTACAAATGGGCAGCTGGTGTGTACGTGGCTGTTTATATATAAGTCGTCTGTATATTTCTGTTGCAGTTGGTTATTTCTGCGACCCTCCCTCCCTCCCTTCTTATCTCCCTAACTCCCTCCCTAACTCTTTACCTCCCTAACTCCCTCCCTCCCTCTTTACCTCTCAAACTCCCTCCCTCTCTCCCTAACTCCCTCCCTCCCTCCTTACTTCCCTAACTCCCTCCCTCCCTCCCTCACTCCCTCCTTACCTCCCTAACTCCATCCCTCTCTCTCCCTCCTTACCTCCCTAACTCCCTCCCTTCATCTCTCCCTTCTTACCTCCCTCCTTCCTTACCTCCCTAACTCCCTCCCTCCTTCCTTACCTTCCTAACTCCCTTCCTTCCTCCATATCTCCCTCCCTCCTTACCTCCCTCCCTTCCTCCCTCTCTCCCTCCTTCCTTCCCTCCCTCTCTCCTTCCTTCTTTGTCTACCAACCTCCCTTCCAGTCATTATCCGACACACACACACACACACACACATACACATATATATATATATATATATATATATATATATATATATATATATATTGTGTGTGTGTTATATTAATGTGTGTTGTGTGTGTGTACTCACCAATTTGTGGTTGCAGGGTCGAGTCATAGCTCCTGGCCCCGCCTCTTCACTGATTGCTACTAGGTCCTCTCTCTCCCTGCTCCATGAGCTTTATCAAACCTCGTCTTAAAACTATGTATGGTTCCTGCCTCCACTATGTCGCTTCTAGACTATTCTACTTCCTGACAACTCTATGACTGAAGAAATACTTCCTAACATCCCTTTGACTCATAGGAGTCTTCAACTTCTAATTGTGACCCCTTGTTTCTGTGTCACCCTCTCTGGAACATCTTGTCTCTGTTCACCTTATCTATTTTTCGCAGTATTTTATATGTCATTATCATGTCTCCCCTAACCCTCCTGTCCTCTAGTGTCATCAGGCCGATTTCCCTTAACCTTTCTTCGGTGTGTGCGTGTGTGTGTGTGTGTGTGTGTCGTGTGTGTGTGTGTGTGTGTGTGTGTGTGTGTGTGTGTGTGTGTGTGTGTGTGTGTGTGTGTGTGTGCGTGTGTGTGTGTGTGTGTAGTTCGGATATTGAGTGGGCAGCAGCAGGATCACCACACTCACTCACCACTAAAACCAATTAAGGTGAGCTGGTGTTCAACCTAAATCATCTGTAAGATCAGACTCCGAGTATTATTACCGAGGAGTCTCTAGTATGTGGCATATATATATATATATATATATATATATATATATATATATATATATATATATATATATATATATATTACAAGTAGGCAATCAGATACACATAGCAGAGGAGAGATCTGGTGGACTGGAGATGAAGCTGTATAAATCCTCTCTGATCCTCCTGAGTCGTGGTTTCATTTGTCTTTTTTTTAACCATGGTGGCACTGACTCAAAAACAGACCCACGGCGTCGCACGAATTTTAAAAAGAGTGAGGAAAAGCTTAGGCAAGACACGTCAGGAAACAGGACAAGTGTTTCCTGACGCGGGTCTTTAAGACACATGATGACCCAGCCACTGGGGCTTTTGGTCGCCTGACTGAGGCCTTCCGCTGGCTTACCCCGTCCAACACTTTCACAAAATTAAAATTAAGTCCCCAAATAAAAAAAAAACTGCGAAATATATTGGAGAGGAGAAGCAAAAAAAAAAGAATTTAGTTTTTCACATAAGTAAAATTTTTTTAGTAAATGCCAATATCAGTTTATTTTTTTTAAAACAGTTTGGGTGTTTATTTATTTTACAGTTTTTGGTAATAAATTGCTAATGTAAAAATATAAATCATTGATTATTTTTTTAATGTTTCAGGTTAGGACGTTTTAATACCAGCATTTTTATCCAGATGTTCTCACCCAGATGTTCTCACCCAGATGTTCTCACCCAGATGTTCTCACCCAGATGTTCTCACCCAGATGTTCTCACCCAGATGTTCTCACCCAGATGTTCTCACCCAGATGTTCTCACCCAGATGTTCTCACCCAGATGTTCTCATCCAGATGTTCTCACCCAGATGTTCTCACCCAGATGTTCTCACCCAGATGTTCTCACCCAGATGTTCTCACCCAGATGTTCTCACCCAGATGTTCTCACCCAAATGTTCTCACCCAGATGTTCAAACCCAGATGTTCTCACCCAGATGTTCTCACCCAGATGTTCTCACCCAGATGTTCTAATCCAGATGTTTTCATCCAGACGTTCTCATCCATACGTTCTTATCCAGACCTTCTCATCCGGACGTTCTCATCCAGACCTTCTCATCCGGACGTTCTTATCCAGACGTTCTTATCCAAGCTATCATTGCAGTGCATATACACTGAGAGACATACACCTCGCCCTGAATATAACCTAGGAATAATAATGATAATAATAATAATAATTATTATTATTATTTATATGTATATATTGTTTATATATATATATATATATATATATATATATATATATATATATATATATATATATATATATATATATATATATAACTATGGCTATACTCATGTACATGTCGGTGCGCATCCCAACCCTCACTTTTCCATGACTGTCAAAAAAACATTAAAAACGACGCCAGAAGTTCAATATGGCCGAACATATTGTGAATTCCATTATTGTGGCGGACAGTGAACGCCTCTGATGATGTACAAAATCGCTTCTGACAGGTTAATTAATAATTTTGCCGTCGTGGGTCAAATGAAAGGTGCAGTCAGCCAGGCAACATCAAATATCTATTAGAGACTTGTCGTCGTCTCTCACGCAGAGACGACGAGGTAGAATACGTCAAAATACGTCAGGTTTATAAATTGGGAGATAATTATCAGATACAGACTTTATGTTTCTAATTTCTGGTATTATCTCTCTCTCTCTCTCTCTCTCTCTCTCTCTCTCTCTCTCTCTCTCTCTCTCTCTCTCTCTCTCTCTCTCTCTCTCTCTTCTCTCTCTCCTCTTCTTCTCTCTCTCTCTCTCTCTCTCTCTCCTCTCTCTCTCTCTCTTTCTCTCTCTCTCTCTCTCTTTATCTGTCTCCGTCTGTCTGTCTGTCTCTATCTCTCTCTCTTAACTGAGACCGTCCACAAATGTGATCACGGGGTGATTCGAAATTGACAGGTGAATTATTTGTTACACGTGTACTTCTCTCACCAGCCTCGTCAGCACTGCAGCAGTCATCACCATGAAGGACCTTACTGCAGCTCCACATAGCACCATGAAGGACCTTACTGCAGCTCCACATAGCACCATGAAGGACCTTACTGCAGCTCCACATAGCACCATGAAGGACCTTACTGCAGCTCCACATAGCACCATGAAGGACCTTACTGCAGCTCCACATAGCACCATGAAGGACCTTACTGCAGCTCCACATAGCACCATGAAGGACCTTACTGCAGCTCCACATAGCACCATGAAGGACCTTACTGCAGCTCCACATAGAACCATGAAGGACCTTACTGCAGCTCCACATAGCACCATGAAGGACCTTACTACAGCCTCACATAGCACCATGAAAGACCTTACTACAGCCTCACATAGCACCATGAAGGACCTTACTACAGCCTCACATAGCACCATGAAGGACCTTACTACAGCCTCACATAGCACAATGAAGGACCTTACTGCAGCCCCACATAGCACCATGAAAGACCTTACTGTAGCCTCATATAGCACCGTCAAGGACCTTACTGCACCTCCACATAGCACCATGAAAGACCTTACTGCAGCTCCACATAGAACCATGAAGGACCTTACTGCAGCTCCACATAGCACCATGGAGGACCTTACTGCAGCCCCACAAAGCACCATGGAGGACCTTACTGCAGCCCCACAAAGCACCATGGAGGACCTTACTGCAGCCCCACAAAGCACCATGGAGGACCTTACTGCAGCCCCACAAAGCACCATGGAGGATCTTACTGCAGCCCCACAAAGCACCATGGAGGACCTTACTGCAGCCCCACATAGCACCATGAAGGACCTTACTGCAGCCCCACAAAGCACCATGGAGGATCTTACTGCAGCCCCACAAAGCACCATGGAGGATCTTACTGCAGCCCCACAAAGCACCATGAAGGACCTTACTACAGCCCCAAAAGCACCATGAAGGACCTTACTGCAGCCCATAGCACCATGGAGGACCTTACTGCAGCCCCACAAAGCACCATGAAGGACCTTACTCAGCCCACAAAGCACCATGGAGGACCTTACTGCAGCCCCAAGCCATAGCACGCACCATGCATGGAGGACCTTACTGCAGCCCCACATAGCACCATGGAGGACTTACTGCAGCCCCACAAGCACCATGGAGGATCTTACTGCAGCCCCAAAGCACCATGAGGACCTTACTGCAGCCCACAAGCACCATGGAGGACCTTACTACAGCCCACAAAGCACCATGGAGGATCTTACTGCAGCCCACAAAGCACCATGAAGGACCTTACTGCAGCCCCACAAAGCACCATGGAGGACTCTTACTACAGCCCACAAGCACCATGGAGGACTTACTGCAGCTCCACAAAGCACCATGGAGGACCTTACTCAGCCCCACAAGCACCATGAAGGACCTTACTGCAGCCCACATAGCACCATGGAGGACCTTACTGCAGCCCCCATAGCACCATGGAGGACCTTACTGCAGCCCACAAAGCACCATGGAGGACCTTACTGCAGCCCACATAGCACCATGGAGGACCTTACTGCAGCCCCAAGCACCATGGAGGACCTTACTGCAGCCCCACATAGCACCATGGAGGACCTTACTGCAGCCCCATAGCACCATGGAGGATCTTACTGCAGCCCACAAAGCACCATGGAGGACCTTACTGCAGCCCACAAGCACCTTTGGAGGACCTTACTGCAGCCCCACATAGCACCATGGAGGATCTTACTACAGCCCACAAGCACCATGGAGGACCTTACTGCAGCCCCACAAAGCACCATGGAGGACTCTTACTGCAGCCCCACAAAGCACCATGAGGACTCTTACTGCAGCCCACATAGCACCATGGAGGACCTTACTGCAGCCCCACATAGCACCATGGAGGATCTTACTGCAGCCCCACAAAGCACCATGAAGGACCTTACTGCAGCCCCACATAGCACCATGGAGGACCTTACTGCAGCCCCACATAGCACCATGGAGGATCTTACTGCAGCCCCACAAAGTAGCAGCCATGTGGAGGATCTTACTGCAGCCCCACAAGCACCATGAAGGACTTACTGCAGCCCCACAAGCACCATGGAGGACCTTACTGCAGCCCCAAAAGCACCATGAGGACCTTACTGCAGCTCCACAAAGCACCATGGAGGACCTTACTAGCCCCACAAAGCACCATGGAGGACCTTACTGCAGCTCCACAAAGCACCATGGAGGACCTTACTACAGCAGCTCCACAGCCCCAGAGGAGGACCTTACTACAGCCCCACAAAGCACCATGAAGGACCTTACTGCAGCCCACAAAGCACCATGGAGGACCACTACAGCCCACAAAGCACCATGGAGGACCTTACTGCAGCCCCAAAGCACCATGGAGGACCTTACTGCAGCCCAGCACCATGGAGGATACTGCAGCCCAGCACCATGAGGACCTTACTGCAACTCCACAAAGCACCATGGATGACCTTACTACACCCCACAAAGCACCATGAAGGACCTTACTGCAGCCCCACATAGCACCATGGAGGACCTTACTGCAGCCCCACATAGCACCATGGAGGACCTTACTGCAGCCCCACAAAGCACCATGGAGGATCTTACTGCAGCCCCACAAAGCACCATGGAGGATCTTACTGCAGCCCACAAAGCACCATGGAGGACCTTACTACAGCCCAAAAGCACCATGAAGGACCTTACTGCAGCTCCACAAAGCACCATGGAGGACCTTACTACAGCCCTACAAAGCACCATGAAGGACCTTACTGCATCTCCACAAAGCACCATGGAGGACCTTACTGCAGCTCCACAAAGCACCATGGAGGACCTTACTGCAGCCCCACAAAGCACCATGGAGGACCTTACTGCAGCCCCACAAAGCACCATGGAAGACCTTACTACATCCCTACAAAGCACCATGAAGGACCTTACTACAGCTCCACAAAGCACCATGGAGGACCTTACTGCAGCTCCACAAAGCACCATGGAGGACCTTACTGCAGCCCCACAAAGAACCATGGAGGACCTTACTGCAGCCCACAAAGCACCATGGAGGACCTTACTCAGCCCCAAAGCACCATGGAGGACCTTACTGCAGCTCCACAAAGCACCATGGAGGACCTTACTACAGCCCCAAAAAGCACCATGAAGGACCATACTGCAGCTCCACAAAGCACCATGGAGGACCTTACTACAGCCCTACAAAGCACCATGGAGGACCTTACTGCAGCTCCACAAAGCACCATGGAGGACCTTACTGCAGCTCCACAAAGCACCATGGAGGACCTTACTGCAGCCCCACAAAGCACCATGGAGGACCTTACTGCAGCCCCACAAAGCACCATGGAGGACCTTACTACAGCCCTACAAAGCACCATGAAGGACCTTACTACAGCTCCACAAAGCACCATGGAGGACCTTACTGCAGCTCCACAAAGCACCATGGAGGACCTTACTGCAGCCCCACAAAGCACCATGGAGGACCTTACTACAGCCCCAAAAAGCACCATGAAGTACCTTACTGCAGCTCCACAAAGCACCATGGAGGACCTTACTGCACCTCCACAAAGCACCATGGAGGACCTTACTACAGATCTACAAAGCACCATGAAGGACCTTACTGCAGCTCCACAAAGCACCATGGAGGACCTTACTGCAGCCCCACAAAGCACCATGGAGGACCTTACTGCAGCCCCACAAAGCACCATGGAGGACCTTACTACAGCCCCAAAAAGCACCATGAAGGACCTTACTGCAGCTCCACAAAGCACCATTTAGGACCTTACTACAGCCCTACAAAGCACCATGAAGGACCTTACTGCAGCTCCACAAAGCACCATGGAGGACCTTACTGCAGCTCCACAAAGCACCATGGAGGACCTTACTGCAGCCCCACAAAGAACCATTGAGGACCTTACTGCAGCTCCACAAAGCACCATGGAGGACCTTACTGCAGCCCCACAAAGCACCATGGAGGACCTTACTGCAGCTCCACAAAGCACCATGGAGGACCTTACTGCAGCCCCACAAAGCACCATGGAGGACCTTACTGCAGCTCCACAAAGCACCATGGAGGACCTTACTGCAGCTCCACAAAGCACCATGGAGGACCTTACTACAGCCCTACAAAGCACCATGAAGGACCTTACTGCAGCTCCACAAAGCACCATGGAGGACCTTACTGCAGCTCCACAAAGCACCATGGAGGACCTTACTGCAGCTCCACAAAGCACCATGGAGGACCTTACTGCAGCTCCACAAAGCACCATGGAGGACCTTACTGCAGCCCCACAAAGCACCATGGAGGACCTTACTGCAGCCCCACAAAGCACCAGGGTGGTGAGCATCCACGAGTCCTCATCCTTCCTTGCAATGGATGTGACGAACGATACCCAGAATCAAGACTTTAATCAAGGCTAATATAGTGAACGTATCATCTATAGACTGATGGAGTGAGCGTATCATCTCTAGACTGATGAAGTGAACGTATCATCTCTAGACTGATGAAGTGAGCGTATCATCTCTAGACTGATGGAGTGATCACCTAAAACTCTCTTTCTTCACGCTTTCCACCATTTCCTCTGTATTGGACTGATAAGAAGCCACTAGTTGGCGAAACGTTTCTTCAATAAAGAGTCCCAAGAGTTGCACTGGTGTCTTGGTTCACGTACGCGGGTGAAACAGCTCAAGACACTGTCGCAAGTGTCAGAGAACACCAGCATGACAGCAGAAAACACTCTGCAACCAACTCACTCGTTATACATCGAGGCACTGCTAACCACCTCGTCAAATGGAGTGATGCTGAAGTAGCTAGCCAAGACCGAGACCAGGACAGATGATGATGCTGGGGATCTGTCATTATCAGCATTTATTAACACTGTTACACTGAAGTACTGTCGCTTCCTGTTGGCTAAACATTCAACGTCAACGTTACCTGTACGTTGTTCAGGCGACCGACAGCCAACTTAATAATTTAGTGTACACACTGTACACCCTTCTGTGTCAACAGTGTACACCCTGCAGTGTACATCCAGCAGTACTATCAAGCCTAGAGATACTACTATATGCCTCACTTTCCCTTCTCTCTACCTGGTTATGTATTCACCTTTCTCATGTATTCTCTGTTGACTTGACGAAGTCCACTGTATGGGCGAAACGTTGTCGTAACCAAAGGTATTCAATGTACCTAAGCATCATTCACCTCACCTTTGTATTTACATGGTATTCCAGGTCATTTTAATTTTCAGTTGTAACCTGTAAGAGTGTGTTGACGCCTTGTAACATCTCCCGCGACTTCTGTGTATATTTTGGCATCGTCCGCTGAGCGACGACACGGAGCTGAGGTTAGTGAGTTAACGCAAGTCTGAAATAGGGACGAGAAAAAGTTAAGGTGCTAGTAGAGGAAGAAGAGAGAGGACGAATAGAAAGAGAAGGAAGAAGAGGAAGAGGAGGAGGAGGCGGAAGACTTAGAGTCTCGTTGTTTATTATTGAGAGTAAAGGTTTGGGCTGAGTCATGAGTGATGTGTTGAATAATAATTCTGGGCGGGTGAGAGTGTAGATCCAGGAGCACCTAGCTCCAGGTGCGCTCAGGTAATTATCCCTTAATTGACCTGATCGTCTCTAATGGCCTTCCCGCCTTTCCTATTAACACCTAGGGTAGTTAGCACAGAGTACTCACCTAGCTGTATTCACCTAATTGTATTTCCCTAGTTGTAGTTGCGGGGGTCGAGGCGCCGCTCCCCGGAGGCGCCACTTCTCGACCACTTACTGATGGTCTGACTTCATTGCAGGCTTCGTGTCCTGCATTATACCTGCTCTTGAAACTGTGTATGTATCCACCTGTGTAGGACTTTATCAAGTCATGTTTCTGTACAGAGCTTTGTCAAGCCACAACTTGATAAAACTCTATACAGAGAGAAACGTTGTCCCACTTGAAGCAAGTTTAGCGAAACGCGTCTCTGTTTTTACCCTTACATCTGTCGCTAATGTTGAGTAAAGATACAATCAGAATTGACACTGACTCTCACACTCCATGGAATAATTTTTTGTTTGAGATTGAACGCTTTTGAGAGTAATGATCAAAATGGAATCACCTTCTGTGTGTGTGAGAGAACGAGGTATGCCCGCCCTGGAGTATACCTCCCTGAGGTATACCAGCCTCCATACCTGTCCAGCGTGAGCAGCAGGGGTGTGTGAGAGTGTCAGGTGTGGGGATAGGTTAACAAACAGCCTTTGTTATCCTCTGTTGGAGGTAACAAAAGGAGGCGTCCGAGTGATCTTTTGCCCATGTCGATACTTTCCCCTCCGTCAGGATAGTTCCCCTCCGTCAGGATATTTCCCCTCCGTCAGGATTTTTCCCTTCGTCAGGATGTCTGTTGTTTTGGTTCGGTGATGTCTGTTGTCACTGCTGTTGTGCTGGTTCAGTGATGTCTGTTGTGAAGGAACATGATAGTTGAACCTTCCTCTGTGATGGAACATCATAAATGAACCTTCATGTCTGATGCAACATAATCGTTGAACCTTCATGCCTGATGCAACATAATCGTTGAACCTTCATGTCTGATGCAACATAATCGTTGAACCTTCATGTCTGATGCAACATAATCGTTGAACCTTCATGTCTGATGCAACATAATCGTTGAACCTTCATGTCTGATGCAACATAATCGTTGAACCTTCATGCGTGATGCAACATAATCGTTGAACCTTCCTCAGTGTCTCACTCGCTGCTGTCCAGATTCTGGACACAATATTTATATTTGACTGTGTTGGCGTTAAGGGGTTCCAGCCCCTGACGTTCCTTCCATTCTCTTACGTTCGCGAAATTGTGGAACCTCTGAATCACATGAGCCGCCTTGCTGTGGGACTCGGGTTAGCGTTATGATCCCGGATATATGGGATTCCAAGCAGCGGTTTGGATTTAATAAGTATAACCTAACGGTACACGATACTGAAAAGTAGTTAAGACAGTGTATGTACACTGTATATGTCTCTCACTCTATATACACTGGTAGATGAATTCTCTCACTCTATATACACTGGTAGATGAATTCTCTCACTCTATATACACTGGTAGATGAATTCTCTCACTCTATATACACTGGTAGATGAATTCTCTCACTCTATATACACTGGTAGATGAATTCTCTCACTCTATATACACTGGTAGATGAATTCTCTCACTGTATATACGCTGGTAGATTAATTCTCTCACTCTATATACACTTTGATGATGATAATTACTACAGATGTGCAACAAATGGGTATTTTTATTGCCGAAACGTTTCGCCTACACAGTAGGCTTCTTCAGTCGAATACAGAGGTAGCAGAAGCAGTAGAGATGTGAAGACGATGTAATCAGGCCATCAGCCTCGAAGACGTAGTTTTGAGGTGGTCAGTCCCTCAGGCTGGAGAAGAGTTCAGCTCCATAGTCTGGAACAGTGTGAAGGTGAATCAACAGTATGGAGACTTATATACTGTCAGTGGAGAGGTGCAAATGATGTGATGAGTCCATCAGCCTTGAGGCAGTAATGATGTACCACAACAATAGAGGAAGAAGCCACATACATAGTTTTACCGACATTCTGATGTGCACAAAAGACTATTTAACAATCAACTCAACTTGGTTCAGAAGTGCAAGAGGTAATATTGAAGCAGCGCAGGAGCGCACATTGCGCAGTGTGGAGGGAATATTGCAATTACTTAACTTGGTGAGGTCAGAATGCCTCTGAAGAATAGAAGATAAAAATAGTGCAAGAAGAAAGATCTAATTCCTTCCCTTTGAAGGGGTTATGTATGATGTAAACATTGGCTGCCGGTTTTTTTTCCTTATAATTCGATTAATAAACAGGATGATCTGTTTATCTTCAAGGTGTGACAGACTCGAATCCTGTCCTGACCTGGCAGAGAATCTTTTTCGTTTCTTGAGGAGTTAACACATTTTTAGCACTTGGGTAGCTTTATGTAAAGATTTTCCGCCAATCAGAGGCCTGTTTTTCAATTCACTAAAAGAAAATGAGGTGATCGAAGATGAGGTGATCGAAGATGAGGTGATCGAAGATGAGGTGATCGAAGATGAGGTGATCGAAGATGAGGTGATCGAAGATGAGGTGATCGAAGATGAGGTGATCGAAGATGAGGTGATCGAAGATGAGGTGATCGAAGATGAGGTGATCGAAGATGAGGTAATCAGTCCCTCGACCTTGGTAAAGCGACTGATTACTTCATCTTTTGTATATATATAGTTCTACTTTCTTCACATCTTGCCCTTGATAAAGCCACTGGTGGGCGAAACGTCTACAGCAAAGATACCCAGATGTTGCACATGTCTAATTCTTCATGTTGTCGGTATTACCAATCATGTACAACAGTATATTCTATTGTTGTCTCCAAAAGAGAACTTTTGTTTAATAAACTGCTCGCAGGGGAATCATTCTCAAAAAAAATATCCACCGTCACAATGGAAGATTTCAAAGCCATTGGCAATAGCTGAACGTTTATTTTTATGGAAGAATAAATTCGTGCGTATGTGTCTGAACCTTTGTTAAAACATCGAAGTGATGGTTGTTATGCATTTGTCAGTGAATAAGAGTGCTCTTGCTTTTGGCTCAGTCGTTCTCATTGGATTATTGATGGGCTTGCTGTTGCTGGATGGAGCAGCGTGTTGGTGCCACCATCAGTCGTGCCAATTACCAACATGGCATAGCTTTTGTTCAACCTGTGTGAAAAATGTTGTCTATTTAAGCTTATGTATTTAATAATAAAATGTTATTTACAGGTATAAAGAGATTCAGGATAGCTTATATATTTTAATTTTTTAAAATTCCCATTCCACTTTTTTTTTCGCTCTGGATCTATGAATCAATAAAGAATATATGGTGTCACCCTAGCTTAGTGAGTCGAGAGGGAGCAGGAGAGAGAGAGGTAGTTCACAGACCTGACAGATGTAGGTCATGTCCTCTCCCTAGGAGTCATATTATCTTCTATGGAGATAACTAAGGCATCTTCCTTCAAAATAATATTAAGAGATATATAGAGAGACAGTCTCCATGTACAGGCGAAGCCTAGTGAATGTGACTGATAGATAGGATGGTAAGGGTAGACTTTATAATGCAGGTGTTGCTGGGTCAGATACAGGGCATCTCAGATCAGCAAAGCCAGTTTTCCATAGAGTGATGACGATGCAGTACCCTCCCCCCAACACACATACACACACACGATAGGCGGGGCCAGGAGCTATGATTCGACCACTGCAACCACAAATAGGTGAGTATTCAGCAGTTTCAGTTTGTAGCTTAGGCATGTGTAGATATGTACATGGACAGTGTATGCTGTGTTACAAGAAACACACATACCACAACACACCAGCACAGCTGAACATGCCCAGTTTTCCATGAAGCTGGCACTGGATGCCCTACACGAGCACTGGAAATTTAAAACCTGTTGGAAGAGGCATTCTCGAGTTATGAGCGAAATAAAAACTAAGAGTTGGGGAAGATAAAATAAGTAAAAAAAAGGGGATACTAGGAAAGTAGGACAAACATTCTAAAGTGTCAACGTCCACACTCTCGTCTTAGATGCTCTGTGTCCTGGGCGGTAGCGTCCGGAAAGCACCAAACACATATATTCTTATATAATATACGAATTTTACGGAAAAATTGTCCTATGGGATAAATATTTTCATATTAAAATAACAGTGTGTATGAATGAGGCTGTTCCATCACTCTCCATCACCCCACAGTCATTGAGACTAACACCTGCTCTGTTATCAGAGCAGGAGGGAGGTAAGGAAGCAGGGAGGTAAGGAAGCAGGGAGGTACGGAAGCAGGGAGGTACGGAAGCAGGGAGGTACGGAAGCAGGGAGGTAAGGAAGCAGGGAGGTACGGAAGCAGGGAGGTAAGGAAGCAGGGAGGTAAGGAAGCAGGGAGGTAAGGAAGCAGGGAGGTAAGGAAGCAGGGAGGTAAGGAAGCAGGGAGTTTAAGAAGCAGAGAGGTAAGGAAGTAGGGAGGGAGGCAGGGTGGTAGATAGGGAGGGAGGCAGGGTGGTAGATAGGGAGGGAGGCAGGGTGGTAGATAGGGAGGGAGGCAGGGTGGTAGATAGGGAGGGAGGCAGGGTGGTAGATAGGGAGGGAGGCAGGGTGGTAGATAGGGAGGGAGGCAGGGTGGTAGATAGGGAGGGAGGCAGGGTGGTAGATAGGGAGGGAGGCAGGGAAAAGAAAAGGAGGATGTCAACAAAGGTGCTTACCCTGCAGGTGGTTGTACTCACCGAGATGAGTAGCCGGGGGTCGACTCACAGCTCCTGGCCTCCACTCTTATCAAACCACGGAACATGTGGGGTTTGAACTTAAGACAAGTGAGCTCTAAAACTCACTCGCCAAACGTTTAAACCTCACCCGTTCCGTGGATTCTTTACAATCGTGTTATTACGACTCCGCTCTTATCGGCATTTTTTCACTCATTCCTAGCTTCAAGGGCTGGATCATACCTAAACTTGAAGCTGTGTATCCACCGAAAAATCATGTCCCTATGGCTCAACTATGTCTTCAATAGCCATTTGTGTCCCCTGATTCCCTCTCCTTGCAGTAGCGGCAACAGTAACAGCAACAGTAACAGCAGCAGTAGCGGCAACAGTAACAGCAACAGTAATGGCAACAGTAACAGCAGCAGTAACAGCAGCAGTAGCGGCAACAGTAACAGCAACAGTAACGGCAGCAGACACAGAACACTACCAGTACCAACAGAACCTACAAGGAGCTGTGTTTGATCACCATTAACACCCCACATCTACACCTGGCGGAGCAAGTCGTCCAGATCACTTGTAAATTTGGTGTAAGCAGTCAGGAGGAAGAGTGAGAGGGAAGGAATCGATAAACACACCAAGAAGGATGAAGAAGCGAAGAAGATGTTGGCTTGTGCTTCCGAGCGTTGTAGTGAATAAGATTCTTAACGAACAGGACTTTAAGGCTTTAGATTACCAGGACTACAAGGCTTGAGGTGGCGTCCAGGATTACCAGGACTACAAGGCTTGAGATGGAGTCCAGGATTACCAGGACTACAAGGCTTGAGGTGGAGTCCAGGATTACCAGGACTACAAGGCTTGAGGTGGCGTCCAGGATTACCAGGACTACAAGGCTTGAGGTGGAGTCCAGGATTACCAGGACTACAGGCTTGAGGTGGAGTCCAGGATTACCAGGACTACAAGGCTGGAGATGGCGTCCAGGATTACCAGGACTACAAGGCTTGAGGTGGCGTCCAGGATTACCAGGACTACAAGGCTTGAGGTGGCGTCCAGGATTACCAGGACTACAAGGCTTGAGGTGGAGTCCAGGATTACCAGGACTACAAGGCTTGAGGTGGAGTCCAGGATTACCAGGACTACAAGGCTGGAGATGTCGTCCAGGATTACCAGGACTACAAGGCTGGAGGTGGCGTCCAGGATTACCAGGACTACAAGGCTGGAGATGGCGTCCAGGATTACCAGGACTACAAGGCTGGAGGTGGCGTCCAGGATTACCAGGACTACAAGGCTGGAGATGGCGTCCAGGATTACCAGGACTACAAGGCTGGAGATGGCGTCCAGGATTACCAGGACTACAAGGCTGGAGATGGCGTCCAGGATTACCAGGACTACAAGGCTGGAGATAGCGTCCAGGATTACCAGGACTACAAGGCTGGAGGTGGAGTCAAGGATTTCCAGGACTACAAGGCTGGAGGTGGAGTCCAGGATTACCAGGACTACAAAGCTTGAGGTGGAGTCCAGGATTACCAGGACTACAAGGCTGGAGGTGGCGTCCAGGATTACCAGGACTACAAGGCTTGAGGTGGAGTCCAGGATTACCAGGACTACAAGGCTGGAGATGGCGTCCAGGATTACCAGGACTACAAGGCTGGAGGTGGAGTCCAGGATTACCAGGACTACAAGGCTGGAGATGGCGTCCAGGATTACCAGGACTACAAGGCTTGAGGTGGCGTCCAGGATTACCAGGACTACAAGGCTTGAGGTGGAGTCCAGGATTACCAGGACTACAAGGCTGGAGATGGCGTCCAGGATTACCAGGACTACAAGGCTGGAGATGGCGTCCAGGATTACCAGGACTACAAGGCTTGAGGTGGCGTCCAGGATTACCAGGACTACAAGGCTTGAGGTGGCGTCCAGGATTACCAGGACTACAAGGCTTGAGGTGGAGTCCAGGATTACCAGGACTACAAGGCTGGAGGTGGCGTCCAGGATTACCAGGACTACAAGGCTTGAGGTGGAGTCCAGGATTACCAGGACTAAAAGGCTTGAGGTGGAGTCCAGGATTACCAGGACTACAAGGCTGGAGATGGCGTCCAGGATTACCAGGACTACAAGGCTCAAATAGAGAGCCTTATACTAGCTGTACTAGCCACCTGCAGTTGGTATAGCACATCATACTAACCACCTGCAGCTGGTATAGCACACCATACTAGCCACCTGCAGCTGGTATAGCACACCATACTAGCCACCTGCAGCTGGTATAGCACACCATACTAGCCACCTGCAGCTGGTATAGCACACCACACTAGCCACCTGCAGCTGGTATAGCACACCATACTAGCCACCTGCAGCTGGTATAGCACACCATACTAGCCACCTGCAGCTGGTATAGCACACCATACTAGCCACCTGCAGCTGGTATAGCACACCATACTAGCCACCTGCAGCTGGTATAGCACACCACACTAGCCACCTGCAGCTGGTATAGCACAGCACACTAGCCACCTGCAGCTGGTATAGCACACCCTACTAGCCACCTGCAGCTGGTATAGCACACCACACTAGCCACCTGCAGCTGGTATAGCACACCACAATAGCCACCTGCAGCTGGTATAGCACACCACACTAGCCACCTGCAGCTGGTATAGCACACCATACTAGCCACCTGCAGCTGGTATCTCGCTGAGCTTCTATTCAACACTCCGGCTTATTAAAACTTTGAGTATATGTAAAAAACAATATCTTTTATGAGGCATTTTTTTATATTTTTCTTTTTCGAGCTAAAAAATTTGTTCATAATGTCTCCAAACTTTTAATTAATTGTTATATATATATATATATATATATATATATATATATATATATATATATATATATATATATATATATATATATATATATATATATATATATATAAATCCCTAACACTTAATCCCCAACAATAAATCCACGAGGATTTTTAAAAGAGCTTAGTTGTTAGAGTTGCAGTGCAGAACTATGTGTTCCTTTGTTGTTCCTTCACGGGCTCTGGTGTATTGTTGTTCTAGTGAACGTCAAAACAAAAGTCATCAAAGAAATTTAGATCTATTGTCTGAGTGAAGATACTCAGATTATTGAAGTTTACTGATACTCTTTGAAGAACTGTGTGTGTGTTTATTCCATCTAGCACCACCACCTAGCACCACCACCTAGCACCACCACCTAGCACCACCACCTAGCACCACCACCTAGCACCACCACCTAGCGCCACCACCTAGCACCACCACCTAGCGCCACCACCTAGCACCACCACCTAGCACCACCAGATGATTCTTGCGCCTCTCCATTGCACCTAATGTTCCTAATTACTTCTACACCTGCTAATTACTGCCTCCTACCTTCATTTACCACCTTATACCACCACCACCACCACCACCACCACCACCACCACCACCACCACCACCACCACCACCACCACCACCACCACCACCACCACCACCACCACCACCACCACCACCACCACCACCACCACCACCACCACCACCACCACCACCACCACCACCACACTACTGAATACACTTCATCATTCCTGCTGCCACCAACAACTTGCTGAAACGACTCTGAACACCAGATAACACAGATGAAACAAAAAGAAGGACAGGTCATATGTTTACTGAGAGGAATGGAGAAAGATAGAGAGGGAGGGACTTAGAAAGAGAGAGAGAGAGAGAGAGAGAGAGAGAGAGAGAGAGAGAGAGAGAGAGAGAGAGATCAGCCAACAGTCAGCAACGTAAGAGAATTAAGAAGGAACGAGAAATACGGGAATAAAGATAGAACAGCAGCAGTGACAGCAGTAATAGTAGTAGTAGTAACATTAGTAGTAGTAACAGTAGTATTAGTAACAATGGCATCAATAATAGTAGTAGTAGTAACAATGGCATCAATAATAGTAGTAGTAGTAACAATGGCATCAATAATAGTAGTAGTAGTAACAATGGCATCAATAATAGTAGTAGTAGTAACAATGGCATCAATAATAGTAGTAGTAGTAACAATGGCATCAATAATAGTAGTAGTAGTAACAATGGCATCAATAATAGTAGTAGTAGTAACAGTTGTGTGTTACCACCAGCAGTGGGTCAGTGTGTGGTGACTTACTGCCAACAGTGGGTCAGTGTGTGGTGACTTACTGCCAACAGTGGGTCAGTGTGTGGTGACTTACTGCCAACAGTGGGTCAGTGTGTGGTGACTTACTGCCAACAGTGGGTCAGTGTGTGGTGACTTACTGCCAACAGTGGGTCAGTGTGTGGTGACTTACTGCCAACAGTGGGTCAGTGTGTGGTGACTTATCACCAACAGTGGGTCAGTGTGTGGTGACTTACTGCCAACAGTGGGTCAGTGTGGTGACTTACTGCCAACAGTGGGTCAGTGTGTGGTGACTTACTGCCAACAGTGGGTCAGTGTGTGGTGACTTACTGCCAACAGTGGGTCAGTGTGTGGTGACTTACTGCCAACAGTGGGTCAGTGTGTGGTGACTTACTGCCAACAGTGGGTCAGTGTGTGGTGACTTATCACCAACAGTGGGTCAGTGTGTGGTGACTTATCACCAACAGTGGGTCAGTGTGTGGTGACTTATCACCAACAGTAGGTCAGTGTGTGGTGACTTATCACCAACAGTGGGTCAGTGTGTGGTGACTTATCACCAACAGTGGGTCAGTGTGTGGTGACTTACTGCCAACAGTGGGTCAGTGAGTGGTGACTTACTACCAACAGTGGGTCAGTGAGTGGTGACTTACCACCAACAGTGGGTCAGTGAGTGGTGACTTACCACCAATAGTGGGTCAATGAGTGGTGACTTACTGCCAACAGTGGGTCAGTGAGTGGTGACTTACTACCAACAGTGGGTCAGTGAGTGGTGACTTACTACCAACAGTGGGTCAGTGAGTGGTGACTTACCACCAACAGTGGGTCAGTGAGTGGTGACTTACCACCAATAGTGGGTCAATGAGTGGTGACTTACTGCCAACAGTGAGTCAGTGAGTGGTGACTTACTACCAACAGTGGGTCAGTGAGGGGTGACTTACCACCAACAGTGGGTCAGTGTGTGGTGACTTACCACCAGCAGTGTGTCAGTGTATGGTATATTACCACCAGCAGTGGGTCAGTGTATGGTGGGTTACCACCAGCAGTGTGTCAGTGTATGGTTGGTTACCAACAGCAGTGGGTCAGTGTATGGTGGGTTACCAACAGCAGTGGGTCAGTGTATGATGGGTTACCACCAGCAGTGGGTCAGTGTTTGGTGGGTTACCACCAGCAGTGGGTCAGTGTATGGTATATTACCACCAGCAGTGGGTCAGTGTATGGTGGGTTACCACCAGCAGTGGGTCAGTGTATGGTGGGTTACCAACAGCAGTGTGTCAGTATATGGTGGGTTACCATTAGCAGTGGGTCAGTGTATGGTGGGTTACCAACAGCAGTGTGTCAGTGTATGGTGGGTTACCACCAGCAGTGGGACAGTGTATGGTGGGTTACCACCAGCAGTGGGTCAGTGTATGGTGGGTTACCAACAGCAGTGGGTCAGTGTATGGTGGGTTACCACCCGCAGTGTGTCAGTGTATGGTGGGTTACCACCAGCAGTGGGACAGTGTATGGTGGGTTACCACCAGCAGTGGGTCAGTGTATGGTGGGTTACCACCAGCAGTGGGTCAGTGTATGATGGGTTACCACCAGCAGTGGGACAGTGTATGATGGGTTACCACCAGCAGTGGGTCAGTGTATGATGGGTTACCACCAGCAGTGGGACAGTGTATGGTGGGTTACCACCAGCAGTGTGTCAGTGTATGATGGGTTACCACGAGCAGTGGGTCAGTGTATGATGGGTTACCACCAGCAGTGGGTCAGTGTATGATGGGTTACCACCAGCAGTGGGTCAGTGTATGATGGGTTACCACCAGCAGTGGGTCAGTGTATGATGGGTTACCACCAGCAGTATGTCAGTGTATGGTTGGTTACCACCAGCAGTGGGTCAGTGTATAATGGGTTACCACCAGCAGTGAGTGTATGAGGGGTTACCACCAGCAGTGGGTCAGTGTATGGTGGGTTACCACCAGCAGTGGGTCAGTGTATGATGGGTTACCACCAGCAGTGGGTCAGTGTATGATGGGTTACCACCAGCAGTGGGTCAGTGTATGATGGGTTACCACCAGCAGTGGGTCAGTGTATGATGGGTTACCACCAGCAGTGGGTCAGTGTATGATGGGTTACCACCAGCAGTGGGACAGTGTATGATGGGTTACCACCAGCAGTGGGTCAGTGTATGATGGGTTACCACCAGCAGTGTGTCAGTGTATGATGGGTTACCACCAGCAGTGGGTCAGTGTATGATGGGTTACCACCAGCAGTGTGTCAGTGTATGATGGGTTACCACCAGCAGTGGGACAGTGTATGGTGGGTTACCACCATCAGTGGGTCAGTGTATAATGGTTTACCACCAGCAGTGAGTCATTGTATGATGGGTTACCACCAGCAGTGGGTCAGTGTATGGTGGGTTACCACCAGCAGTGGGTCAGTGTATGATGGGTTACCACCAGCAGTGGGTCAGTGTATGATGGATTACCACCAGCAGTGGGTCAGTGTAT
>WNWK01002444.1:153626-156126 GCA_009830355.1 Cherax destructor | reverse complement strand
CACTGGGTTTAGTAATCGGGGTTATCCTGGGTTATTAACCCTCTGTGAATTAATAACCTTGGGATGTAGTGAGTTATTAACCCAGTATACTGGCTTTGTAACCCATGGTTACAACATAAAAACCCATGTCATACTCTTATGTTATTCACACGTAGAACTCTGAGATATCACTGAGGCAGGATAACCCATAGGAGCTTCCTCCTCATACGCATATGTCAACATCTGTGATTGTGAATGTATGTGAAGCCTTGGAGGGTTTCCTGAGGTCTTCCTTCATAATATATGCCTCTGTAAACATTACTTTTTCAAAGCCTTCAAACCATCTCCCCCTAAAAACGGCAGATATCGCCTCCTTGTTAACGAATTGCTAATGCAGTGAATATCTTGCAGATGCTCTCATCAACACTGCGTGTTTATAGATGAAGGAAATGCTGGTAATTCTCAGAGGTTCAGCTGGATGTTTTTGTCATATTGCTTTTCCCTTCGGATACAATACCCTTCCAGCCAGTGTGTATGTGGCTTCCTCTTTCGGCTTGATCCTCTTTTGTTTTGGGGGCAGACCGGAGGAGGCAGAACTTCCTCCGTATTTCTTTTCAGATATTTCTGAGTTACTTAAAGGGGATCTGCTGTTTTTAGTTCCACAAAAGTTGTTATACAAAATGTTCTGTGGCTGCATCAGGCAGAATAATTAAAAAAAATTATTGATAATGAAACTCTCAATAAAGATGTGTGTTTAGTGAGGCCTTGTAGGCCTAGTGACTAAAACCAATATTTTATATGCGATCGAAACACGTTTGTGAGTTACAAATTTGTTTAATACACCCTCTCCTCCCTTACCACTGTTGTTAAGCTCCCTGGGAGGGAGGAGGTAGACGTTAGAGAGAGAAGAAGGGAGTAAACGTTAGAAGGAAAATAAGGGAGAGGGAGAAGAAAGGAGAGAGGGAGGGAAAAATGATAGAGGGAGGGGAAGAAAGGAGAGAGGGAGGGAATAAAGGATAGAGGGAGGGGAAGAAAGGAGAGAGGGAGGGAGGAAAGGAGAGAGGGGAGGGAGGAAAGGATAGAGGGAGGGAAGAAAGGAGAGAGTGAGGGAGAGTAGTTGACTTGCCAATTACTGTGTTTAACTGGCAAGAAATTGGTTGTGACGCATCGTAGAAACCTTTGGGTTTGTTAGGGAGGGGAGGGAGGAGGGGAGGGAGGGAGGGAGGGGAGGGAGGGAGGGAGGGAGGGAGATATGGAAGAGGGAGGTGTTTGAAAAACAGACTGAGGACCAGAGCTTACACCAGACAAGCAACAGGTCAACCCCCACTCACCTCTCACCCTATTCACCCCACTCCCCCTCCTCCCCCACTAATACCCCTCCCCCTGATTCCTGGCATTTTCTGACGTTCAGATGCTTTTAATTGATAATAAATACTCATACAATACTCTCTCTCTCTCTCTCTCTCTCTCTCTCTCTCTCTCTCTCTCTCTCTCTCTCTCTCTCTCTCCTTTCCCCTTTTCTCTCCTCTCTCTCTCTCTCTCTCTCTCCTCTCTCTCTCTCTCTCTCTCTCCTCTCTCTCTCTCTCTCTCTCTCTCTCTCCCTCACTTCAGTCCATAGAAAAAAATCGACAGCTAAAACGAGATATTTTTTTTTAATATTTTAAAAGATATTTTAATTAATATCAGCGAGAGGCTTCCGTGACATCATCATGCATCACCCAGTGAGGCTTCCGTGACATCATCATACATCACCCAGTGTGAGGCTTCCGTGACATCATCATACATCACCCAGTGTGAGGCTTCCGTGACATCATCATACATCACCCAGTGTGAGGCTTCCGTGACATCATCATACATCACCCAGTGAGGCTTCCGTGACATCATCATACATCACCCAGTGTGAGGCTTCCGTGACATCATCATACATCACCCAGTGAGGCTTCCGTGACATATACATTAAGGAGGCTTCAACCAGCTTTATCATCTACACTATCCAACGTGACAGAGAGAGAGAGATGGAGAGAGAGAGAGAGATGGAGAGAGAGAGAGAGAGAGAGAGAGAGAGAGAGAGAGAGAGAGAGAGAGAGAGAGAGGAAATAGGGAGAGGAGCTATGAAGCCTGGTGGAGGGTTTAATAACGTGGGAGGAGCGGGGAGAAGAGAGGGAAAATCTCTTATGGTACTGTGGGAGAGTTGCTGACGTTTCACTCTCCCTTCCTTTCCCTTTCCCTTATCCCCCCTCTCTTCCCCTCCCTTTATTCCCTTTCTCTGTGGTCACCTGCTGTCAGTGGACATCTCTAGACAAGCCAATTAGTCTGTCCTCCATGAGGGGTTGCCTTTATTTATACCTCAGAGAGTGGGGGTTTTGGGGGTGGGGGTTGCGGGGGCTTGGGTTGCTGGGGTTGTGAGGTTGTGGGTGCTTTGAAGGTGTGGGGTGAAAAGAAGAGGGAAGGATGGTTTCAAGCCTGTCGACTACACGAAGGTCATTAAGGCTGCATGTTCCCAGTTCACCACCAGACAAGA
>WNWK01002444.1:116126-146126 GCA_009830355.1 Cherax destructor | reverse complement strand
ACATCAGGCAGTCAACATCGCTCACGGTCACAGTACGAGGCTTGGAATACCCTTTCGTCGATGCTTGGAATACCCTTTCGTCGATGCTTGGAATACCCTTTCGTCGATGCTTGGAATACCCTTTCGTCGATGCTTGGAATACCCTTTCGTCGAAGCTTGGAATACCCTTTCGTCGAGGCTTGGACTGTGGTATGTTCCAGACCGAAACGTCGTCACCAGGTTCCTCGGGTGCTGGTTATGTATAAGTTGTTCAAGCCCCGGAACTCTGACCTTTTAACCTCCGTAGCTTTACGGAACTATTCAATTAAGTAGGACCTTCTGTAAGCCTCTACTTACAAGGTGACCAGAATGACTCCTCATCTTATCTTGATGTCCTTGTTATTAAGGACATGTGAACATACGTGTTGTAAGGCGGCGTCTGACGCGCGTGATGTTTTCAACGAGTTATTATTGGCGTCATTATTTGTGTGTTGAGAGTAACGCTGGTGCCCCGTGTGCGCTCACCTGCGCTGTCAACAAAACTCGTGTGCGCTTGGTGATGTTCAGGAGCTGTGTGTGTGCGTGTGTGTGTGCGTGTGAAGATCAAACACACACACACACACACACACACACACACACACATACATACATAAACACATGTTTACCATTTGTCGATGAAAAAGTTGCAGTTTTATAACTAAAAGTTACAGCGGTCTGCTGTTTGCAGGTGTAGAATCTGTTACAGCCCCGTCTCTCTCTCTCTCTCTCTCTCTCTCTCTCTCTCTCTCTCTCTCTCTCTCTCTCTCTCTCTCTCTCTCTCTGGTGTTGACGAAGCCACCAGTGATCTGGTCACATAAACAATTCAGATTTGTGATTAATAAATATCGTATAGTGAGTGTGACAGCGTTGTTGATATTGTGTGATAACTTTACCTTCCTCTGTCTCTCTCTGTCTGTCTGTCTGTCTCTCTCTCTCTCTCTCTCTCTCTCTCTCTCTCTCTCTCTCTCTCTCTCTCTCTCTCTCTCTCTCTCTCTCTCTCTCTCGTTCTCTAGGCCTAACCTCATTTCACCCAGGAGCTGTGTGACCCCCAGGGGTTTACCGCTTCCCATTAAGATTAGTAATAATAATAATAATAATAATAGTTTTTCACTTTCTTCCCCTTTCTCTACCCCCATTCATTATCTGCTCTCCCTCTCTCCCCTTCATTAACCTCCCCTTTCTTCCCTAACACTCCCCTCACCCTACACCTCCCCTCCCCTCCCCCATTACCATAAATTCCCTTAATTTCAAAATCCCACCATTGTAAACTCTTGACACGTGTAAACAAATAACTCTAGGGTATTAGAACGTTCAATATAAACACACAATGCATAATAACCGGAATGTGGGTTGGCTGAGCATATGTGACGTTAAGGACCTCCCCTGCCTTGGATCAGCCCTGGTTACCTCCCGTCCCAGAAGATCCATTACATCTCCTGGTTTGGCTCTTTCTAATAATAATGATGATGATAATGATGATAGTAGTAGTACATAGTAGTAGTAGTAGTAGTAGTAGTAGTAATAATAATAATAATAATAATAATAATAATAATAATAATAATAATAATTATATCAAAAAGAAGAAGAAGGAGAGAAGAAGAAGAAAAAGAGGAAGAAGAAGACAAAAAAAGAAAGACAGAAAGAAAGAAAGAAGAAAAAATTAAAGTGTATCTGACATTTAGTGTCTTCCCCTGGGGAGGGGGAGACTTCAAGAGATCTGGGTCTCGTAGTCAGTGAACCAGTGGAAAGAGTTTAGCTGCGAGCATGTATACAACTAATTTTATTTCTTTAGTAATTGTGGTAGTTACTTTGGAAATAGGTGTTGTGATAGTAGTTGTACTATGGTAGTGGAAGTGGTGGTAGTTGTACTGTGGTAGTGGAGGTGGTGGTAGTTGTACTGTGGTAGTGGAGGTGGTGGTAGTTATAATGTGGTAGTGGAGGTGGTGGTAGTTGTACTGTGGTAGTGGGGGTGGTGGTAGTTGTACTGTGGTAGTGGAGGTGGTGGTAGTTGTACTGTGGTAGTGGAGGTGGTGGTAGTTGTACTGTGGTAGTGGAGGTGGTGGTAGTTGTACTGTGGTAGTGGAGGTGGTGGTAGTTGTACTGTGGTAGTGGAGGTGGTGGTAGTTGTACTGTATTAGTGGAGGTGGTGGTAGTGGTACTGGAGTACCTGTTGTGATAGTTGTACTGTGGTAGTTAATGTGGTGGTAGTTGTACTGTTTTAGTATTGTGGTTGTAGTGGTACTGTGGTAGTTGTACTGTGGTAGTTATTGTGGTGGTAGTGTTACTGTGGTAGTTGTGCTGTGGTAGTTATTGTGGTGGTAGTTGTTCTGTGGTAGTTATTGTGATGGAAGTGGTACTGTGGTAGTTATACTGTGGTAGTTATTGTTGTGGTAGTGGTACTGTGGTAGTTGTACTGTGATAGTTAGTGTGGTGGTAGTGTTACTGTGGTAGTTATACTGTGGTAGTTATTGTGGTGGTAGTGGTATTGTGGTAGTTGTACTGTGGTAGATATTGTGATGGTAGTGGCACTGTGGTAGTTGTACTGTGGTAGTTAGTATGATGGTAGTGTTACTGTGGTAGTTGTACTGTGGTAGTTATTGTGGTGGTAGTGGTACTGTGGTAGTTGTACTGTGGTAGTTAGTGTGATGGTAGTGTTACTGTGATAGTTGTACTGTGGTAGTTATTGTGGAGGTAGTGTTACTGTGGTAGTTGTACTGGGGTAGTTATTGTGATGGTAGTGGTACTGTTGTAGTTGTGGTGGTGGTAATGGGACTGTGGTAGTTGTGGTGGTAGTTGTACTGTGGTAGTTATTGTGGTGGTAGTGGTTATGTGGTAGTTTTGGTGGTGGTAATGAGACTGTGGTAGTTGTGGTGGTGGTAATGGCTCTGTAGTAGTTATTGTGGTGGTAGTGGTACTGTGGCAGTCGTTGTGGTGGTAGTGGTACTGTGGCAGTCGTTGTGGTGGTAGTGGAACAGCTGTGGCAGTTGTGATGTATATGTATTTCTTAAGACATGAAACCCTTGCATATCAAAGCAAGTTTGCCCACACAATATCAACAGGGCATCATGTGAACACAGGAGAGCTCCTCTCCCAGATCAATTACCTAGACGTTCAGTGACAGTCTCAACACAATAGACTTAATCAGAATCCTCTCAAAATAAGTTGAGCTCTCCTTCAATGTCAAAAATACGAAAATAAACTACCAGAGAGAGATGGTTCGTAATAGTGAGGCGCAGTGGAGATGATCTCCTCCGGGGAGGCTGGTGAAGATGACGTACCAGTAGGGGCAGTAAGGTGGTTTTGTGCGAGTTTTGGCAGGGATTAAGAGCTGTATTGACATGGCGATTGAATCGGGGTTTTTATGGGAAGAATAACCAGGTGTTCCTTTCAGCAGGAATTTCTTCCGTGTTTACATAATAAGGAAATTAGAAGAGTCCTCTTTTGTCTTTTATTCTCAAAGTTATTCTTTTTTTAAACGCCGTTACATTAATTCCCTTAAATATTATTTTTTTTTCAAGCTCCAGGACATCAAACTGACTTCCTTCAAGTTCACTTCCTTCAATTTTCTTTCTCAGCGGTTCCCTTTTATCAAATTCCCTCCCACCAAACTAACTTCTCTTAAATTTTCATTAATCAAATGTTCTTGTGTCAAGCTACGTTCCTTTACGTTCCCTCATCTGTCTCTCCCTTACATTAAACATTCTTCCCCTAACTCTCTCTCCTGATTCATATAAGTAGCGACCTGTGAAGGTGGACACTCAGTAAGACTATCAATAATGTATGTAGCAGTAGCACATGTATCACCTGGATTAGCAGAAAATGTGTCATAGTGTATTATATATTTTTACAAAGAGTTCAGAGACTTTTAACTTTTATTAGGCTGCTGAAAAGGACCTTAAATCGAGGCTGAAATAGACATAACTCTTGCAATATTCTTTACCATTTCCCGCATGTGGGTCCATCTGTATCTCAGTTACACATATCAGGGATTACTCTGCCTTCGTTTTTTTACAGTATAAATCACGGAACGGGTGGGGTTTGAATTCATGGCGCGTGAGTCCTAAAATTCATTTGCCACGAGTTCAAATCTCACCCGTTCCATGATATGTTCGCAACTATGTCGAGGGACAATACAGAGTACATGTACGTCAGTAATAAGCGTTGAGTGAAGCTGACTTCTCTTCACCACTCCAGTCATCTCTCTCTCTCTCTTCACCACTCCAGTCATTTCTCTCTCTCTCTCTTCACCACTCCAGTCATCTCTCTCTTGCTCTTCACCACTCCAGTCATCTCTCTCTTGCTCTTCACCACTCCAGTCATCTTTCTCTCTCTTCACCACTCCAGTCATCTCTCTCTTGCTCTTCACCACTCCAGTCATCTCTCTCTTGCTCTTCACCACTCCAGTCATCTCTCTCTCTCTTCACCACTCCAGTCATCTCTCTCTTGCTCTTCACCACTCCAGTCATCTCTCTCTTGCTCTTCACCACTCCAGTCATCTCTCTCTCTCTTCACCACTCCAGTCATCTCTCTCTTGCTCTTCACCACTCCAGTCATCTCTCTCTTGCTCTTCACCACTCCAGTCATCTCTCTCTCTCTTCACCACTCCAGTCATCTCTCTCTTGCTCTTCACCACTCCAGTCATCTCTCTCTTGCTCTTCACCACTCCAGTCATCTCTCTCTTGCTCTTCACCACTCCAGTCATCTCTCTCTCTTCACCACTCCAGTCATCTCTCTCTTGCTCTTCACCACTCCAGTCATCTCTCTCTTGCTCTTCACCACTCCAGTCATCTCTCTCTCTCTTCACCACTCCAGTCATCTCTCTCTTGCTCTTCACCACTCCAGTCATCTCTCTCTCTCTTCACCACTCCAGTCATCTCTATCTTGCTCTTCACCACTCCAGTCATCTCTCTCTTGCTCTTCACCACTCCAGTCACTCTCTCTTGCTCTTCACCACTCCAGTCATCTCTCTCTTGCTCTTCACCACTCCAGTCATCTCTCTCTCTCTTCACCACTCCAGTCATCTCTCTCTTGCTCTTCACCACTCCAGTCATCTCTCTCTCTCTTCACCACTCCAGTCATCTCTCTCTTGCTCTTCTTCATGACACTGACTTAAAGCGACACTCACCAAGCTTCAGATTTACTACATTTACGTTCTAATACTTATATGTAACAGTTGAAACGTAATTGAAATGTTTCACCTGCTCAACAGGCTTCTCCAGTCAAATATAGTGGTTACTTATATATTATTGTAGCAGTAGAGAGCTAGAGGTGATCAGTCCTTTATTCTTGAAGAAGTAATACTGAGGTGGTCAGTCCCAACTGTTGCATATGTGCCTTTATCAACTACCTCTCAGTATTGCACACCATTAACAGAATGATGCAGTTTCTACAGTACACAACAGCCCAGTTCTCCCACTAACTCATTTGCATGTCAGGTATCCACTTACACAGTGGCTCTTAACATTATTTGCATATGAATATTCCCGTATGTTAGTATTCCTTCGGGAACCATCTGTCATTCTCTGGTAACTTGGAGTCCAGTTACAATATCAGAGATAATATGTCTTGTCTTTATTTATTCTGGGATTCGTCTTATTTCATCATTAAAATAGAATTCTTTTTTTTTTTTTTTTTTTTACATGGTGTTTGTCAGCGTTCTTATGGAGCCTGTCTTCAAGTACAGCTTTAAAAACAGGTATCAGAAGATTATACTATATTCCACACACACACAACACACACACACACACACACACACACACACACACACACACACACACACACACACACACACACACACCTCTCAAGAGAGCTCACTAACAAGATTACTTACCTTTCACTCATAAAAACTAATAATAATCAGCAAACTTCAGCCTTCATGATAATAGCATCATAATTACAGACACAACAAAAATATTTACGGCAAAAACAAGAAACTCGGTTTCACCTCGCTAACTCACATCAAAAATGACTGATTATATCATGAGCCAAAACAGCGATGAGTAAATAGCGATAATTTTTGTCCGTGAGAGTATCTGAACGCTGGTAAATTAGGTTACGTAAACTTATTATGAAGCAAATGTAAATATAGTACAATAATATTATCTTGTTCCACTCCATTAAGACTGTTAGTGTGTGTTAGTTAGTTAGTTACCATTTTGTGTGTGTGTGTGTGTGTGTGTGTGTGTGTGTGTGTGTGTGTGTGTGTGTGTGTGTGTGTGTGTGTGTGTGTGTGTGTGTACTCACCTAGTTGTACTCACCTAGTTGTGGTTGCAGGGGTCGAGTCAAAGCTCCTGGCCCCGCCTCTTCACTGGCCGCTACTGGGTCACTCTCCCTGCGCCATAAGCTTTATCATACCTCTGCTTAAAGCTATGTATAGAGCCTGCATCCACTACATCGCTTCCTAAACTATTCCACTTCCCGACAACTCTGTGACTGAAGAAATACTTCCTAACATCTCTGTTAGGACACACACTTGGTGTGTGTGTGTATGTGTGTGTGTGTGTGTGTGTGTGTGTGTGTGTGTGTGTGTGTGTGTGTGTGTGGTGTGTGTGTGTGTGTGTGCGCCCTCGCCCGTGGTGGGCAGGTCTACGGTAGCCACAACCCAGGTTTCAATATCTCACTTATGTAGTCGCCAGGTACCCTGACATGTTGCTGTAACATCTCTAACTTCTACTACTACTACTATTTCTACTATTAGTAGTAGTAATAGTAATAGTGGTAGTGAAACTGGTAGTTGTAATAATAATAATAATAATAATAATAATAATAATAATAATAATAATAATAATAATAATAATAGAAATAGTAGTAGTAGCAGTAATAGTAGCAACAGTATCATAAAAATTAAGGCTTCTACCACCTCAACTACTTTAGCCACCACGACTACGATTCCAACTACTAGTACTATAATTACTAATACTACTACAAATGCAAACAAACACATCTACTATTATTACCACTACTGCTACTTCTAATTCTGCTACTACTACTACTACTACTACTACTACTACTACTACTACTACTACTACTACTAATATAATAATAATAATAATAATAATAATAATAATAATACTAATACTAATACTACTACTACTACTACTACTACTACTACTATACTACTACTACTACTACTACTACTACTACTACTTCTACTACCACCACCAGGGCTGCACTAACTCAGGGAATCAGCTCATACAAACTTGGTCACATAGCAGTGACGGCGTCAGCGCTGGCGGCTGTGCGTGAAAGTCTACGGACTCTGCCACCCATGTTTCACTATCTTCTACACAAGCTCACCCTGTATTTATACTAGTTGTAGTTGTCGTAGTGGTTGTAGTAGACGTAGTAGTAGCAGTAGTAGTAGTTGTTGTAGTAGTCATAATACTTATAATAGTAGTCGCACTAGTAGTAGCAGTTATTCTTGCAGTACTAGCATCAGTGGTTGTAGTATTAGTAGCAGTAGTAGTTGTTTCAGTAGTCCTAGTAGTTGTAGTAGTCCTATTACTTGTAGTAGCAGTAGTAATAGTAGTTGTTGTTAAAGTACTAGTAGTAGGTTAGGGTTTAGGATGATCTTCCTCGTCCCACGTCTCCTGCGACGTTCTTGGGATGAGCTACCTCCTCCCACGCCTCCTGCAACGTTCCTGGGATGAGCTGCCTCCTCCCACGTCTCCTGCGACGTTGCTGGGATGACCTACCTCCTCCCACGCCTATTGCAACGTTGCTGGGAGGATCTACTTCTTACGACGTTTCCTGCGACGTTGCTGCGATGACCTACCTCCTGCCACGTCTACTGCGATATTGCTGGGAGGATCTACTTCCTCCCACATCTCTTTCGACGTTGCTGGAATAATCTACTTCGTCCCACGTCTACTGTGGCTTTACTGTGATGTCCTACCTCTGCCACGTCTCCTGCGACGTTTCGGGGATAACGTACCTCGTCCCACCTCTCATGCGACGTTGCTGGGATAATCCCAGTACGACAATTCCGCTCTGATAAAATCTAATGCATCGCTGGAAGATGCTGAGGCTCCTGGGATGATAGTAAATTCTGTGTGTGTGTGTGAGAGAGAGAGAGAGATAGAGAGATAGAGAGAGAGAGAGAGAGAGAGAGAGAGAGAGAGAGAGAGAGAGAAGAGAGAAAGTAACAGACAGATATACATAGAAGGACAGACAGACAAACACATAAAGACTCATCGCACAAGAAAGAAAAACTCCTCACACACACACACACACACATCCACACACACATACACACAAATACATACACACATACACACACACGTACACACACACATTAAATATATATATATATATATATATATATATATATATATATATATATATATATATATATATATATATATATATATATATATATAAACGAGAAAACGCACTTAAAACAAAAAAATACTTCTGACTCAACTATATGAAGGCTGGGACGCTGGACTGTCCATTCACCATGTTCACAAAAATCTTCCATAAGAATCAACTTTATCATCCATCCTCTCTGATCACTTTTACCATGTAATACCAAAGTGGACAAAATGCCTCCAAGTTTTTGCCACCCCACCATTCATTTTCTAAACTTAAACTCCAGAGGCTATTGCAACACGAGCATTGGATCACCCATAAAAACTTCTCATTAATTTACCAAAATCTTTGTAAACATATTGGAAAATTTCGTGTTGGTTTTTACCTCTGAAGTTTGTTATTTTTTAAAACTTTGGATAATGTTTTATGGGTCTTTGATGTCCTCGTGAAGGAGCAGGTTATATACGGCAAAAATAAAAAAATTATCAGTGGAGGAGAAAGGGAATTTTTACTCTTTATTCTTGTGTGTAGTATATATATATATATATATATATATATATATATATATATATATATATACTTATTTGGTAGGGCGACCAATAAAGATGGAAACATTTTTCACCGTCACTCATCCAATTACTGTCTTGCCGGAAACGTGCTGACATCACATTTCACATGACCCTCAAAACCCCTACATTCCCAACCATCTTTCAGAACGCTGGTACTGCACTTCCCATCTCCACGACTCTAGGTTAGCTAACTGGTTTATCTGGCTCCTTTCAACAAGGTTGCCTCCAACAGCTCCCTTCAAGAAAGTTACCTCCAACAGCTTCCTTTATGACAAAACTTCTTTTCTCCACTCCCCTCCTCCATGCCTTTGCTTATCCAAGCTCCTATTTGTATAATCAAAATAGTATACTTGTGATATACTCCCATTTTTTTTTCATTGCAAGTTTCTTTACAATCGATCCCCCTTTCAATTCTCAAAAATATGACGGGTCGAATCCAGTCAAGTATTTTTTGTGAAATAAAATCACTTTCAAATACAAACAATCAGCCACATCAAAACTCTCATGTTTCTTCCCAGTGGTTCCAACCACATTAAAACTCTCGCATGTTTTCTTCCCAGTGGTTCCAACCACATTAAAACACCTGTCAAATAAAGTAACGAGTCAAGTCTCAATTTCCCTTCCGACCAATTTTGACTGATTCCACATTTCCTGAGATTCGGTATTTTATTCTGTATTCCAAGAAATTTTCCACTGGTTCTGATGCTTGCTGAGTTAACACGAGACATGTCAACTGGTGCTGAGGGTTAGTGAGTTTCATCTCAACTGGTGTTGAGGGTTGCTGAGTTAACGCGAGTCATCTCAACTTGTGTTGAGGGTTGCTGAGTTAACACGAGACATGTCAACTGGTGCTGAAGGTTGCTGAGTTAACACAAGACATCTCAACTGGCCCTGAGGGTTAGTGAGTTTCATCTCAACTGGTGTTGAGGGTTGCTGAGTTAGCGCGAGTCATCTCAACTGGTGTTGAGGGTTGCTGAGTTAATGCGAGTCATCTCAACTGGTGTTGAGGGTTGCTGAGTTAATGCGAGTCATCTCAACTGGTGTTGAGGGTTGCTGAGTTAATGCGAGTCATCTCAACTGGTATTGAGGGTTGCTGAGTTAACGCGAGTCATCTCAACTGGTGTTGAGGGTTGCTGAGTTAACACAAGTCATCTCAACTGGTGTTGAGGGTTGCTGAGTTAACGCGAGTCATCTCAACTGGTGTTGAGGGTTGCTGAGTTAATGCGAGTCATCTCAACTGGTGTTGAGGGTTGCTGAGTTAATGCGAGTCATCTCAACTGGTGTTGAGGGTTGCTGAGTATGGAGTCATCTCAACTGGTATTGAGGTGCTGAGTTCAGTCATCTCAACTGGTGTTGAGGGTTGCTGAGTTAACACAAGTCATCCCAACTGGTATTGAGGGTTGCTGAGTTAATGCGAGTCATCTCAACTGGTATTGAGGGTTGCTGAGTTAACACAAGTCATCTCAACTGGTGTTGAGGGTTGCTGAGTTAATGCGAGTCATCTCAACTGGTGTTGAGGGTTGCTGAGTTAATGCGAGTCATCTCAACTGGTGTTGAGGGTTGCTGAGTTAACACAAGTCATCTCAACTGGTGTTGAGGGTTGCTGAGTTAACACAAGTCATCTCAACTGGTGTTGAGGGTTGCTGAGTTAATGCGAGTCATCTCAACTGGTGTTGAGGGTTGCTGAGTTAACGCGAGTCATCTCAACTGGTATTGAGGGTTGCTGAGTTAACACGAGTCATCTCAACTGGTGTTGAGGGTTGCTGAGTTAATGCGAGTCATCTCAACTGGTGTTGAGGGTTGCTGAGTTAACACAAGTCATCTCAACTGGTGTTGAGGGTTGCTGAGTTAATGCGAGTCATCTCAACTGGTGTTGAGGGTTGCTGAGTTAATGCGAGTCATCTGAACTGGTGTTGAGGGTTGCTGAGTTAACACAAGTCATCTCAACTGGTATTGAGGGTTGCTGAGTTAATGCGAGTCATCTCAACTGGTGTTGAGGGTTGCTGAGTTAACGCGAGTCATCTCAACTGGTGTTGAGGGTTGCTGAGTTAACACAAGTCATCTCAACTGGTGTTGAGGGTTGCTGAGTTAACGCGAGTCATCTCAACTGGTGTTGAGGGTTGCTGAGTTAACACGAGTCATCTCAACTGGTGTTGAGGGTTGCTGAGTTAACACAAGTCATCTCAACTGGTGTTGAGGGTTGCTGAGTTAACACAGTCATCTCAACTGGTGTTGAGGGTTGCTGAGTTAACACAAGTCATCTCAACTGGTGTTGAGGGTTGCTGAGTTAACACAAGTCATCTCAACTGGTGTTGAGGGTTGCTGAGTTAACGAGTCATCTCAACTGGTGTTGAGGGTTGCTGAGTTAAGCGAGTCATCTCAACTGGTGTTGAGGGTTGCTGAGTTAACGCGAGTCATCTCAACTGGTTTGAGGTTGCTGAGTTAACCGAGTCATCTCAACTGGTGTTGAGGGTTGCTGAGTTACGCGAGTCATCTCAACTGGTTTGAGGGTTGCTGAGTTAACACAGTCATCTCAACTGGTGTTGAGGGTTGCTGAGTTAATGCGAGTCATCTCAACTGGTGTTGAGGGTTGCTGAGTTAATGCAGTCATCTGAACTGGTGTTGAGGGTTGCTGAGTTAACACAAGTCATCTCAACTGGTATTGAGGGTTGCTGAGTTAATGCGAGTCATCTCAACTGGTGTTGAGGGTTGCTGAGTTAACGCGAGTCATCTCAACTGGTGTTGAGGGTTGCTGAGTTAACGAGTCATCTCAACTGGTGTTGAGGGTTGCTGAGTTAACGCGAGTCATCTCAACTGGTGTTGAGGGTTGCTGAGTTAACACGAGTCATCTCAACTGGTGTTGAGGGTTGCTGAGTTAACACAAGTCATCTCAACTGGTGTTGAGGGTTGCTGAGTTAACACAAGTCATCTCAACTGGTGTTGAGGGTTGCTGAGTTAACACAAGTCATCTCAACTGGTGTTGAGGGTTGCTGAGTTAACCGAGTCATCTCAACTGGTGTTGAGGGTTGCTGAGTTAACACAAGTCATCTCAACTGGTGTTGAGGGTTGCTGAGTTAACGCGAGTCATCTCAACTGGTGTTGAGGGTTGCTGAGTTAACACAAGTCATCTCAACTGGTGTTGAGGGTTGCTGAGTTAACGCGAGTCATCTCTACTAGTGTTGAGGGTTGCTGAGTTAACAGTCATCTCAACTGGTGTTGAGGGTAGCTGAGTTAACACAAGTCATCTCAACTGGTGTTGAGGGTTGCTGAGTTAACACAAGTCATCTCAACTGGTGTTGAGGGTTGCTGAGTTAACACAAGACACCTCAACTGGTGTTGAGGGTTGCTGAATTAACACAAGACATCTCAACTGGTGTTGAGGGTTGCTGAATTAACACAAGACATCTCAACTGGTGTTGAGGGTTGCTGAGTTAACACAAGACACCTCAACTGGTGTTGAGGGTTGCTGAGTTAACACAAGACATCTCAACTGGTGTTGAGGGTTGCTGAGTTAACACAAGACATCTCAACTGGTGTTGAGGGTTGCTGAGTTAACACAAGACACCTCAACTGGTGTTGAGGGTTGCTGAGTTAACACAAGACACCTCAACTGGTGTTGAGGGTGCTGAGTTAACACAAGACACCTCAACTGGTGTTGAGGGTTGCTGAGTTAACACAAGACACCTCAACTGGTGTTGAGGGTTGCTGAGTTAACACAAGACACCTCAACTGGTGTTGAGGGTTGCTGAGTTAACACAAGACACCTCAACTGGTGTTGAGGGTTGCTGAGTTAACACAAGACACCTCGGAGGGCAAAACTCTGGGGAATTTTAAACAGAATAAAGTTTAAACTTGCTGAATTTTTTGCCGTAATGCTGGAAGATGTCAGCGATCCTGACGACCAGGACAAGAAACACACTTCACGACCTGGGAACTACCACCACCTGGAACACTACCTGGGAACGCCACCTGGGAACTACAACCTGGGAACACCACCTGGAAAGACATGACGAGGCTCCCAAACTTAGACCTCTGAAAAAAAAAGTGTAAAAAAAAACTCCGAGAACGCAGCTGTCAGACGCATTTTTTACTTCATGGGGAGGCGCTGACGCAGTGGTAATAGGGAGCTTATACTGCGATAAGGGAATGACACGAAGACATCCTCGTGTCAGACGAGGTCAGAAGCAGTCTTTTTAGTAAGCATGAAGGCTACGTTCTTGAAGACTCTGCCACCAAAAAGGTTAAGCTTAAGCCAAAAACGTGGAATGGAAAAAAATAACCTAGAACACTGAAGGCGAAAATTAAGAACATGGTGAGGCTCGTGAACGCAGGTCGAAGTAGACAGAAGTAAACTTCATCTGATATGTTTCTTTAAAAACAAGATATATATGTTCTTTCTGGCGTCGGGAAGAAAAGTTTAACTTAACGTCGATAAACATCAAACCAGAAAAGCTGAATACAGTTCCTCAGGATGCGAAACGTCTTAACTAAAGGAATACGGTCCTCGGGATGTGAAACATCTCAACAAAGGACAGAATACGGTCCTCGGGATGCGAAACATCTCAACAAAGGACAGAACACAGTTCTCATGATGCGAGGTCCTCACTCTCTGGGGTTACATTGTTTTTGACGTTCGTCGAATACCTACAAGAATTGGATTTGTGGACACAGAAGAATTCATTCATGTCTCCTGTGTCAACAACCACAGGTGCTGCTACTGGTTGTTGATGTGTCGTGTGTGTGAGAGAGAATTTTTTTCTCCCTCTCTCTCTCTCTCTCTCTCTCTCCTCTCTCTCTCTCTCTCTCTCTCTCTCTCTTCACACATACATACACCCGTATATACACATATACAAACACACATATCCACAAAGACATACTCAAACACGCAAAGACACAAAGACACACAAACACAAAAACAAACACGCACACACATAAACACACAAACAAACAAACACTTTAATCATGCTCAGAATTAATGCTAATTAATATCCGGGCAGGTTAGCAAATTCCTCTTATTATATGTGGAAAATTTTCATATTTTCCGAATGATTAAATGAACCAAGTGTTGTGAGCCAAGTGTTGTGAGCCAAGTGTTGTGAGTCAAGTGTTGTGAACCAAGTGTTGTGAGTCAAGTATTGTGAGTCAAGTATTGTGAGTCAAGTATTGTGAGTCAAGTATTGTGAGTCAAGTATTGTGAGTCAAGTGTTGTGAGTCAAGTGTTGTGAGCCAAGTGTTGTGAGTCAAGTATTGTGAGTCAAGTATTGTGAGTCAAGTATTGTGAGTCAAGTGTTGTGAGTCAAGTGTTGTGAGTCAAGTATTGTGAGTCAAGTGTTGTGAGTCAAGTGTTGTGAGTCAAGTGTTGTGAGTCAAGTGTTGTGAGACCAAGTGTTGTGAGCCAAGTGTTGTGAGCCAAGTGTTGTGAGCCAAGTGTTGTGAACCAAGTGTTGTGAGCCAAGTGTTGTGAACCAAGTGTTGTGAGCCAAGTGTTGTGAGCCAAGTGTTGTGAACCAAGTGTTGTGAGCCAAGTGTTGTGAGCCAAGTGTTGTGAACCAAGTGTTGTGAGCCAAGGTGTTGTGAACCAAGTGTTGTGAGCAAGTGTTGTGAGCAAGTGTTGTGAACCAAGTGTTGTGAGCCAAGTGTTGTGAGTCAAGTGTTGTGAGTCAAGTGTTGTGAGTCAAGTGTTGTGAGTCAAGTGTTGTGAGCCAAGTGTTGTGAGCCAAGTGTTGTGAGTCAAGTGTTGTGAGTCAAGTGTTGTGAGTCAAGTGTTGTGAGCCAAGTGTTGTGAGCCAAGTGTTGTGAGTCAAGTATTGTGAGTCAAGTGTTGTGAGTCAAGTGTTGTGAGTCAAGTGGGCATTGTGAGCCAAGTGTTGTGAGTCCAAGTATTGTGAGTCAAGTGTTGTGAGCCAAGTGTTGTGAACCAAGTGTTGTGAACCAAGTGTTGTGAGCCAAGTGTTGTGAGCCAAGTGTTGTGAGTCAAGTGTTGTGAGTCAAGTGTTGTGAACCAAGTGTTGTGAACCAAGTGTTGTGAGTCAAGTGTTGTGAACCAAGTGTTGTGAGTCAAGTGTTGTGAGCCAAGTGTTGTGAGCCAAGTGTTGTGAACCAAGTGTTGTGAGCCAAGTGTTGTGAGTCAAGTATTGTGAGTCAAGTGTTGTGAGTCAAGTGTTGTGAGTCAAGTGTTGTGAGTCAAGTGTTGTGAGTCAAGTGTTGTGAGTCAAGTGTTGTGAGTCAAGTATTGTGAGTCAAGTGTTGTGAACCAAGTGTTGTGAGCCAAGTGTTGTGAGTCAAGTGTTGTGAGCCAAGTGTTGTGAGCCAAGTGTTGTGAGCCAAGTGTTGTGAGCCAAGTGTTGTGAGCCAAGTGTTGTGAGTCAAGTGTTGTGAGTCAAGTGTTGTGAGTCAAGTATTGTGAGTCAAGTGTTGTGAGCCAAGTGTTGTGAGCCAAGTGTTGTGAGCCAAGTGTTGTGAGCCAAGTGTTGTGAACCAAGTGTTGTGAACCAAGTGTTGTGAGCCAAGTGTTGTGAGCCAAGTGTTGTGAGCCAAGTGTTGTGAGTCAAGTGTTGTGAGCCAAGTGTTGTGAGCCAAGTGTTGTGAGCCAAGTGTTGTAAGACGAGAGAGAGTTTTGTCTCAACTTGTCTCTGTGGTTGACAGTGTGACGTCAAAGAAGATACAACCAATCACGGCAGTAAAGGACGTGACGTCACACAGCACACAGCCAATCATTGAAGTGTGAGATGTGACGTCACACAACCAATCATGGCAGTGTAGGATGTGACGTCACAGAAGATACAGCTAATCACTATAGTACAGGATGTGACGTCACAGAAGATACAGCCAATCATGGCAGTGTGGGATGTGACGTCAAGGCCAATAATTGGGTTTGGTTGGTTTGGGGTATTTATTATTAATATTATTATTATTATTATTATTATTATTATTATTATTATTATTATTATTATTATTATTATTATTATTATTATTAATGTTATTATTATTATTATTATTATTATTATTATTATTATTATTATCAGTCAACCTGAATGAGATAGTAAGCTTAGAACTTCAGGTTTCAGCTGATTAATTACCAAGGCTTGACTACTGATGACTGTGGAGCAGGCAGCGTGGTGGGGCTTCTTCGGGATACCCAGGTATCCCTCAGGGTAGTGAGGTATATCCGGGGTATCCCTCAAAGTGGTATGGGGCACGAAGGTATCTCTCAGAGTGGTGAGGGATACCCGGGTATCCCTCAGGGTGGTGAGGGATACCCGGGCATCCCTCAGAGTGGTATGGGGTACCAAGGTATCCCTCAGGGTAGTGAGGGTTACCATTAATTGGTAAACCATAACTTATGGCCTTATGTCAGAGATCTATCTTGTAGTTAGTTAACAAACCATACATATTGCATTCATGGTTTTAAGTTTGTGAATTCTAACTTTTTTCAGAGTAAAATCACTTACTGTGAAGCAAACTTACGGCAGAGTATACACACAGAGATGTATATCTGTCAGTGTATATACACTGAGAGTTTACATTAAATCCTATTTCACCCCCCCCCCCCCTTTCCTTACCCATTAACCAGATTTACACTGATCTTTATAAGTGAAGGATTGGGTATCAGGTCAGCAGTGCATTTTCAGTTAGTGGTAAGAGGTAGCTCCCACGCCAAGGGAAAGTGAATTAACTTTCTCTTAGTAGAAAATCGAGTTAAAAATTTATTGAAGAGTATATGGCTTTCAGGCGTCTGTTTGTATATTGTTGTTACACTTTGTGTGTGACGAGAGGCAGGGTAATGTAGCCGGTCACACAGTGATCTGGTCAGCACAGGTTGAGTCAAGGGGGTTTAAAGTCTATTAACTACGCGAGGGGTCATTAAGATGTGCTTGGCACCTGTTTACTACCAGTAAAGGATACTTTAATACCTAAAATGGCACATCATATATTAATAATATGTGTGTGTGGGAGTGTGTGTGTGTGTGTGTATGTGTGTGTGTGTGTGTGTGTATTTTTTTGTGTGTGTTTGTGTGTGTGTTTGTGTGTGTGTGTGTATGTGTGTGTGTGTATGTATGTGTGTGTGTGTGCGTGTGTGTGTACATCAGGAATGTTTAAGGGCGACATATGTTGTTTTCCATTACGATCACTAAACACTGAACAAGGTGGGAGGTCCATTTAATTAAACGTGTCAGCGGGACCATTCAGATTTAATACATTAAAATCAGAGGTCCCAACACAGATCCCGACACCACTGGATTGAATCTCTTCAATATTTATTTTCGGAAGCTTGATGAGGGAGGGGGAGGTTTTATAGCGTAAAATCCCGGAGTTAATTTGTGTTCTGATATAACCATCACGTGAGTGTGTATGAAGAGACGTGGACCTCAAACAGACATCAATTACATATTCCTCTACACAATGTGAGTTTATCCTAGGGGAAGTATATCTAAAGTTCTGAGTACATATTAAATATAAAACATACCTAAATCACTTGGTCTTTACTCGAAGAGTAAAGGATATACTCGGTCTTTACCCTAAGAGTAAAGGATATATTCGGCCTTTACCCTAAGAGTGACCTCAGAATCTTTAAAGGATTCTGAGGTCACTCTTCAGGGAATATTAAAATGAGCTTTCCTAGGTTATCTGTTAGTGGATCTGGGGATTATCCATAAGTTCTTGCGCTTCCCTCCACAGGATGGACATGGGATGCGAGGGAGTAGAAGCTCTCTGACAGGCTGCTGTCTGACAGCCTTCTACGTGAACCAATGTACCAGGCAAGAGTCGCCAGCTCACTTGCATTTAAGTTAAGCAAAGAAATAAAGTTTGTTGTATAGACTGAGGACAAAGTCCGCTTTATCTACATGTTCCCTTTATGTGTCGTCCTTAACTTGATGTTCTATTATTTATAAGTTACTCTAGAGGTGAAGGTATGAGTGATCACGTCGCGGTAACCTGCTGGAATGTCATTCAAGACAAAGGTACATTTTTCTAAATTCACCGGAAAGCTTAACACGTTCGTCAGAAAGACACATGTTCAACACTTGCGTCTTTATGCAGCTTAAGACGCAGTGCAACTGGCGTCTTCAGTTGCATACAGGCGATTACAACAATGAAGAGATCATTTTTCAGTCGTTCTTTAATGGTATTGTATAACATTCTTGTACAAGAATTTTCTCGCCTAGCTGGTAGTAATAAGTTATCACAAGTTATATTCACTGATGGATCTAAACAGGAGTCTTCTGGCAAAGCTGCATCTGCTCTTGTTGCCATGATACCTAAGTAATACACATATATCTTATTAATACTTGTTGGTAATGTGTACCATTTATGATATTAATCTATAATAAGTATATGAGAAGTAAACACCGCATAGTTTGAGTTTTAGCTATGCATATGTAATGACAAATACTTAATCACAGGCAGAGAGACAGACAGCAGCACCGTCAATATTATCCCAGCACTCCACACCACAACCAACCACGTCAACCATCATTCAAGCAAATCATAGTTTTTGACTTGACAAACAAGCAGGATATGTATGCGCTGGGCGTAGTAATCCATGGCATTAATCCCACCACAGGTTCGTGTGTAAGAAGAGGTAATCCTGGAGCATTAGCTAGAGAGAGTATTGAGGGAGCAGTGTTGACCTGGTGTAGTCTATTGGCCAGAATATTGCGGGGAAGTGTTGACCTGGTATCGTCTAGTGGTCAGCGTGAAATATATATATATATATATATATATATATATATATATATATATATATATATATATATATATATATATATATATATATATATATATGTCGTGCCGATTAGGTAAAACTTGCGATTTTGGCTTAAATAGCAACGCTCTTCTTGCCATATAAGACAAGTGAAAATTTGTGTATGCAATAATTTCGCCAAAATCATTCTAAACATAACGAAAAAATATATTTCATTGTGTTCATTTATTATTAAATTAATGTTAACGTATCTAAAATATATTTAGTTGGGCTAGGCTAAATTCAATTGCGCTTGTTGTAATAAGGTTAGGTAGGTTTTCAAAGTTTCTCTTGGTACAAAATTATTTTGTTTTTACATTAACATATATGAAAAAAATATATCTTTAAAGGTATAAGAGAAAATTTTAGAAAGGACTTAATTTTAAATGAGTTCTTGCTAATTGACCAGTTTTACCTAATCGGCACGACATATATATATATATATATATATATATATATATATATATATATATATATATATATATATATATATATATATATATATATATATATACATACATATATATGAAGAGAGAGAGAGATATTATGAGGTGTAAGTAGGTGGATATTTCAAACACATTGCTCTACCCATCATGTGCTCCTCCACCCACAATACCCTTTCTACTTCCTCCCCTCTCTCTCTCTCTCTCTCTCTCTCTCTTCATTCTTCTCTCCCTTCCACTTTTCTCTCCTTCCCTCCTTCTCTCTCTCCTCCCTCCATCTTATTCAACCATAATACAATTTTAGACCTACTCGTAAAATATAATTAGGTCTCCCTTACGGAGTACTTTTAAGTAATTAATTCAATTATTTTTTGTCTTCCTCACAGGTTTCCGCATATAACTCGAGAACGCCTCGTCCGGTCTGCTTTAAATTTTAAACGCTGTTGCACCGTAACTTTGGTAAAGGTTCCTGTCACTATAGGCAGGTGCAGGCGCCCTCTGTTCAATTTTGCATAGACCATTTCAGTATTTCATTTCCATGCGATAACTAGAGAATGCCTCTTCCGATCTACTTCAAACTTTCAGCACTGGTGCATGTTACTTAGTCGAAGGTTAGTATTATTGTTAGGGTGTGTGGAAACCAACTTGCCTATTTTATTTTTAAAATTGTATGGCAGTATCACATGCAACAACTGGAACATGTTTCTTCTGGATTATTTTGATCCTTAATGACTGATGGATCTTGCAAAATGGAAAATACAATTAGGAGTTTAAGATGTGTATGTTGAATATTGCATTCTTTGCAACAATTAGATAATGCACCTTCTGGTCGGCTTCAAACTTTTAGACGTGGTGTTTTTCCTGTACGTGTGTTTTCATGTATTATCTTTCGAGTTGTCTTAGTTTTAATTTGCCAATTTTATTGATTTTTTTCCGTGCAATAGCTAGAGAATGTCTCTTCTGATCGGCTGCAAATCTTGAAGACTTGTGTATCTTACTTTGAGGAATTTTAGCACTGATTTCTGTGGCTGTGCAAGTGCCAATTTGTCATTTTTTTATTGAAGAAATTGAGATTTTAGTTGCGATGTGATAACTTGGTAATGCCTTTTCCGACTGGCTTCAAATCATCACTGATAGTTATTAACTGCATTATAAACTTATGCAGCACTCTACACTATTTCTTTTGTGTGCATTGATGTTTAGGGAGCTGGGCTTGTAGAATATGAGGATACCTTTCCGGGATCATTGATGTAGAGGGGACTGGGTTTGTAGAATACGGGTATACCTTTCTGGGATCACTGATGTAGTGAGGGCTGGGTTTGTAGAATACGGGGATACCTTTCTGGGATCACTGATGTAGTGAGGGCTAGGTTTGTAGAATACGGGGATACCTTTCTTGGATCATTGATGTAGAGAGGGCAAGGTTTGTAGAATACGGGGATACCTTTCTTAGATCATTGATGTAGAGAGGGCAAGGTTTGTAGAATACGGGGATACCTTTCTCGAATTGCACAGTGCTGCATGTGTAGTCTTCAATCAAACTGTGTCTATGGTAAGACAAGTTATCCACAGTAAGGCAGACTGTAGACACAGTCCGTCGACAGTTAGACACAGTCTGGCCTCGGGCAACATTATCATCACATTGACTATTCATCAGACACTCATGGGTCAGTGAGTCAGTGCAAACTCTCAGTGTGTGTGTGTAAAACTCACGGCAAAGTCGAAAACTGTGCTCCATTATTCACTCACTAGCGGACTGGATCACTCCACACATTTTCCGCTTCTAGTTCCTTTAAGAGTGAATAATAATTCGCAGCCAAAAAAATAATAATTTCGTAAAATTCTGAACTGTGATTTGCATTAGAACAATATTCTATCAGTGCCAACGCCAGAGGATGGTTTGGCCATTCTGAAATTGATTTGTGTTTTGTCAATCGTTCCATATATATATATATATATATATATATATATATATATATATATATATATATATATATATATATATATATATATGCAAAAAGATCACAGTAAACAGGTGATATCAAAATATGCAAGACAACCACTATGAAAAATAGAAGAATTCCAAGAGCTTCGTGACTACTCACATTATCAAGGAACTTGATAATGTGAGTAGTCACAAGCTCTTGGAATTCTTCTATTTTTCATAGTGGTTGTCATATATATATATATATATATATATATATATATATATATATATATATATATATATATATATATATATATATAAATAGCTCTAGGCCTTTCGTGTTGGAATCAACACATCATCAGGAACTTCCAATGTTGCAGAAAACAGGAGGAGGTCCAAAGAGATACGATCACCGGGAACCTTTACGATAAAAATATCGTTTTCTGTTAGTTTTTTATGGTAATTGAGTGGTGATTGAGGGAGGGAAGCAGGTGGCATATAGAAGTGATTTGAAAGACTAGAAGATTTAATTGATAAAACATTCAGTGTTTTTTATAGTTTTTATATAATAAAGTCAGTGGGCCTTTAAAACCTCAGTTATGGATGAAAATTGTGAAGATTCTCAATAGAAAGCGAAACGTTCTTTAATATAGTGGTAGTTATCTAGTGGGTGAACTAGCGAAGTGTGAAGTGGTGGTGGTGGTGGTGATGGTGGTGGTGGAGTTGTGGGTAGTGTGGGTGGTGGTGGTGTTGTGGGTGGTGTTGTGGGTGGTGTTGTGGGTGGTGGTGTGGGTGGTGGTGTGGGTGGTGTTGTGGGTGGTGTGAGTGGTGGTGGTGGTGGTGGTAGTGTTGTGGGTGGTGGTGGTGGTGGTAGTAGTGTTGTGGGTGGTGTTGTGGGTGGTGGTGTGGGTGGTGGTGTGGGTGGTGTTGTGGGTGGTGTGAGTGGTGGTGGTGGTGGTGGTAGTGTTGTGGGTGGTGGTGGTGGTGGTGGTAGTAGTGTTGTGGGTGGTGTTGTGGGTGGTGGTGTGGGTGGTGTTGTGGGTGGTGTGGGTGGTGGTGGTGGTGGTGATAGTGTTGTGGGTGGTGGTGGTGGTGGTGGTGGTGGTAGTAGTGTTGTGGGTGGTGTGGGTGGTGGTGGTGGTGATGGTGGTTGTGTTGTGGATGGTGTGGGTGGTGGTGGTGGTGGTGGTAGTGATGGTGGTTGTGTTGAGGATGGTGTGGGTGGTGGTGGTGGTGGTGGTGATGGTGTTGGAGAGGCAATAACACTGCCCTAGCTGAATTAGTGAAGATAATTAACACTCCTAATTAGCGTACATACTGTTAGCTCAAGTTGCTCCAGCAATACTGTGGTGACTGGGGAGGGGGGCAGCAAGGGAGAGGAGGTCTATAAGAAGGAGGGGGCAAGCAGGTGGAGGGGAGGGCGAGAAACAGGGAGTTGTGCAGGAAGGTAGAAGGGGAAGGATGAGTGCTAAGGGAGAGGGAAAGAAAGCAGGAGAGAGGCGGAAAGGAAAAACAGAGAAGGCAGGAAAAACAGAGAAGAAATAAATAGTCTTTAAGATTTTCACTCCTGACTTGCACTTTACTTAGGAAGTCTTAGACGACGTTTCAAACAATCCTGGACCGTTATCAGGTTACGGTTGACTGAAACGTCGTCCAACGTTTCGTCTCCATCATTAAGAAGAGCACGTTTCGAAGGTGGTGCTGAACAAGGAGAACTGAAACACGTAGCACCACAGTCTTGCTTAAACACCAACATAAAGTACGTACATATATACAACTATGTACAGAGATCAGGAACACTTTGAACCTAAAAGAGATTAGAGTTCCTTAGAAAAAAGTGAAATCGAGAAAAACTCTCAACTGTGAGCCAGCCAGAGGCGCGAGAGAGTCTGATAGTTTTAAGTGTTCCCGAAAGCGAGGTAATCTTCCTCTGATATATCAGAAGGTCGCAGCATCTTCTTAGCTGCCTCAGTATTAAGGTTGTCGACTCACTCTAGAAGACTGCGTCTACCTATTTGGTCAAAGTGTTGAGAAAATTCACGTGTAGACAGAAACAGTCTAAAAGAGGACTGTATATTTTGATGTTTCGAGAAGAGGGAAGAAGGGAAAGGTAAGGGAATGAAAACGTGTTAAAAATAGATATATATTTTGTGTTAATGAGGGGATTAAGAAGAGGCAAAGTTTGTTATCATGTGACATCTGTGGATTTGTTGTTGGTGGTTGTGGTAGTGATGGTTGTACTGTTGTTGGTGGTGATGGTTGTACTGTTGTTGGTGGTGATGGTTGTACTGTTGTTGGTGGTGATGGTTGTACTGTTGTTGGTGTTGGTGGAGGAGCAGGTCGTACAGGTTCTGGTGTCAGGGATGAAAGGTGTCGTGGGGAGAGGGGATCGTAGGGGAGGGGAGAGATATGAGGGGAAAAAAGGTCGTGTGCTCTATCTCTCCAGCAGGTCTGCTCAGCACACAGGTCTCTCCCCTGTTTACTTTCATTTCATGCAAATGTTCCTTTCCATGAGAACTTACACACACACACACACACACACACACACACACACAGACACACACACACACACACACACACACATACACACACATACACACATAAACCTGGAGAGAGGTGTTGTCACTATCAAAAACTAGCATGAGTTTAGAAAACAGATACTAGAAATAAGGAGAGAAAAGAAGAGAGAGAGAGAGAGAGAGAGAGAGAGAGAGAGAGAGAGAGAGAGAGAGAGAGAGAGAGAAAAAAAGAGAGATGGATCTACTGTATATTCTTAGACTGCCAGAAGGCATTTGTTGCTGTACCTCAAAAGTGAGTAGGACCAAAAAAAAAACGAAGCAGGCAAGAATGACAGGGAGTGTTCCACAGTGGATTAAAAAAGTATATTATGGGGAAAAAAAGACCAAGACTTCTTCTCCCAGAAGATGTCAGCATGAAAAAAAGTGTAATAATCGCGAGTTCTATTAAGATCAGTATTCAAACCAACACTGATACCTTCTCACCAACCAGATTTTTTTTTCCATTTAGCTATGAGCAAATTAACGGGAGACAATTAATAATATTGTTTCACTAATATCTGCATTCTACTATGGGTTTTTTCAGTCACTATGGAAGATTTTTTTTTTTTTCAAAAAACAACGCAGGTTTATCTTGTACTGCGTTAACACGAAATAATGTCCGTGAAGACAACGGAACACTTCTCATTAGTGGAGTTTATTCACCTAAGTAACGTGCGTCTAGCCCGTAATTAGTAGACGGAGGATAGAGCCTCCACTATTCCAAATGACCCACATGCATTTAGAAGTGTACCAAGTATAATAGTATCACTAGAGAATAAAAGATAATCAGGATTCACTAGAGAAAGAAGAGAGTGTTTTCACTTCCCACCATCAACAATCTTTCAGCCAACATTAAAATACTTTATGTCCATAGACTGAAGGTCAACATCCCTTCAAGCAACATTATATCAGATGGGACTGAGTCTGGTGTGTCCCTAGTCTACAGATGATTTAAAATTATTGAGGACAATAAAACCCGTTGAGGACAAATAAAGGATACAAATACACCCTAACAAACTACTGGATTGGTCAGACAACTGACTACTAAAATTCATCCCCAGGAAACGCAAGGATGTAGAACTTGGGAAAGGATGAGAAGACCGGGACGTGAGTATAGACTCTGAGAACAGAGGCTACAAGCCTCACTCAAATATAAAAGCCCTATGGAGAACCATAGTTCTGAGTACGTCGCCCGAGTGCTCGTTTGGCTAGTCTAAGAGGAGGTTTAAGTAATGACAACGGAGTCATTCATGGCCCTATATACGACATATGTCAGGCTTGTGTTAGAGAACGCTGCCCCAGCAAGGAACCCACACCTGATAAAGCACGTTCAAAACTAGAGAAAGTTCAGTGATATGCAACGAAATTAGTTCCCGAGCTAAGGGACATGAGCTACAAAGAGAGGCTAACGGAAATGTACCTAACGACGTTTGTGAATAGAAGAATGAGAGAGGAGGGAAATAATTCTGCACAGATTGTTGCACAGGTGTAAAATTTTGCTCTTCACATTTGTTAATTTTGACTATTGTGTCGGCTGTGCACCATCTGTCTCTAGGCATAAATGGTCCTCTTCACTGTCTCTAAGACAAATGGCGTCACTTCCGTTCAGAAAAAAAAAACATTATATGATCCGTAATTGAAGGAAAGCTTTGTGAGGCTCGTTGGAACAGGTGAGTGTCACAACACAAACCAATATTTCAGCTTTCACAGCTGGGACACAAACATTCTCAGAGCCTCCCCTCACACGCACACACACACACACACACACACACACACAAACACACACACACACACACACACACACACACACACACACATGCGTTGGGTTGGTATATTTTCGCTACCCTCGTAGCCCGGCCATGGGCCAGGCTTGTCTATTAAATACCTCTTCCACCAGACTGTTGCTGCCGGCGGCTCGCTGACACACGTCACAGCCTGGGTGTTCCGGCACTGGGCTGAGGCAGGTATGCCGCTTCCTCTTGAAAACTTCTACATTCGTTCCAGCAATATTTCTTACATCAGCTTTTAGTAAGCTGAATAGTCTTGAACTACGGATATTGACACAGTTTTCTCTGATTGTGTTCGATGTGTCCCTGTTTCTTCACTGGACCTATATTTTCACTTTATCTTATATCTCTCGTTCCAGTACGTTGTTGTAGTAGTGTGTAGAGCCATATCTCTCGTTCCAGTACGTTGTTGTAGTAGTATGTAGAGCCATATCTCTCGTTCCAGTACGTTGTTGTAGTAGTTTATAGATCTATATCTCAACTCCAGCATGTTGCTGTGCGTAGATCTGGAACCAGGACCTCCAGCATCTTCCAGGTGTATATTATAATCACCCCCCTCCCCACCCCCTCCCCACCCCCTCCCCACCCTTGCCTAGCTCAAAGACTGGTAGGAACAATAACACCAGGAATGGCGTACAATAACACCAGGTATGGCGTACACACAGCCAGTGTACGGAGCAACACACTGCCAGAATAAAACAAGAGAATATAACACGGAAAATATCTAGTGAATGAGTTTTTCAAAAGTGTTTTTTTATTGTGGGGGGAGAGGGAGGGAGGAGAGGGAGGGGGAGAGGGAGGGGGAGAGGGAGGGAGGGAAGGGTATCCTGTATTATATATTTATAAAATACTGGACACCCTTCCCTCCCCCCCTCCCTCTTCTTCCTCTTTCCTCTTCCTCTCCTCCCTTTTTCTCTCCTCCCTTTTCCTCTCTTCCCTTTTCTTCTCCTCCCTTTTCCTCTCCTCTCTTTTCCTCTCCTATTTTGCTGATTGAGGAACTCATAAATCAAAACTTTATTCCTCAAAGATCAACTCGTTAGTCAGGACAGTGAAAACTTGTTAAGTAAACACACACGCACACACACACACACACACACACACACACACACACACACACACACATACACACACACATACACACATACACACACACACACACGCACACAGGGAGAGGCAGAATGACAAATAATTAAGAGTTTTCACTAGCCTAGACAGTATGAGATTGAACTGTCTAAGAAATTAATGAAGAGGAGACACATTGTGTTCTTTGTAGTTCTTAATGATGTACTGGAGACACTAGTGAAGAACCCTCATTCGCTAGAACCGCCGTGTGTCGACTGAACGTTTCTCTCTGTTCATTGATATATCACGAATTGATGAAGGTCTAAACTTGTCGAAACGTTGTCTAGATCAAAACAATCTGGAAAGTGTGTTGAGGCGTCCTTGTGTTGACTGAGTTGAGGCGTCATTGTGTTGAGGCGTCCCTGTGTTGAGGCGTCCTTGTGTTGAGGCGTCCTTGTGTTGAGGCGTCCTTGTATTGAGGCGTCCTTGTGGGTCTTAAACAGGCTGAGTCACACGATTTACAAGTGAAAGTGAGAGTAATCAACAGATGATGGTGATCACGCTGCTGTCATGTTCATTCAGTACTGATGATCAGCTCGCCAACACCTCCAGTGAAGGTGACAGAAAGTGACATGCTGGATGTCACTTTCCCCAAGCATTCCTTCACCCTCTCTCCCACCTTCCTCAAGCATCCCTTCACCCTCTCTCCCACCTTCCCCAACCATCCCTTCACCCTCTCTCCCACCTTCCCCAACCATCCCTTCATTCTCTCTCCCACTTTCCCCAAGCATCCCTTCACCCTCTCTCCCACCTTCTCTAAGCCTCCCTTTCCTCTCTTCCTCTTTCTCCACCACACCTTCCACATTAGGTCCTTCAGTCCACAATTTCCGACTCACCACTGGGTAATATCCGCGAAAACAACCTTCTTTTTCGGACACTTTCGACTCAGTTATGAAAAAAACGGAAGTTCAATAACTCTCTGCTCTTATTACCCATCATAAGTAAATGATACATTGATTTATTTACACGCAAATAACCTACACATTTGAGAATGAAATTTATGACGACGTTTTGTTCTGATTTGGACCATTAAGTAGTGATTAGTTAATGATTGATTAATGGTTCCAAGTCAGAGCGAAACGTCGTCATGAGTTTAATGCTCTTATGTATGAGTTGTCTGTGTATTGTTCCAGTCATGGTATTCTGCCTTTTTATTCTCTATTGATAAGATAAGATAAGATAAGATTTCTTCGGATTTTTAACCCCGGAAGGTTAGCCACCCAGGATAACCCAAGAAAGTCAGTGCGTCATCGAGGACTGTCTGTCTTATTTCCATTGGGGTCCTTAATCTTGTCCCCCAGGATGCGACCCACACCAGTCGACTAACAACCCAGGTACCTATTTGCTACTAGGTGAACATGACAACAGGTGTAAAGAAACACGTCGAAATGTTTCCACCCGCCGGGAATCGAACCCGGATATACATTTTCACCTACTTTTCATGAATATTTAGAGCAGCAGTACATGTAGAGATGTTAAAACAGAGGAAGGATAAATGAAGAGACAAGGTAAGTTAGGGAACTACTAAAAACAACATTTACTTTTGAAGTATCATCAGACTCAGTCATTTCCTAAGATATATACGGAAAATAATTCATTTTGAAAAGACTCAAACCACACTACAGACAGATGTTTTATAATAGACTTCGCATCAAATCATAATAAAACTAAATTCAATTCACATATAATTACAGACACAATTACCAGAAAATAGGAATACCTCCAGTGTGACGTGAATGGTCTCGATATAGCTCCATATATTTGGATGACTATATGAAGGTTACAAAGTCACGCTAGAGGAAGGATCTGAACCCAAGCAAGCAGTCCTAACACCATCACGTCAATTCTTGCCATGGATTCAAATCCTACAAGTTCTTCTCCTTATTGTTGTTATTTATAGGGCCGCTGTTACCTTACGCCGTATAGGGTCCGACACTTGTTGTAAACTCTACGGACCTGCTCTGCCGCATTTCGTTTACTCTGACACATCATAGAATTCATTGGTTGGAAAAAGATCTGGTCTAAGAGTGGTATACCGTGAAGCGTTTAACCCGTGTGGGCAATTAGGTGCAAGGAGTCCTGGGGGCACGTTTCTCTGTCTCCTAAATTTACTCTGCTCTCTGACAAGAGTAAATTTAATACAGGTATTTAATACCGTTGTATGTGAACACTACTAGTAGGTACCACAGTTGTATGTGAACACTGCTAGTAGGTACCACAGCTGTATGTGAACACTGCTAGTAGGTACCACAGCTGTATGTGAACACTGCTAGTAGGTAACACAGCTGGATGTGAACACTGCTAGTAGGTAACACAGCTGGATGTGAACACTGCTAGTAGGTACCACAGTTGTATGTGAACACTGCTAGTAGGTACCACAGCTGTATGTGAACACTGCTAGTAGGTACCACAGCTGTATGTGAACACTGCTAGTAGGTACCACAGCTGTATGTGAACACTGCTAGTAGGTACCACATCTGTATGTGAACACTGCTAGTAGGTAACACAGCTGGATGTGAACACTGCTAGTAGGTACCACAGTTGTATGTGAACACTGCTAGTAGGTACCACAGCTGTATGTATACACTTCTAGTAGGTAACACAGCTGTATGTGAACACTGCTAGTAGGTACCACACTGTATGTGAACACTGCTAGTAGGTACACAGCTGATGTGAACACTGCTAGTAGGTACCACAGCTGTATGTGAACACTGCTAGTAGGTACCACAGCTGTAAGTGAACACTACTAGTAGGTACCACAGTCTGTATGTGAACACTGCTAGTAGGTACCACAGCTGTGTGAACACTGCTAGTAGGTACCACAGCTGTGTGAACACTGCTAGTAGGTACCACAGCTGTATGTGAACACTGCTAGTAGGTACCACAGCTGTAAGTGAACACTGCTAGTAGGTACCACATCTGTATGTGAACACTGCTAGTAGGTACCACAGCTGTGAACACTGTATAGGCAAGCGGAACACTGCTAGTAGGTACCACATCTGTATGTGAACACTGCTAGTAGGCACCACAGCTGTGTGAACACTGCTAGTAGGTACCACAGCTGTATGTGAACACTGCTAGTAGGTACCACAGCTGTATGTGAACACTGCTAGTAGGTACCACAGCTGTATGTGAACACTGCTAGTAGGTACCACAGCTGTGTGAACACTGCTAGTAGGTACCACAGCTGTGTGAACACTGCTAGTAGGTACACAGCTGGATGTGAACACTGCTAGTAGGTACCACAGCTGTAGTGAACACTGCTAGTAGGTACCACAGCTGTAGTGAACACTGCTAGTAGGTACACAGCTGTAGTGAACACTGCTAGTAGGTACCACAGCTGTATGTGAACACTGCTAGTAGGTACCACAGCTGTAAGTGAACACTGCTAGTAGGTACCCAGCAGAACATCTAGTAGGTACACAGCTGTGAACACTGCTAGTAGGTACCACAGCTGTATGTGAACACTGCTAGTAGGTACCACAGCTGTATGTGAACACTGCTAGTAGGTACCACAGCTG
>WNWK01002444.1:33626-111126 GCA_009830355.1 Cherax destructor | reverse complement strand
CATTCTATCCTCTAGCATTCAGCATTCTAGCCTCTAGCATTCAGCATTCTAGCCTCTAGCATTCAGCATTCTAGCCTCTAGCATTCTAGCCTCTAGCATTCAGCATTCTAGCCTCTAGCATTCAGCATTCTAGCCTCTAGCATTCAGCATTCTAGCCTCTAGCATTCAGCATTCTAGCCTCTAGCATTCAGCATTCTAGCCTCTAGCATTCAGCATTCTAGCCTCTAGCATTCAGCATTCTAGCCTCTAGCATTCAGCATTCTAGCCTCTAGCATTCAGCATTCTAGCCTCTAGCATTCAGCATTCTAGCCTCTAGCATTCAGCATTCTAGCCTCTAGCATTCAGCATTCTAGCCTCTAGCATTCAGCATTCTAGCCTCTAGCATTCAGCATTCTAGCCTCTAGCATTCAGCATTCTAGCCTCTAGCATTCAGCATTCTAGCCTCTAGCATTCAGCATTCTAGCCTCTAGCATTCAGCATTCTAGCCTCTAGCATTCAGCATTCTAGCCTCTAGCATTCAGCATTCTAGCCTCTAGCATTCAGCATTCTAGCCTCTAGCATTCAGCATTCTAGCCTCTAGCATTCAGCATTCTAGCCTCTAGCATTCAGCATTCTAGCCTCTAGCATTCAGCATTCTAGCCTCTAGCATTCAGCATTCTAGCCTCTAGCATTCAGCATTCTAGCCTCTAGCATTCAGCATTCTAGCCTCTAGCATTCAGCATTCTAGCCTCTAGCATTCAGCATTCTAGCCTCTAGCATTCAGCATTCTAGCCTCTAGCATTCAGCATTCTAGCCTCTAGCATTCAGCATTCTAGCCTCTAGCATTCAGCATTCTAGCCTCTAGCATTCAGCATTCTAGCCTCTAGTATTCAGCATTCTAGCCTCTAGCATTCAGTATTCTAGCCTCCAGCATTCAATATTCTAAGCTTCCAACATTCAGCATTCTAAGCATACAGCATTCTAGCATTCAGTATTCTAGCATTCAGCTTCCTAGCGTTCTAGCCTCCAGTATTCAATATTCTAGCATTCATCATTCTATCCTCCAGCATTCAGCATTTCTAGCCTCCAGCATTCAGTATTCTAACATTCGGCATTCTAGCCTCCAACATTCTAACATTCAGTATTTTAGCCTCTAACATTCAGCATTCTAGCCTCTAGCGTTCAGCATTCTAGTCTCCGGCATTTTAACATCCAGCATTCTAGCCTCCGGCATTCTAGCCTCCAACATTCAGCCTTCTAGTTTCCGGTATTCTAGCCTCCAACATTTTAGCCTCTAGCATTCGTTCAGAAAATTCATTCCCTAGTTATCCCACAGAAAATAATACCATATTATTTATATAATAAAATTAGCACCTCCCACATTCCAATAACATTCCTAACCTTCCTGTAAGTAGAACACATAAATTTTGAAGGTTTGAAGTCGATCAGAAAATACATTCCCAAGCTATCATACGCAAACTTCTACGCTACTTTCATGTATAAGATTCACACTTTTGCCTCCTGCGCATCTTAATGGCATTCCAAACATTCCTCTTGAGTAGAGGACACTAGCGGTGAGAGTTTGAAACCGATCAGGAGAGATGTTTCCAAGATACTGGACGGAAGTGTTGTCACTATAGTTGTTGTTGGTTCACTGATGTCTGTTGTCACTACAGTTGTGGTGGTTCACTGATGTCTGTTGTCACTAAAGTTGTTGTGGTTCACTGATGTCTGTTGTCATTACAGTTGTGGTGGTTCACTGATGTCTGTTGTCACTACAGCTGTGTATATATCCTGTGAGAGTTCTGTTAGTAGGTGCTACCTTGTATAAGTCGTTCTCATTCCACTAGGTGCTGTGAAGTCTTGTATAAGTGTGGCTTCCTTCTTGAGGTAGACACAACATCTACATGTAGCACCATACACTTGCCTGCTTTGGACTCATGAATTAAAAATAGCGAAGGCTTAGTTAATGAAACAGTGGTACCCTTAAAATACCATTAATAATTTATTAATTTACAAATTTATAAGAAGAGGTGTTTAAGATTTTTAAGAGAACTAGCAAACATAACGAGTCTTTATCCAATGGTTCTTAATATTAATATCAAATTGTTCTGATAAAAGGTCATTACTGAGCAATTTGCCTCTTTATCATAGTTACCGGCGCCATTTTTGCCGGTCAAACCATGTGTTATGGATGTCTTCATAGATAAATTACACTCAGTTTATGCTAATCACTAAACAAGCTGGCTGGTTAATTATTATTTAATTTATTTGCAAGAACCAGGGTAGAATATTATTATTTTTGGGGGTGAAGGGCGGGGGGGGGGGTCGTGGTCTGATTGTAATTAAAATAATTAAACCAAGCAATACCATTCTTTATTTTGCTGACATGAATAATTGAGCAGTGTTATATATTCGTATTGAGCATAACTTTGGTCTAAATGAAATTTTCAATATGTGTGTGTATGTGTGTGTGTGTGTGTGTGTGTGTGTGTGTGTGTGTGTGTGTGTGTGTGAGAGAGAGGGAAGGGAGAGAGAGATCAGCCCTGGGAGGTCGTAAGTCCCTCAATCACAGGCAAGTGACCAAACCTTATATACTAGAGCAAATGTGAGGTGAAGCAGCTGGAGGTGAGGTCACAAGTGAGCGGGGCCCACTAGTGGAAGTGGGTCTCACTAAACAGTTGTTCAGCAATGGAGATGCAGAGGTCTCACCATGTACCAAGATACCATGGAGTTGATGTGTCTCATAAGTGTCATATTATAAATGATAGACAATACTGACAGGTTGATGAATAAGATATATATGCAACACTTGGTTATCTTCTGCAACATCTTTGTTAAACAAGTGTTCAACATGACCTGCGTCCACTAGTGGGTCGCGGTCACCTGTGACCCGCAGCTGCTTCACTTGAAGGTAGACGGTGTAACAATACTGACAGTATGGATGAAAGGACACAACTGTATACACTCAGGACATCTTCAATGGACACGTTTCGGTCCTGAGATGTTGGTCACGCCGAACGATGGCGTGACCAAGGTCCCAGGACCGAAAGATATCCACTAAATATATGTATGTGTAGGCGCTTGTTGTCTCATGCCGCTGCTTCACCTTACATCTGGTATATAAGGTCTGGTCTCAGACCGGGCCGTGGGGGCGCTGACCCCTGAAACCCTCTCCAGGTATGCCTTTGCCACATGCTTGAGGGACTGACCACCTCCTGCCAAAGCTGATGGACTGATCACGTCCCTACTGTCTGCAGTGTCTTTACAGCAGGAGGAGACTAAGGGACACGTAAGTTCCCCCATCTTCTAATAACACCAGTCAGTCCATCTATCATCATTCTATCATGCAGGAGGAGCCACATGTCTATGGTGCATCCAACAAAATAAGCAGACTCTTGGATGTCACCACCGCCCGCCTCCGGCTGGGTTACAAGTATCTTTGGCAGGTTAAATCACCACCACCTGATGTAGACCAAACAAAATGTAAACTTTGTCAGTTGGATTATTGTCACACCCTGCGTCATTATGTACTGGAGTGCGACAAAATTAATGAATTCAGAGACAACTCACTCAGAAATGTTCAAGATATGTCAAAGTATTTTATCCACAGTGGTATATTACAGACCATTCTGGAAAAATACCCTGACTTTGCTCCCTGTAAATAAACCATTGCCACGTGTGTGTGTGTGTGTGTGTGTGTGTGTGTGTGTGTGTGTGTGTGTGTGTGTGTGTGTGTGTGTGTGTGCGTGTTGATTGCCTTTTGTCCTGTGCACATGTCGATTGAAGGCTGGGCCTGTTTGTGTGCGTGTGTGTGTATGTATATATGTGTGTGTATGTGTATGTGTGTGTGTATGTGTGTATGTGTATATGTAAGTGTGTATGTGTGACCCAACAATAAAACTTGCACCAAGAACTCATTACAGTTGTGACTGGGTGTAGACTAGTGAAGTGTTCATTGCGTTATAATTTGTTCATGATTGTAACCATGTATAAACGTAAGTAAGTAAATTTACTTACATGTTTCATTACCTTTGTAACTTGTGAGTTCATTACCTTTGTAGCTTGTTAGTTCATTACCTTTGTAACTTGCTCAGCTATCATAACTTTGGGGTCCAGTCCCTGGACCCATTATGTACCTCTGTAATCTTTTGACTACCGCCCACAGGATGGGTATGGGGTGCATAATAAAGATATCAAACTAAACTTCTAATAACATGTTCATTTTTCCACTATAATCTATCTTGTCCATAATTACTATCGCATTTGCTTTGTCTGTTTCGTAAGGTGAAGTCCAGGATCTTTCCTTAATTCATGGTATAACATAACAAATCTTTGAGGACAATTGTGTTGTAGAGGTCTGAACTTTGCTCAGACCTCTGCAAAGTACATGACAAAGTATACAGAATATAGCTGACATCATTGACATACTACTATATAGAAAGCCCCTTGTTATGCAGAGCATTTTGGGCAAATTAGGTCAATTTTGTCCCCAGGATGCGACCCACACCAGTCGATTAACACCCAGGTACCTATTTTACTGATAGGTGAACAGGGACAGCAGGTCCTAATGTTTTCCAGCCGTACGAGTGGATCGACCCCCGGACTTCAGTGTGTGTGAGCTGAGTGCACTAGCGATCGAACTATAGACTTACTCGCCATGGGTTCATACCCCACCCGTTCCCTGATTTGTTTTTCAGTCGTGTAATTACGATTTCGTGAGTCATGATGGGTAAGGAGCAATTTGACCGTTTTGTGTGTAAAATTGTGAGAAATTTTGATTCCCGTTTAATCCTCGCGATCAAAATATATGCATCTACATCTTTTGAATGGTTTCAGTATGTAATATGTATCCATTCAGTTTAATTTGTATGTGTGGACAAATTTGCCAATGCAATAAATATTTTTTAAAACCTGGAATCAATGGAATTTTCATCAAATTGGACTATATTTAAAAATACAAAATCATTTTTTTCTTAGACTGTGAGGAATTTTAAAACTAATACATCTGCAAAAATTGACAATTGAAAAATATTGAAAACTCACGTTATATAGTGTTTTTAAAATTCCAGAGTTTAGTAAACCCTTAAATACTGCACGACACGATGACAGAGCCGGTCAACTGGAAACTGCGGTTTTCTCATTCCATCTCGAGTTTTTCGCTTATAACTTCAGAAAGCTTTATCCAATCGCCTTCAAATTTCGAACCCTGATCAAATATTAAGAGGTGAAGGTTCGTAGAGCAATTAACGTGCACAGGTGCTCTCTGCTCAGTTTTACATAGATCATTCCCGAAATTGATTTCAACAAGAATTCTTTGAAGATCTTTTGATCGACACAAATTTAGGCATCGGCCAGTGATTAGTAATATTGTTATTGGTTTTAGATTCAAATATATACACAGGTCTTACACGTGTTAGACAGGTCTTACATGTGTTGCACGTTTTACACAGGTGTTACGGGTTACACAGATGTTACAAGTGTTACACAGGTGTTGAATGTTACACAGGTGTTAAACGTGTTACACAGGTGTTAAACGTGTTACACAGGTGTTAAACGTGTTACACAGGTGTTAAACGTGTTACACAGGTGTTAAACGTGTTATAAATGTGTTACACGTGTTACACATGTGTTACACGTGTTACATCAGTAAGCCACAACAATGTCAAGTCTGACACAAGTCTTTTAATTATAGCTTTCCATAGCAAGCAAGCACGAAACATTTATTAAAATACTTGCATAGGCCTCTAAAATGAATAAAAATATTTTCTGGCAGCAGAATGAAGATGAGGGTGAGCGAGCTGGTCAGTCCTGTTACCCTGAATTCAAATTACATCCCTCTATGCCCGGGTGTGGGTACTGATACCACTAAAACGAAGTATACCTGGAGAGGATTTCGGGGGTCAACGACCTCACGGCTCGGTCTGTGACCAGGCCTCATGGTGGATCAGGGCCTGATCAACCAGGCTGTTACTGTTGGCCGCAGTGTTTCCAGAATCTGTTTGGCCCAGCTCTGTCATTCACTTACTGGCAGCAGAGAGAACAGTATGAAAGATCAAAGAAATTGTGCTACGGCGTCAAAGGTTAGATAACGTTTGACCCACAGCTGGAGCTTTTGGTCATCTGACCGAGGCCTTCCGCTGGCTTACCCCTCCACCCCTTTAAAAATTATGGTTATACATTTTTGGCATCAAAGTGAAGGTATAATTATTATTATAATCACAAAGAAGCGTTAAACCTACAAGGGTTATACAGCGTAAGTGAAGGGATAAATATTTACATTTGTGAGCCCTCGAGAGAGGTTCTTCCAAATATATAGAATTATTTCCACGTGAGACAACACTTAGCTTATGTTCTAGAGGCTGGGTAAATACATATGTTATTTATTTGAGTTATTTAGTTAGAAATGAGTGAAAAAAAAAATTATTATTATAATCAAATAGAAGCGCTAAACCACAGGGGTTATACAGCGCGGAAGTAGGTACAAATCTGCCAACATATGAACATGGTAAAAAAACAATTGAAATGCTTGTATTTAGCGTAATACTTGATGAATGTCGTTTCAGGTTGACTTCAAAGTTAGAGTCCCGCTCTATTATGTTTACTAAATGTCATGGTATTTTATCCATAGTGGTTATTATTATTATAATCAAAAGAAGCGCTAAACCATAGGGGTCATACAGCGCTGCTATCCATAGTGGTATATTACCAACTATTCTGGAAAAATACCCTGACTTTGCCCACTGTAAATAACGCATAACCACTTATTTTTCTTTTTATTACCAGCAAACCTTGCTAAAATATGAGTTTTTTTTTTTTTTTTGGCAATCTAATTCATATCTGCATAACTCATTAACATTGTAACCATATATAATCATGTATTCCGGGGATCAACGCCCCCGCGGCCCGGTCCATGACCAGGCCTCCTTGTGGATCAGGGCCTGATCAATGAGGCTGTTACTGCTGGCAGTCCGTAGTCCAACGTACGAACCACAGCCCGGCTGATCCGGCACTAACTTTAGATATCTGTACAGCTCCCTCTTGAAGACAACCAGGGGTCTATTGGTAATTCCCCTTATGGCTGGTGGGAGGCTGCTGAACAGTCTTAAGCCCCGGACACTTCGTGTTTTCTCTTAGTGTACCAATGGCGCCCCTAATTTTCACTGGGGGTATGTTGCATCGCCTGCCAAGTCTTTTGCTTTCGTAGAGAGTGATTTGTGTGTGCAGATTAGGGACCAGTCCCTCCAGGATCTTCCAGGTGTACATTATGATGTATCTCTCTCACCTGCGCTCCAATGAGTACAAGTCAAATGCTTCCAAGCGTTCCCAGTAGTTAAGGTGTTTGATGATAATTATTATAATCAAAAGGAAGCGCTAAACCTACTAAGGTCATACAGCGCTGCGCAGGTATGCTAAACGTAATAATAACAATATCTTTATTTCTACAAGTACATGTACATGGTATACAGGCCTAGTTGACATCAATGACATACTTCTATATAGAAAGCCCCATGTTTTGCAGAGCATTTTGGGTAAATTAGGTCATTGTCCCAGGATGCGACCCACACCAGTCGACTAACTCTGAGGTACCCATTTTACTGATGGGTGAGCATAGACATAAGGTGTAAAGAAACATGTCCAATGTTTCTACCCACGCTGGGAATTGAACACAAACCCTCGCCGTGTGAAGCGAGAGCTTTAGCCACCAGGCCATATATATATATGTGTGTGTGTGTGTTTGTGGATGTGTATGCATGTTTAACACTGTAAGATGTAATTGCAAAATGATGATATATCGCAAGCCTTTGTGAACACACACGTAAAACACAGACACCACTGCCCCACACCACTGCCTAGCACTAATTAACTTGTTGGTCATTTACCTCTAAACTCACGCTAACCAGAAATAGTTAAGTTATTCAAAGGGAGAGGGGGTGGGGGCACCATTTCTTTCTATTTTCTGATGCCCCCCACACACACTTTATTTGTAATTCCTTTTATTAATTAAACTATTTTTTTATTACATTTTGTTATAAAGGAAGTCCTTCGTTGGGGGGCCCCTCTGGCAGGGGGGCCCAGGGCATTTGCCCCCTTATAAATCCGGCCCTGTTCAGCGCAATTACAATAATAATCTCCCATTCCCAGACACTAATGGCCCTTATGGGTTTAGTGCTTCCCCATAAATGTACTAAGAGTTGTGGTATTCCTTCAAGGTGGGTGCCCTGGGCTCTATCCAAGTAACTGGTGCTAATCTCCCTTACCTCAGACTGAACCTCATAGCCTTCCATTCACGTTTTTTTTTTTTTTAACATGCCAGCCACCTCCCCCCCACCACCCTGAGACAGTAACCCAAATAAGAAATACTTTCATCATTCTTGCCAGAGGCATGCAGATACTACAGTTCAGATGCCCCTCCAAACTGCATGTATCCCTAAGAATGTGATGACTTTATATTAAATACATCTGGATATTGTTTACTCTCCTAGACTTAAAAAGCTGGAAGTGCAAGAACAGTAAATTATTACTATTATTACAATCAAAACTAAATACTAAGGAACAGTAAAGACAATGATCATGTGTGTGGAGAATACTGAAACAATTGTCAATTTGTGCCGATGGTTAGTTCTTGATTGATTAGTCTATTCATTAAAAAACTCGTCTTCATTTCTGACCTCTTATCAACAATGACACTATGTAAAACACTCACCTTTATGCAGCATCACTTCCTATATCCATTGACTATTTCATCCCCATGCTTGACCTCTAGAATTGTCTGCCATGTAGTGCTGAATGACTCGTGGGTTTTGCCTTTGTCATTATATTTTAATTATTCCTACTGTGCCTTGCAAGATTCCTGTTCTTAGTGTCTACTCTTACACTTACAGTCTGTTGTATTCTTGAGAATTTCCTTTTACTTGTGCTACTGCTATGCAACTTTTTCAGGTCATGCTGACAAAGGACACAATGAAACTTTTTTTTTTTTTTTTTTTAGAAAATATATATATATATATATATTTTTTAATTTTTCAACAAGTCGGCCGTCTCCCACCGAGGCAGGGTGACCCAAAAAGAAGAAAATCCCCAAAAAGAAAATACTTCCATCATCATTCAACACTTTCACCACACTCATACATAATCACTGTCTTTGCAGAGGAGCTCAGATACGACAGCTGAGAAAAGTCCCTCCCAGCTGTCACTATCTCAGACCCCTCCTTTAAAGTGCAGGCATTGTACTTCCCATTTCCAGGACTCAAGTCCAACTAAATCAATTAACTGGTTTCCCTGAATCCCTTCACAAAATGTTACCCTGCTCACACTCCAACAGATCGTCATGTCCCAAAAACCATTTGTCTCCATTCACTCCTATCTAACACGCTCACACATACTTCCTGGAAGTCCAAGCCCCTCGCCCACAAAACCTCCTTTACCCCTTCCCTCCAACCCTTTCTAGGACGACCCCTACCCCGCCTTCCTTCCCCTACAGATTTATACGCTCTCCAAGTCATTCTACTTTGATCCATTCTCTCTAAATGACCAAACCACCTCAACAACCCCTCTTCCGCCCTCTGACAAATACTTTTAGTAACTCCACACCTTCTCCTAATTTCCACATTCCGAATTTTCTGCATAATATTTACACCACACATTGCCCTTAGACAGGACATCTCCACTGCCTCCAGCCTCCTCCTCGCTGCAGCATTTGCAACCCATGCTTCACACCCATATAAGAGTGTTGGTACCACTATACTTTCGTACATTCCCTTCTTTGCCTCCATGGATAACGTTTTTGTCTCCACAGATACCTCAATGCACCACTCACCTTTTTTCCTTCATCAATTCTATGGTTAACCTCATCCTTCATAAACCCATCCGCTGACACGTCAACTCCCAAATATCTGAAAACATTTACTTCTTCCATAATCCCTCTCTCCAATGTGATATCCAATTTTTCTTTATTTAAATCGTTTGATACCCTCATCACCTTACTCTTATCTATGTTCACTTTTAACTTTCTACCTTTACACACTCTCCCAAACTCGTCCACTAACCTTTGCAACTTTTCTTTAGAATCTCCCATAAGCACAGTATCATCAGCAAAAAGTAACTGTGTCAACTCCCATTTTGCATTTAATTCTCCATCATTTAATCCCACCCCTCTCCCCAACACCCTAGCATTTACTTCTTTTACAACCCCATCTATAAATATATTAAACAACCATGGTGACATTACACATCCCTGTCTAAGACCTACTTTTACCGGGAAGTAATCTCCTCTCTCCTACACACCCTAACCTGAGCCTCACTATCCTCATAAAACTCTTTACAGCCTTCAGTAACTTACTACCTATTCCATACACTTGCAACATTTGCCACATTGCTCCCCTATCCACTCTATCATATGCCTTTTCTAAATCCATAAATGCAATAAAAACTTCTCTACCTTTATCTAAATACTGTTCACATATATGCTTCACTGTAAACACTTGATCTACACATCCCCTACCCACTCTAAAGCCTCCTTGCTCATCTGCAATCCTACTCTCTGTCTTACCTCTAATTCTTTCAATAATAACCCTGCCATACACTTTACCTGGTATACTCAGTAAACTTATTCCCTATAATTTTTACACTCTCTTTTATCCCCTTCCCCTTTATATAAAGGAACTATACATGCTCTCTGCCAATCCCTAGGTACCTTCCCTCTTTCATACATTTATTAAACAAAAATACCAACCACTCCAGCACTATATCCCCCTGCTTTTAACATTTCTGTCATGATTCCGTCAATTCCAGCTGCTTTACCCCTTTCATTCTACGTAATGCCTCACGCACCTCCCCCACACTCACATCCTGCTCTTCTTCACTCCTAAACGATGTTGTACCTCCCTGGCCAGTACATGAAATTACCGCCTCCCTTTTTTCATCGACATTTAAAAGTTCCTCAAAATATTCCCGCCATCTACCCAATACCTCCAGCTCCCCATCTACTAACTCCCCTACTCTGTTTTTAACTGACAAATCCATTCGTTCCCTAGGCTTTCTTACCTTGTTTATCTCACTCAAAAATTTTTCTTGTTTTCAGCAAAATTTCTTGACAGAGCCTCTCCCATTCTTTCATCTGCTCTTCTTTTGCACTCTCTCACCACTCTCTTCACCTTTCTTTTACTCTCCATATACTCTGCTCTTCTATTAACACTTCTGTTTTGTAAAAACCTCTCATAAGCTACCTTTTTCTTTTTTATCACACCCTTTACTTCTTCATTCCACCACTCACTCCTCTTTCCTCCTGCACCCACCCTCCTATAGCCACAAACTTCTGCCCCACATTCTAATACTGCATTTTTAAAACTATCCCAATTTTCTTCAACCCCCCCACTACTCCTACTTGCACTAGCCCACCTTTCTGCCAATAGTTGCTTATATCTCACCCTAACTTCCTCCTCCCTTAGTTTATACACTTTTACCTCTCTTTTACTTGCTGTTGCCATTTTCTTTTGTCCCATCTACCTTTTACTCTAACTGTAGCTACAACCAAATAATGATCTGATATATCCGTTGCCCCTCTATAAACATGTACATCCTGAAGCCTACTCATCAACCTTTTATCCACCAATACATAATCCAACAAACTACTTTCCTTATGTGCTATATCATACCTTGTATATTTATTTATCCTCTTTTTCATAAAATATGTATTACTTATTACCAAACCTCTTTCTACACATAGCTCAATTAATGGTTCCCCATTTACATTTACCCTGGCACCCCAAATTTACCTACTACTCCATCCACAACATTTTTACCCACTTTAGCATTAAGATCCCCAACCACACTTACTCTCTCACTTGGTTCAAAACTCCCACACACTCACTCAACATTTCCCAAAATCTCTCTCTCTCTCTACACTTCTCTCTTCTCCAGGTGCATAAACACTTACTATAACCCACTTTTCACATCCAACCTTTATTTTACTCCACATAATCCTTGAATTTATACATTTATATTCCTTCTTTACCTGCCATAATTGATTATTCAACATTATTGCCACTCCTTCTTTAGCTCTAACTCTATTTGAAACCCCTGATCTAATCCCATTTATTTCTCCCCACTGAAACTCTCCTACCCCCTTCAGCTTTGTCTCACTTAAAGCCAGGACATCCAGCTTCTTTTCATTCATAACATCTACAACATTTTACAACACTTTACAACATTTCGCTAATACAGCAGTTTTCATTTATACCAATTTCTCATTTATTCGGGCTGCCTACAACAAATATATTCACCACTCACTATAAGCTAAGTACAAAAATATTTTAAGATGAGTAATGTGTGAACTTTATATACATTATTTAAGCCTACCTCTATTGCTCACTTAATATATGATTGTGTAAACATGTTATCAGGCTTTTATTTACATTTGAAAGTGAAAAAAGGCTGTTTCACTTCAGCGGTAGCCTGGATCCTAATCGTCTGTATAAGTGGGGCCCTCCTGTATACAACACCTGAGCCTGATTTCTTAGTCTCTCTTCTCCTCCACTCAAGAAAGACATTAAAAAGTTTTAAGACATTTCCCTTCCTTGGACCAAATCTGAATGCCTCCCATTTACCCAGGAGCTGTATGACCCCTACAGGTTTAGTGTTTCCCTTTTGAATGTAACAATAAAAATATGACATTGAAAAACTATCAATTAAATTCGGTCTACAGTACCATTAAACAGATATATTAGGTTATTTACTGTTTATAAATTAGGCTTATAGATATCAGCCACAAGTTATTGTTACCTGTTAGGCTATTGTGCAAATTTCCATGCATACATCAGTCTCCTCAGTTTCAATATACACAAGCCATTATTACAGAATTACAAATACACAGATAACTCGTACATAGGAGAGAGGAGCTTATGACGACATTTCGGTCTGACTTGGACCATTTACAAAGTCACACTGTGACTTTGTAAATGTCAGTGACAAAAGTCATGGTAAGCTCCTCTCTCTCCTGTGTGGGTTACTTGTGTATTGTTCCAGTCATGGTACTGTGCCTTTTTGTTCTTTCAGTATTACCAATACCTGACACTGGTACAATATTCCTAATTCAAGATTACCATAGCATTAACAGCTCATCCTCCAGGAAGCAGCACAACTTTTATTATTACAACAATCAAAACTAAGCGCTAAACCCACAAGGGTCATACAGTGCTGAAGAGTAACTTCTAAATTTTATAGAAATATTAAATTCCTGAATTGCATTTTCTCTAAAACTAATTTAATAAATTACCATAGCTTTTTATGACATGGGTTGGTGTAGTTGATGCTGCTATACATCGTATTGCAACAGTTAACACTATCAAGAACAAATTAAGAATCCAACTCAGATTCCTAAGCTTAATACATAAAAGACCAACACCACCTCACAGGTAAATAATATAAAAAAAATATGGTGTTATTTTACTGTAATCTTTACAGTTTTTACTCAAAATTAAGGTAAATCAGATACTGATTTTCAACCAAAGAAAGCTGCACCTTTTAAATGAATGTGTATTAGGCTTCCAAAGGAAGTAATTTTTTTTTTGAGAGAGAGAAATTTAACCAGCATCAAAAGCCAACACATTCATAAGGTATCATCATACTTGCTGTGTTAAACTTATGCTGGAGAGAAATACATCACAGAACACTTATTTGTCATAGACTGTACAGGTTTCAGTGAAACATTTTTCAAGATTGAGGTTTGCCTGTTTGTATGCATATACTGAAATTTAAAAAAAAGTCAAATAAAGTTCCAGATCAATAAATGCATAGAGAGTTACTTTGAGAAATTCTTAAAAAACACTATGGTTATACAGAGTATAGCCAGCTGGGTCACTAGGGTGATATTTCATCATTGCATCATCTGTTCATCCATAACTTTAGCAACCCACTCAGGATGTGCTGCATTGATTTTCTCAATGATTTCATTCACCTGAAAACAGAGAGACTGAATCTGTTTGTCCCACTGTGGAAGAACATCACGAGCCTCAAAGTTCAGAATTCCATCAATCTGGAAGAAAAAATAATTAACATAAAAGAAAGAATTCATGGGATATTATATTTCGTGCAACATATGAGATTCCCATATGTTGCATAAGTGTCTCAATCTTCAACTTGTTGGTTTTCAAACCATTTATCACATATTACATTTCGTTGGTAAAATCTGCCACCAAAGCTCACAGGTCCTACTTCTGTTTACCAATGGTAAATTAAATACACATCCAGAAATGTCTCATGCCTGCTTACCAGTACAGTGGACCCCCGGATTACGTACTGCTCCAAACTCGAACAATTATGTAAGTGTATTTTTGTAAGTGCTTTTGTAAGTGTATTTTTGGGGGTCTAAAAGGACTAATCTAATTTACATTATTCCTTATGGGAACAAATTCGTTCGGTAATGGCACTTGAACAGCATTCTGGAATGAAATAATGACGTAATCCGGGGGTCCACTGTATCTATCTTCCTAAACAATGAAACAAGATTAGTAAAATATAGGAAAAATAAGAAAAGATAAATAAAGCATTGCCTGTTCCAGTAAAAAAAATCAAGTACTGTAGTAGAAATTGAGCTCAAAGAAGAATTTCTTTTTTCATCTAACAAGAATGCCATGTATCTATATTCCTCAAAAAGAGTGTAACCTCCAAGGGTCAAAGATTTGCCACTACACGAATTTTTGAGATTAGAAGTCTGAGCTATAAGGAAAGAAAATGAACACATTACAAATATTCTGATGAAACATGATCATGACATACAGTGTACCAAATATAAACAACCTGGGTTATGAGAAGACTATCCATAAGGGGTGGAACCCAGACAAAGGGATATAAGAAGGAACCCCTCAACATTATTGTGATGAACAAGTGACAAGATAATGACAGAAGTTATTTAAGGCAAATTATATTTATTATTTCAAATGTAAATGCATGAGAGCCCAAGGGGTGGGAATGCATCACATCAGGTGAGACTCAAGAGCTGGAGCTAAGCCAAGAGAATGTGAGAACATGGAGGTCTCATCTTGTTTCCCTTTACTGCAATTATTTGGATGTAAAACAAATGGGCATTAATACTAAAATAAAATTCTCATATATTTCAGTTTGGAAAACACTGCAAGGTATACTTCCTCATTTACCTGGTCAATGTAACCATTCATTCGTCCCTCTGTGATCATCTGACTGGCTATTTTTTCAGCCTTGGCTGGTGAGATTTGAAGTAGAGCTCCCAACTCGGGGAATGTAATATTATTATAAAGTTTGCTGGCAGCTAGCAAATTATGCTCTGTGACTGCTCTGTCCAAGATAGTAGAGCCTGGAACATTAACATAACTTAAATGTTGTTTCTTATAAAGAGCTAAGAACATTTCATTAAACAGTACATCTCTATTTAATAAGATTATATCAAAAGCCAATTAAAAATTACAAAAAAAAGTGTCAAAACTCAAAAGTTCAGTACTAAATACATAATGGATTTACTAAGCACAAAAAAAAGAGAACTCATTGAAATACAGCACACATCAGTAAGACAAGCTTTACAAATACAGTACTTGCCATCAGATGTGGTAGCTTGTTGATGAGGCTGCAGCATTTTCTGAAACTCGGTAAGTTCATTATGGCGGATGATACGGTCAAGGTGCATTTTCTCTAGAATGTGATAACATGGCAACTTTTGACATCGCTCATCTTTAAACAATGTTCCAAGCATTCTTGATCGTTGCTGACCTATTTAACAAAATTATATGCAGATAATTAAAAAACTTGGTAACTGTTACATTTAGGTAATTTTGCTCTAAATTTATGATTAAAGTGGTGAGGCATAAACTTACTAGACTAGGAGTAAAATTTGTATTAGACATAATAAACATTTATGATAATCACATGTAATATAAAAATTAAATCAAATATTACATAAAATTGAAAATATGTTCTTTGCAATGTTTTGAAGCTATTGATTTTTTTTTTTATCCTTCAGTTAGATTCCAAATTTTTGGGTGTACTTTGATTTGCATGGGGTGTATACTCACACCGAGTCATACACATGGAATATCATAAGTGATATATGTCTAGTGCTATGCCTATCCAATCTGTTGTAGGTCTCAAATAATTGTTCTCAGCTCTGGGTTAATATTGTACATAGTTGTAATGAGTGTTCTCTATGTATGTAATATATGTACAATATTTGTCACAACTCTGTCATATACAGTATTTAGAGAAACTAATTTTGACCTGAAATTGAGATAATCTTATACTAAACTGTCTGCAATTAAGATTTTTTTTGCAAAATATATCTATATATTACCAAGATCATGATCAATATGTGTTATACACCAGATCAATAACAGATACTAATTAAGGCTAGTTTGTAAATGTCTAATGAAATTTATGAGCATTGTACAACAACAAGAAAGTTAATTATGTACCATATACCTCTTACTTGTGCATAAAATAAACAAAAAAAAAAAAAAAGGGATTCAGGATGAAAAAACACACGAACAGACGGTAGACAGTCATAGGTTTCAGTATCTGCTTAGAACTAAGCAAAACTAAGGAATACAAGATGATGTGTTGTAAATTCGGAAAAACAAGTTATTGAAAGTTGGTACAATAATGAATGACTATAGACAAACAAGTAGCTAAATATATCTTTACCTGCAGATGCTAACACTGTGCAAATCAATGCCTTTTTTAAAGCTTCCATTCTCTCATCCTCATGAATGATTGGCCGATAGGAGAGTTCATTATATCGCTGAGCTGCTTCTATAAACTTGCGACGATAATCTAAAACTCTTGCATAGCATACCTTGTAGTAAATCTGAAGTTGCTCATTTTTTGAGTCTGCCTGTAAATAGTTACATTAGACACTTTAAATAAAGAATGTATGATAAAACACAATAATCATTTCTTATTAGCAAAAAATTAAATACTGCAGTGTATTTACAGGTAAACAACCCTTGTACGTACAATCAGTCCAACCTTAAACTGTATATGTCAAGCTATTGGCACAAAATGAAACTGGACTACTAACTCACATAAGAATCAGATCAGCCAGGCTGTGATGGGTATGTAGACCTATGGGCTGCAAGCCACAACAGCCTGGCTGGCCAAGCAACATGGAATCCTGATCTCAGGCCAAGTTGCAAGGGTCAAAGAACCCTCAAACACAATCACAGATATGCACTAAGTTGATCTCAAATTATTTTTCCTATAAAACAAACTAATACGAGGCTTTCTGGGCTAATTATCAAATGTATATATCCAAAACTCAGTCAATAATTTGTGTCATATACAGTATTTTCTGGCATATAAGGCACACGAGTGTCAGCTGCTTGCTGGCACGATGTTCCCAAGCAGATGAAATGTAACGTTAGTAAACAACTGCTAAAGCATAATCCAAAGCCTGCCCTTGACCATGTCCTTGAGTATATAAGGCACAGGGTCATTTTCCAAGACTTTTTTGGGGAAAAAAAAGCATGCCTTATATGCCAGAAAATACAGTAAGCCAAAACTTTTGGGGAGGACCACACTATACAAATGCCAAGCTTCAAGTAAAGTTTTTTTAAGTAATAACAATAATCTTTTAACAAAAATGAGATGAAATAAAGTACAAAAATCTTTGAGCACCACTAAAATGTCAACCCTATCTGTCTCTCATAATTATTTATTTATTTTTTTAAGAACAGTATGTCAATCATTAAAACTGAAAAAGAGAAAAGTGACTCTCCAATAACACATTTGAATTAAATAAAAATAAAATACTTAAAAGTAAAATTACATATCTGAAACACATTTCCCTATTTGTAAACATGTGTGCTCAACAAAAATTAATTTTGTATTACTGTACCATCTTGTACAATTCATCCTTTGTGTAATGCCAAGGAGCCTGGTATATCTACTCTCTGTTGCACAAAGAAAAGTTAAAGCTACACAAAAAGAAAATATAGTTCTGTATGGTAAAGCAAAGTATATAAACTTTATTCTACGACAGACCTCTCATACACGTGCCATGCAGTGACACAGTGCCATATCACAGACCTGTAAGATACTAGCACGATTAATATACGCTTCTCCTTGCACTGGATCATCATCCTCCAGGTATAATCGAGCAATTTTGAGGTAAGTCTCCAATTTATAGTCCACACTATACTGTCTGGAAAATAAGAAATACATATGAAAAAAATACAAGAACAATTCAATTTATAGCTTTATATAATTGTAAGTGCCATGTATATTTATAAGGAAGGAAGGATTCTGCACCTAAGGCAGAAAGTTTTAACAAACACATTTTAATTAATGCAACGTTTGTCTAAATTGCAATACTGTAAGTAGAGCTTGATCATACGGAATGTGAAAAAGACTTGGGAGTCATGGTAAGCAGAAATCTAAAGGCAAGACAGCAGTGCCTAAGTGTGCGCAATAAGGCTAACAGATTACTGGGATTTATTTCAAGAAGTGTAAGTAACAAGTCCAAAAGTTATTTTACAGCTCTATACATCACTAGTGAGGCCTCATTTGGATTATGCCGCTCAGTTTTGGTCTCCTTACTACAGGATGGATATAGACTCATTGGAGAACATACAGAGAAGAATGACTAAAATGATTTACTGTATAAGGAATCTCCCGTATGAAGTTAGACTTAGAGCCTTGAATCTCCACTCTCTGGAGAGATGTAGAATGAGGGGAGATATCATCAAGGTGTATAAGTGGATGATGGGCATAAACAAAGGTGATATTAATAAAGTACTGAGGGTGTCAAACCAGGTAAGAACCAGAAATAATGGATTTAAGTTGGATAAATTAGATTTAGAAAGGACAGAGATAAGTACTGGTTTTGGAACAGAGTTGTGGATGCGTGGAACAGTCTTCCAAGTAGGGTGATCAAGGCTAGGACCTTGGGTAGCTTTAAAAAGAGATTGGACAAATATATGAGTGGGAGGGGCTGAGTTTGATTGGTGTCATGGGTACAGGAGTAAATTCTTGGGTAATTTTGGGTAGGGGTGGTTTTGATAAGGACATGCCTTGTATGGGCCAGTAGGCCTTCTGCAGTGTTCCTCCATTCTTATGTTCTTATGAGTTCTGGCTTTATAATGACAAAGTGCCTTTGTGAGTAAAAGACACATGCAGTAATCAAGATATTTAAAAAATGCCATACACAAATAACCCACATATAGGAGAAAGAAACTTATGACTACGTTTCAGTTCAACTTGGACCAAAATGTCGTCATAAGTTTCTTTCTCCTATATGTGGGTTGTGTAGTGCTCCAGTCACAATATTGTGCCTTTTTATTCTTTAATAAATGCCTTGATCAGTTCATACATTCATTTACCTACAACTTCTCAGTACCATTGTACCACTTTCACCATGTGCCTTCATGAAATAAAAACAATGAATCGTGAAAATCTTACACAGGTTAAAAAGACTATTTTCAAAGATCTCAGAATATTACCATGGAGGTTAAGTAGTTCAGCAGAGCAAGGACCAACAACAAACTTATGAAGATAATGCAGTTCATAAAATAAGTGCAGTTCTACAGAAGTAGGTTAAAGAATAGTGAAAATTCAAGAAATTACATTTGGGGTATTAATAAAGAGTAATATAGCACTGATAAAATAAGATCATTTTTTTTTTCAACAAATCGGCCGTATCCCACCGAGACAGGGTGACCTAAAATGAAAAACAAAAGTTTCTCTTTTTAAAATTAGTAATGTATACAGGAGCAGGGGGTTACTAGCCCCTTGCTTCCATAAGCAGCTAATATATAATATAAAATGCTGCAGTTATATTTAGGTGATGGTTCCAGAAAGCAGAGGAGGACTGATGTATGAGCAGTATTATAATATTTATGTGACTGAATTCACTGACCAACTAATCATTTACTAAAGTACATAACTGAATTATATACTCTGAAAATAGTTTATTCCTGATACTTTGTATAATTATCATTATTTTTGAGAGGTCATCCAGTGCCTGGAAAAGGAATTCCAATTTTAGCCAAGGAAATGGAGACTATCTCCAATTCCTTGGATTAAGAGCCCTTAACTGGCATTAAAGTATCTTCCCTTTCCCTTCAAGGAGCATTACTACTGGAACTTTCTAAGCTAACAGACTGTTGAGGCTGTCCTTAAAACCATTATGTACCTTGGTAGTCTTTTGACTACCACCTGCAGGAGGGGTGCATGCCTGCATTTTATAGATGCCATGAATGACTGCAGTTCCAATATAACAATGGATTAATTTATCATAGTTTTAGTCATAAAGATAAAAAAAAAGACTTTATAAACTCAACTAGGTCTGCCTAGTAGGGTTATCAAAGCTAAAACCTTGGGTAGTTTCAAATTTAGGTTGGATAAATACATGAGTGAGAGGGGTTGGATTTGAGTGGGACTTGCACGAGAGTAAATAGAATTATCAAAGCTTATTAAGAACATAAGAAAGGAAAAACACTGCAGCAGGCCTGTTGGCCCATACTAGGCAGGTCCTTCACAATCCATCCCACTAACAGAATATTTGCTCAACCCAATTTTCAATGCTACCCAAGAAATAAGCTTTGATAATTCTATTTACTTATGTGCGAGTCCCACTCAAATTCAACCCCTCTCAATCATGAATTTATCCAACCTAAATTTGAAACTACCCAAGGTCCTAGCTTCAATAACCTTACTAGGCAGACTGTTCCACTCATCAACTACCTTATTTCCAAACCAATACTTTCCTATATCCTTTCTAAATCTAAACTTATCTAATTTGAATCCATTATTGCAGGTTCTCTCTTGGAGAGATATCCTCAAGACCTTATTTATATCCCCTTTGTTAATACCCATTTTCCACTTGTATACCTCGATCATGTCTCCCCTCATTCTTCGTCTTACAAGTGAATGTAATTTTAGGGTTGTTTATTCTGTTAGTGGGTTGGATTTGTGAAGAACCTGCCTAGTATGGGCCAACAGGCCTATTGCAGTGCTCCTCATTTCTTATGTTCTTATGTTCTTATATGACAATGTAAGAATAATGCATCTGCCAGTATATTTATAAGAATACTGCATGGTAGTGCATATTTACACAGTATCTATGTAAATAATGCTGTGGGGCATGGCCATTTCAAAACTGCAGAGCTAATAATAGAAATACACATTCATCTAATGGTTTAATATAACCTACTTCTGTCCTGTTTCTAGTGGAATCCCTGTAAGAACAGCTGCTGCATCTCTCCATGAACTCTCACGTTCGTAGATATCAGCCAGATGCTGTCTGATACTTGCTACCTGCTCCTCAAAACTGATAACACGTGGCTGTACCTGAAATGACAAAAAACTTGTTTGTTATCAATGAAACTAAAAATTTCTGAGAATACAGTACAATACAATGTTATTCAACCAACACTATTTATGTACCTGCAATAAGATATGATGATGTTAGCTCTTCTAATTATTCAGCCCAATGTTCTGTTACCACATCAGCCATTTCCCACTAATACATATTTATTGTATATATACAGCATTGTACAATAGCTCATGGATTATCTAGAGAATGCTCATCCAACATTTAATTTTATATAGTGGAGTAGTCTGTTTCTTATAGAGCCCCTAAGCCAATAACATGGAAAAGGAATATGCAAGCAGTTAAAACCTCCCCGTAACATCACTATGTAATATGTGATCTACTGTATTATTAAAACTATTTTCTGTGATACCATATTCATTTTAGAACAAACAATATACTGTACTCTTCAATGAATACCTTCATTTCTTAATTATTAACAATAAAACCATATACAGTGGTACCTCGGTTAACGATATTTTTTCATTCCAGAATGCTGTTCAAGTGCCATTACCAAACGAATTTATCCCCATTAGGAATAATGTAAAATAGACTAGTCCTTTTAGACCCCCAAAAATACACTTACAAAAGCATTTAAAAAAATAAACTTACATAAAAGGGTGAGTTTGGGGACCATCGTTAACCGAGGTACCACTGTACATAGATCATTCAAACCTTTCCATAAGTTTTCACCTATGTAGGATAATAAACACCTTTGATAATTAATAAATGATACAAGAACACTCATTCTCCAATACACAGTAAATTGTTACCTAACCTGCAAGCTCCATTTAAATACAGTACTTTTAAATGTCATGTACATTAAATCAGTTTGAATAATACTAAATATTGTATGCACAGTACTGTTTTTAAAAAAAATACTTAAAATACTATATAACTGGCATTAAATTAACTGGGTTTATAAACCAAACTACTGAGTATGTTACATCATTTGTTTCTGGTAAAAATTTAGTCTTGAACTTGTGTCGACATCTGTAATTTGTACTTATTTTTTGTAAAAAGCAATACACTAAATGATATACAGTAAGACCCCTGTATCCGCAGGGGATATGTTCCAAGGACCTGCCGTGGATACCGAAACTATGGATAGTAGCAAACCCTTTATATAAGTCCTATACATACCTATTATAAAGTTTAGTGATAAATTATGCACAATAAGTGGAGAATTATTACTTTTTCACTGATGGGAAGCACTTCACAGCTTCTCTTAGGCTTTGAAGAACTGCCAGCGTTTCTACTTTTGCGTTTTGAGACCATTATTATGCAAAATTAAGAGGTATTTTTGGGCCACAGTAAACTCTTCAAAATTACATTACTGCAATATTGCTATTCATTAACTAAGCTTATAAGTAAAAATATGCAATACAATTTTTATTTCTAGTAAGAAGAATAAAAGCTATTAACCTTTTGTTGGTGCCTCAATGTATACTTACTTTGTCAAGCGTGAAATGTGCAACTGTTTTTGCAACATTATCTGCCATCTCAACAAGCTGTGCCGAGACGTCCGACAGAAGCTGTCGAGATATTACGAGACTGACCGTCTCTTTTACAACTGAAACAGAGTGTGTTAAAAGTTATTTAAGTGGACTAAGAACTATTATTAAATTCCTATAAATATACCAATCAATCTATCCCACGGTGCAAAATATGTGCTGTACTTTCATTTAACAGGACCCAAAAATTTTCCATTAGAGGTCCAGTTCTCTAATTATACGCTCAACTTTCTAGCTTTTTTACTATGAGTCAGTAAATAAAAACAGCAATACGTACTTGCTTCAATAAATGTCTGGAGGCCTTCTGTCATATCATCATCATTGCCAACTTTAAGAATGGTGTCTAGGACTGTACGATACCTAAAAAAAAAATCACAGTCAATAAACACCAAGAAGAAATATGCGTATAAAAAGTTGGAGTTGGTGCTAGAAGTAACATTACTTTCCTAGCAATACAGTACTTTAAGTACATATTTTTAGGTACAGGTACACATAAGTACAATTATCATACATAATGTGAAATTACCTAGGATGACCCCCATAAAAAGTCAAGACTGTACAGTAATAATAGTAGCAGCAGTAATACAGTAACAAAAATACAGTGGACCCCCGGAAATCGAACGCCTATTATGTAAGTTTATTATTGTAAGTGCTTTTGTAAGTGTATTTTTGGGGGTCTAAAAGGACTAATCTAATTTACATTATTCCTTATGGGAATAAATTCGTTCGGTAACAGCACTTGAACAGCATTCTGGAACGAAGAATGTTCGATTTCTGGGGGTCCACTGTAGTGGTAATAGTAATACGTATATAGTTGTAATATCATAATACTAGTACTGTGGTAATAGAAGTATAGTAGTAATAATAGTAATACACTAGTAAAGTGATTGTGCCTCTCAACTATGAGAGCTCATCATTTTGGAGACCTTTTAACACCTTTCATCCCTACAACTGACACACATTTTGAACCACAGACTCTCAACACTTGAGTGGCACTTTTATTCACACCAAGTACAATACAGATATTTGTAGCGAGGTGGTACCTAACCAATACAGTGTCCATGGTCTGTACCATAGTGTCCATGGCCTTGCATGTCTGATACATATTGTTAGCCATCACGATGGTATTGTATTATTTTCCCTGCAAAATGAAAAAAGGCTGGTATGGGGCTTTACATGTACAGCTACTCGAGCTGACACCTACCATATAGCCCATTTATTTTTAATTAGTAGGGTGGTGATGCTGCTGATCATAGGGAAGTGCAACAAGTATATTATAAGTACTTGAACCATCAATATTGTTCATAATATGGAAAAAAAAAGTAGTATGTACTATAAAAGGAGACCTTTTAATGATACAATGTTTCACCTACATGAAGCTTCATCAAACAGGTGAAACACTGTAGCAATAAAAGCCCTCCTTACACTATCCTGGCTAATAGCCAATAAGTGGTGAAATACTCAAGTTAATACGTTTATTTATAACAAAGAGTCCTCAGGTTGTTCTTCAGCGCTATATATCATTGGTTAAGCCTCATTTATATTATGCTGCACAGTTCTGGTCACCATATTACAGAAGGGATATAAATGCACTGGAAAATGTACAAAGGAGAATGACAAAGTTGATCCCATGCATCAGAAATCTTTCCTATGAGGATAGCTTGGGCTCTAAATCTGCAATCTCTAGAAAGGTGTAGAATTACGGAAGGATATGATTGAGGTGTATAAATGGAAAACAGGAATAAATAGGGGTAATGTAAGTAATGTGCTAAAAATATCTAACCAAGACAGGACTTGCAGCAATGGTTTAAAGTTGGAAAAATTGAAATTCAGAAAGGATATAGTAAAGCACTGGTTTTGTAACAGAGTTGTGGATGAGTGGATTATTATTATTATTATTATAATCAAAAGAAGCGCTAAACCACAGGGGTTATACAGCGTGGATGAGTGGAACAAAGTCCCGAATAGCATCATTGCAGCTAAAACCTTGTGTAGTTTTAAAAAATAGGTTTGACAAATACATGAGTGTGGGTGGGTGTGAGTTGGACCCGACTAACTTGTGCTAATAGGTCTGAGGCCGTACTCCATCCTTCTTAACTGGATGTGACTTGGACCTGACTAGCTTAGGCCAGTAGGTGACTTGGACCTGACTAGCTTAGGCCAGTAGGTGACTTGGACCTGCCTAGCATGAGCCAGTAGGCCAACTGCAGTGCTCCTTTTTTCTTATGTTCTTATTTAGATACATTATTATTATAATCATGGGGAAGCGCTAAACCCATAGGATTATACAGCACCTGTGGGGGGGATGGAAGGAATTTAGGCTTAATTCAGGGAACTGTAGCACGGATCCAATTCCCTAGATCAAGAGCCCCTCACCAGCGACTTGGAACCTCCCTTGAGGGGTTATTTAGATACAGTTCAGGACACATCAAAGTAAGTTTATTTAGATACAAGTACACATAAGTACAATTATTATACATATGGGTGTCCCGTAGTTTGGCTGGTAGCACACTCAGCTCACACACTGAGGTCCGTGGTTGATCCCCGGTATGGGTGGAAACTCAGGACGTGTTTCCTTAAGACACCTGCTGTCCATGCTCACCTAGCAGTAAACTAGGCAATTGGGTGTTAGTCAACTGGTGTGGGTCGCATCCTGGGACAAAATTAACCTAATTTTCCCGAAATGCTCACCATAACAAAGGACTTTCTATATAGTAGTATGTCATTGATGTCTGCTAGGCCTGTATATCTTGTACATATACTTGTAGAAATAAATATTATTATTATTATTATTATTATTATTATTATAGGGTAACCCCAAAAAACAAGCCTAGGTGACTTATTTTTATTTGACATCCTGAACTAGTAATATTTACTTCATTCTCGGCTCCTGTATAGTCTTCCTCAAGGTGGACGAGATCCACAACCTAACTTGTTTCTTGATATATATATTTTAATGCAAGGTAAGCTATAGAAATAACATTGTGATCAAGGAGGTGACCTGGCCCTCCAACGATGTGACGTATTTCCATCGATAACAAATATACCTGGGGTTCCTCAGTGCTTACTTATCATGGTCTTTATGAGAGCCTCCCGAGGACACCAGTGCCTGCAGCTGCTGGCGGACCTGCACGCAGAAAGCCATGTTAAAACAAACAATGACAAGACACCGTGGTAGCCCAGGTATTGTGGTTGTGGTGGTTAAGGGCTACCACAGGTTGAGCCGTACTCTACTCTCTTATATGTGGTTCCAGGGGTCGAGGCAGGTAAGCATAAGATGAGATTTCGTTCGGATTTTTAACCCCGGAGGGTTATCCACCCAGGATAACCCAAGAAAGGCAGTGCGTCATCGAGGACTGTTTGTCTTATTTACATTGGGGTCCTCAATCTTGTCCCCCAGGATGCGGCCCACACCAGTCGACTAACACCCAGGTACCTACTTGCTGCTAGGTGAACAAGACAACAGGTGTAAGGAAACTCGTCGAAATGTTTTCATCCCGCCGGGAATCGAACCCGGGCCCTTCGTGTGTGAAGCAAGAGCTTTGCCAGCCAGGCCACGGGCCCTATAATATAATAATAATAATAATATAATACTATATAATAATAATAATAATAATAATAATAATAATAATAATAATAATAATAATAATAAATAAATAAATCTTTATTTCTACTAGTACACAAGGTATACAGACCATAGCTGACATCAATGACATACTACTATATAGAAAGCCTCTTGTTATGCAGAGCATTTCGGACAAATTAGGTCAGTTTTGTCCCAGGATGCGACCCAAACCAGTCGAATAATAAATACCCAGGTACATATTTTACTGCAAGGTGAACATGGACAGAGGTGTCTTTTGGAAACACATCCTAATGTTTCCAGCCGTGCCGGAGATCGACCCCTTACCTTGGAGTGTGAAGTGAGTGCGCTAGTGATCCAGCTATGGGACACCTTAGTAAGTTTTTTCAGATACAAGTACACATAAATCATCATACATAGCAGCACATGTGTAGATTACCTAGAATAACAAAAAAAAAGTCAAAATGACTTATTTCCACTGGGGTCATGGCCCCTCCCTCCAGGTGTCACTACTAATACAGTCACTGGAAGAAGGGGATACTAATCAAGTTTATTTAGGCACAGGTACATAAGTACAATTATCATACAAATAAGAAGTGCGTCTATCTGGCGCTCAGCAGACGGTGGATCAAGCCTCCACCACGTCTTGCACTGAATAACCCACATGGTTTTAGCGCTTAACGCGAATTATTAAGAAAAAAAAACATAGTGTACATTACCTAGGATAACCCAAAAAATGTCAAAGTGGCTTATCTCCATACAATTAAACTTTTCAGTTCTAATAATTAAAACATATTCAACAGTTGGGTATCTTTTTTGTTAAGACGTTTCGCCTACACAGTAGACTTCTTCAGTCAAGTACAGAGGTAACTATGTAGTAGTGAAATAAAGATGATGTGTCTAATTCTCATCATGATGTAATCAGTCCATCAACCTTGGAGAAAAAGTATTTGAGGTGATCAGTCCCTCGGCCTGGAGAAGAGTTCAGCTTCATGGTCTGCAACATCATCAAGCTGAAGCATCAGAATGGAATCTTAAATAAGTAAGTAAGTAAGTTTATTCAGGTATACACAGTTACAGAGATTATCATACATAGCAGCACATGTGTAGAGAACCTGGCATAACCCAAAAAAAGTCAGACAAAGTTACTTATTTCCATTGGGGTCGACCTGTCGGTATTTTACATCGTTATCAACATTTTCAGCTCCAGTCCGGTGTTAAAATATTGCCCAGACCTGGACAGACAGGAATAATGCAACATGAGGTTCTGTGCACGTGGGTGAACGTTGCAGTAAAAGTGTGATGAAAATGGTTCTGACAACCCACAAGTTGAAGAATGAGACACTTGTGCAACATTTGGAAATCTTTATTGAGGAAACGTTTCGTCAGCCAGTGGCTTCTTCAGTCCAACACAGAGAATAGCAGTGGAAGATGAGGAGTTTGAGATAATCAGTCCCGTAGCCTGGAGTTCATCAATTTTGAGATTAAGTTTATTTAGGCACAGGTACACATAAGTATAGTTATCATACATAGTTTAAATTACCTAGGATAAGCCAGAAAAGTCAAAATGACTTATTTCCAATGGGGTCATTGTATTTTCATTGAGGTCCTTGATGGAATTAACACATCAACTATTACCTCAAACTCTTCCTCATCTTCCACTGTTATTTTCTTTATTGGACTGAAGATGCCACTGGCTGGCGAAACGTTTCTTCAATACAAATTCCTAAATGTTGCAGAAGTATCTCATTCTTCAACTTGCAGCACAAGACTGGGTTGGTGACCGGCTTCACATCCAAAAGCCGCGCATCATTGCAGCTTATTAGAAGCGCTAGACCCGTAGAACTCATACTGCGTCTTGGGAAGTGGGAGGCAGTCATGTTCGATTCAAGGAATGGGAGGGGGTAAGCTCCAGTTCCTTGGATCACAAGCCTCCTCAAAAACATGAAGGGACATTCACCCCTACAGCCCCGGTGGTCTAGTGGTAAAGCTCTCGCTTCACGCACGGAGGGCCCGGGTTCTATTCCCGACGGGGCGGAAACATTTCGAAGTGTTTCCTTACACACACACACTCACACACATACATACAACAGGCCTAGTGTCAAATCGACATGTGCCTAGGACAAAATGGTAACTAACCCCCTCACCCATATAGGGCTGCTTCCCTCAGTTGAGGTTCCTCGATGCTGGCGAAGGACTTTTGATCCAAGGAATTGGACTTGTCCTCCCCTTCCTTGGATCGAACCTGATTTCCTCCTGTTCCTCTGGATTTGTACGATCCGTACGGGTTTAGCTCCCTCTTCCTTATATATAATATTATTTGAAGAGAAGTTAATTTCACAGCATCTTTGTATACTTAAAAAAAAATCTTTAGTGTTAATACTTACTCGATAGTTTATTTTAATATCAATTAAGGCTTTTCATAATTATAAAATATAGCAATTTTAAAACGCTATTTTATATATTTATTATTTTTGGGAAATAAATCTTAGTTAATTTAACTTTATCTATCAAAACATAAACACCAAAACGAAAAACTATGGTAAATTACTTACATCATATCAGGATAAATAAAAGATTGAGTAATGTAATAAAAAAAAATTCATTTGTAATATAAAAAAGTATAAACAAATTTTATTGTCAAAACATTAAAACTAAATAATTTTCAAATTTCATAATGAAGGCTCTTATACAGGTTGCTCAGTCCCGTGACTACAAATAAATTCAGTATGAAAATTTGCGGTTCCTCTCTCAGTCTTTTCTTGGAAAGAGTTAATCCTCTAAATTAGCGCGTAATGCGCTCATTGATTATATTTGGCTATAATAGACATAACAGACGATCAAGGATAAATTAATACCTGGCGTAAATGGCCTCGAATGTTTTTGGCGGAAGTTCACGTCTTGAATGGAGATGGCGGGACTGGAATTTAAAATGCCACATAAATTATTAACATCTCTATGTTTCTCTGTAGTTTTTGTTTTCTGAATTAGCGGCGGGGAAGACTGAGGTGTTTAAATAATTTTAGCGGTTTAAAGTTGAGCAGGGAGTGTGAGGAAGGCGCGAAAATAGCGCTAGATAAGAGGGTGTTGTGGTAGATTTGGCAGATGTGGTGAGTGCGCACCAGCAAGGCACTATGGGATTGTAATGGTGGGCGCGTGAGTTTGAACTCCCTCAAAATGCCACATAATAACCCCGGTAAGTGCCGTCCCCGGAGCGTTTGGTGGGGTGGGGCACATGAGTGCCGCCGAGCTAAGGCCTAGCTGTAAAACAATCCCTCAGAGTAGTGGGTTTTCCGCCTGAATTGAGGGAGAGAAGGCGAGGTAAAGGTGGCCCCCGCCCGTGTCAACACCACCTAAAATAGAGATAATCAATGAAAACAAACCTCTTAATATACGTATTTTTAGCCTCTGGGCTTCTTGAGGAGGTACAAATGGGGATTTCAAGAAACCATTCAGCATCATCAGTGGTGGGGAGCGTGTAGGAGAGTGTGCAAAAGGCCAGGAGAGGAGAAAATAGGGATGATATGGAGGGTAGTGTAGGTGTGGGGCCGTCGGCCTAATGGGGGCGCGTCTTCCAAGTGTTGATGGAGGAGCCTGTAGAGTATAGGCCTACCAGGCTGCACGTCAAGGCATGGCCCTCTCTCTCTCACTCCTTATCCACCTCTTTACATGGTGAGAGCTCATATTCCAAGGGCTTCTGCCAAGTTATCCTCTCAAAATCTAATTTGGATCAAGGATAATAAGTTTTGCATTCTAGTTCTCTATTCAGACAAAGTCGTGTACATATGTATTAAAAACATAAATGTCAAGTAAAATCTATCTGTAATTGAGAGATACAATATACCATATAGTTATTATTGATGTACAAAAGAGACATTTTATGATGACTTAACCTAGGATATTACATCTCCTCAAGCTGTATAACCCTTGTAGGTTTAGCGCTTAGTTTTGATTGTAGTAATAATACAGTGCCTTAAGCTATTTTAAATCATTGAAGATCAGTTTACAGTGTAGAGTTTTCAATTTTGTTAGTAAGTTTATTTAGGTACAGGTACACATAAATACAGTTACATAAATTATCATACTTAGCAGCACATGTGTAGATTACCTAGGATAACCCAAAAAAGTCAGACAAGGTTAGTTACATATCAATTGAAACTCATGAGAATACTTGTTTCCTGGTGGTTTTTTGTGGGGTTTTAAACCATTAATGCTTAAGTAAGTAAGATTATTTAGGTTATATACCTTCCATCTTTAGTAGGGATTATATAATTCTTTGTATTTACTGATTCTTTGTTAATTCTATGAGATGTAGTCAAGTCATTGTTTGTCTTGCCACCATATTGGTTGTTTATTTGTTGTCACTTCATTGTTTGTCTTTGTGTTGTCACCATATTCTTTGTGTCTTTCAGTTGTCATTGTTTATGTCTGTAATGTCATTATATTCTTTATATTTGTGTTGTCATCATGTTGTTTGTCTATTTGTTGCAACCACATTGTATCTATACTTGTCACTATACTGTTTGTTGTCATCACATTACTTATGTGCTGTTGCTACATTTTGTGCTTATACTTTGTAACTGCATGTGTTTGTCACCTCATTGTGTCTAAATTTGTTATCAACACATTGTGTCTAAAGTTGCCAAGTTTGCATGAAGACATTAGGTATCCTAATCCTTTGTGGTGCTTAAACAAAGAATCAGACATAAACATATTCTGCAAATGCATTCTTTTTCTCATATGGTGATATATTTGACAGTATGATAAGAAATGGATGTAAAAAGATAGATAAAACAAGGAGTGGTAATGATATTGAACAATCAAGAGTGCATAATTGTATGGTCTGAAAGAGAGAATGGTACACACTTTTATGACCACTAAGTGAATGAGTCCTTACAGAAACAGTGGGCATGTTTCCTTACATCTGTCCCTGTTCACCTAGCAGTAAGTAGGTATCTGGGTGTTAGTCGACTGGTGTGGGTCGCATCCTGGGGGACAAGATTGAAGAACCACAATGGAAATAAGATAGTCTTTGATGATTCACTGACTTTCTTGGGTTATCCTGGGTGCCTAACCCATTAGGTTAAAAGTCTGAACAAATCTTATCTTATGAAGCACTAAACCTCAAGGACTGGGGAGGGTAAGAGGTAGGCTTGACCCTCTGTTCACAATCACAGCCTGGCCTCTGTGTAGCCAAACTATTGGTAACTAATAACCTAAGGGAATGGGTGGAAAAAATATATACATAGTAAACTGTTATGTGTGGGTCTTGGAGATAAAAGGTAAAGGTAATCAAGGGAAACTCACGGATGGATGGTGAACGCGTATATTTTGACTAAGTGAGGAAGGAGGTAGGCCCAGCACCTCTGTCCAGTTCTAAGCCTATGATGAGAATGAGAGTGATGCTTGGGTCTGCGTGCGCACATGCGCGGGCCTCTGATGTCACAAGTAACAAAGGGATCAGACATATAACATAGCTAGGATTACTTATAATACACCACACAGATGTATCAATCTGCTTCAGTACATATTACTGACAAAACAATGTTATCGTAAAGAAAGCTTGTTACTCGAGAATCTCAAATGACAAGTGCAATCATGAGGAAAACATAGGCTACACTGGCAGACTCCCCAGCTTCCTCCACAGTGTCACTCCACCGACGCAATGGTCCCATCACCTCTTGCTCAACCTCCACACTCAGTGTTTCGTCCATCTCCACCTCTTTCCTTGTGCCAGGTCGAGGAGCCTGTCGCCTCTCGCAAGTCGCCACCACATGCCCAAATGAGCCAAACTATGAAAGAAACTTCCAATAGATGGATGAATAAATGCTCTACTAAAAAAAAAATCACATTGTACAGTAGTCCAAAATTGGATTATGCTCTTAGAGTTGAAAAAAAAAACATGGTTTAAGAAGAAAATCAAAATCATAAGATCATAAAAGGATACCATAAAATAATTTGTTTAAGACTGGAACAAAGTTTTTCTCAAACAGTTGTAAAATACTGGAATAAATCTAGTAGGAGTAATATATGATATATACTACTGATACGTAACTGCTACTGTAACTAGAAATAGGTAATCAGAGAGAGAGGAGAGTGAGAAAGAAAGATATGATGAGTGAATGTGTGTGGGGGGAAGGGGGAGTGAATGAATGAAAACAAATGAGTGTCAAATTTTTGGGTGTCTGGAATGGATTAATTGGATTTACATTATTTTTTATGGGAAATATTGCTTTAGTTTTCGTCGAATTTGGTTTTCATCCGACTCTGGAACGAATTAAAAACAAAAATCGAGGTTCCACTGTATTAACATTGGCTATTTTCATACTGTTTGTTTTGGTGAGGGTTAGAGCCTGAAAATAAAACTTTATTTTAAATTATGAGCTCTGTGCACAACTACATGGCTTTCCTCCTCTTAGGATCTGTACCTCTATTACAGTGGACCCGAGTTTCGGTCACCTCGGAAATCGAACAATTATGTAATTTTAATATTGTAAGTGTTTTTGTATGTGTATTTTTGGGGGTCTGAAAGGACTAATCTAATTTACATTTTCCTTAAGGGAACAAATTCGTTCAGTAATGGCACTTGAACAGCCTTCTGGAATGAATTAGTATGACCGAAACTCAAGGGTCCACTGTAGTTGCATATATTCAGGATGTTTGTGATGTTCCATTGATTCTGAGATATAGTTTGATGGCTGAGTTTGGCTTGACTTGAACCCCCCACTTCAGAAAGGAGCAGTGAGGACTGTATATTTTTTTCTTTGTTTATTTCTAAAAAAAAATAAATGTCCGATATTAGTTCACAGGTATTGAGCCACAATTGGTATATACTGTATTAGTTTATTATTCTGTATTATATCAGATATTGGCATTAAATTTTAGGATAAATTATCTCAAATTTCCCTATTTTATTTTATGTATGGTAAAATAAATGCAGTATAGTACTTTATTCTCTAAATAGTATAATTCTTGGTTGAGTAGATTTATATATCAACCTCATATACACTGATGTAAACATAGTAAATTTTGAAATTTAATTTTTAATGTATGTATCAAGCTATTACATTTAAAGTCAGAATAACATTGTTTTAACTTCATGGTGAGGGTTTCCCATTACAAACTACAAGAACCTACAAGGAAAAAAGTACCTGTTAAATATTCACAATTAATAATGAACAAAAACCATAAATATGTAAAATACTGCTGATCATATTTAAATCATAATTTCAAACCTTTCATGTAATATCTTGCTTGGGAGGTTAAAACTCCCATTAATATTTTTCACCCTTCCAAGATTAATAAAATCCTCCCAATTTTTTCAGAGCTCCAGACTTCAATTTTTTGTGAGTATAAATTTAATTGTGGACTGTGATATTCACTTACATGCTGAAACATAGTGCAAGGCTTTGTTTCATGTGACATTGTTGAAAAGATTTGGTTGCTATGTAAGTGAAATGCAGTACATGTATTGTTCAATTAATGGCATTTTTTTATTAACATGATTATTGTCATATAAGTAGAGGAAACTGATAATTTAATTATAATAAATGCAATTCTTGGAAAATCCAGCTACTATTTAAAAATAATATTTTCAAACCAATTTGTATCTGAAAATGTCTTGCTGTTTTCTTTAGTTTTCTCAACTTTAGTCTAATCACATGCATACAGAGAATTAGTCTAATCAAAATAACAGATTACCTTAATTTAATGTTTGATAAAAAATATGCAGAATTTTCCATTTTGCAATAATGAAAGGCTAAATGAAGTATATATATTCATGGAGAGAATTAACATCAAATCTTACAGTGCTGATCTTGAGGTTATATATGTTACACATCTGGTGTGGGTTGCATCCTGGGGACAAAATTTACCTAATTTGGGTGAAATGCTCTGTATAACAAGGGGCTTTCTATATAGTAGTACATCATTGGTGTCAGGCCTGTATACGTTGTACATGCACTTGTGGAAATAAAAGATTATTATTATTATTATTATTGGATATTATTGCCAAGTCCAGAGAGTATTCATATGATTCATATTTGTATAGGAACACGAACTGGGTGAGAAAAAGATGCATGTTGCCAAATCTCCTCCGTACCCTTTCATGGGAAGGTGCCTTGATGCAGGTGAATGGCTCAAGATCCAAGGAATGGGAGCTCCCCCTCTTCCCCTCAAATCTAACCTGATTACCTTCCATTTATCAGATACTGTATGGCTCTTACCCTCTTAGCACTTCTCATTAATATATTATCCTTCCTTATATGTATTGTGTAAACATGCTCAGCTTTGCTGGTTTTGGTTTAGGTATGTTCTCATTAATTGTTCACATTTAATTATAATAAAAGACTTGTGGGTGTGACCGTTATTTAAGAAATGATTAAATAGATAGTACAGGTAAGTTTTATTGGAGAGTTTGGGAGTGCTGGGAGTCAAGAGTTGGAGTGCAATACTGGTGGGTTTTTAAGTGGTGGTTTAGAGTATAAACATCTGTGGGCCAATCTATTCACCACTCTACTAGAAGATATTAGAACACTGCCAGAAGAAGTGTAAAAGTCTTCAAGAGGAAGCTAGACAAATACCTCCACCATGTGCTGGATAAACCAGGCTGAGATGGATATGTGGGCCAGTGGGATGCCAGCAGCAACATCCTGAGTGATCACACAAACACCAGACAAACCTGGCCCAGGGCCAGGTTGTAGGAGTAGGACAGCTCTTAAAATCCTTCAAAGGTATATCACAAGGTTTGTTATTTTATACCTCCTGTTAAAGTTGACAGCTGTTGAGTGCTGGTGAAACTGGCTAATTTTCTAGGACAGTACCAGAAAGAAGCTTCATACCCACTGAAAAGTTTATTATTACTGTATTATATTCATGGAAAGTGCTAAACATGTATGTTATTTAATACCACACGACAGGTGTGAATTGGATGATAGAAGTGGAAATTAATCAGTTTAAAAATCATGCTGAGTCTCCATACTTAGGTACTACAAAATTTTGTCCCCTCAAGTGAGGTTTTTTAATGCCAGTGAGTGTCTCTTGATCCAAGGAAATAGACCTGTTCTCCCCTTCTTTGGATTGAACCTGATTACCTTGCATTCCCCAGGTACTATATGATCCCTGTGGGTTTAGTACTTCCTCTAAATATAATAATATAATATTGTACAAAATTCTACTGGTTTTCATTCCTGATCTTTACAAAATTGTGAAGGAAAATATTCTGGACACTGGTTATTAGCAAGTGGATGACTACTGTGTCTGCTGTGTGGAATGTAAGTAGATCCATCATGAAAACCTGTGATGTAAGGAGAAGTAAAGATCCAATTCAAGGATGTCTTCGAAATGGGCGAATGTTGATATCCCTCATTCACAGGTAACGTTAATAATGGTAGGCAGATGTGGATGAATAACCAGGCAGCCATCATGTTCTAAAGACTCATCCCACAAAGTCTTCCCATAAGCAGATAAAAGCAATCAAATGTTCACTGGTGACACGTTTAAACTTTAGGTATGAGAAGAATGATTACAGTATAGAGAATGCAGGCAGATCACTTCATTAAATATAAGGAACAGACAAAAGACTTATGAATAATTATATCAGAAGAACTCTCATTTAGATATCACAATAAGGCAAATGCAGCAAAGGCCAGGAAGGTGATAGGGTGGATTAAGAGAAGCAACCCTCTTCAAATCACTTCTGCTCTCATGACTTGTACATTGTTCTGTTTTCACAGAGCCTTTCAAGGGAGGAGAGATAACATATGTCATACATATACTGCGTGAATAGTATCAATAAAATATCAAAACTATTGGGGTTGTTCTCTGGGATGGAGAAGAGAGATACCTGATAGATACTGTGCACTCTGCAGTTTGTTTCTTAACTATTATTTTTTAACTGCATGGCAGTAACTATTATTTTTAACTATGGCAATAAATATTATTTTTAATTGTATGGGAATACCTTATACTAAATGCAAGTATAAAAAAACTCTTCAACTATATATAGTCTTTCATGTTTACTTAGTCTAAGTTTGCCAAAAATGCTGTGCATACTATGGGCTTTCAAATTCTTGTACTTCACCATATTTATGTATAATGAATTGTAATAAAATTATTATTTTTTACTATTATTTTTATTATTATTATTCTTACTGAAGTGAAAGATGTGGGAGAAAGTGTGGAATAAGCCAAAGGAAGAGCAGGGAGTGGGTCATGGGTACAGTAAGAGAAGTGCATTAACATCGGTGGACCAAGACTCTTCCAGTATACTATACCAGCAGATATCAGAAATACTGCCTGAATAAAGACAAACGTTTTCAAGAAAGAGCTGGACAGCTTCCTGCTACATGTACCAAATTAAATGGGTTGTGATGGCTATGAGGGCCTGCAAGTACAGTGAAACCTCGAGTTACGATATTTTTTCGTTCGAGAATGCTGTTCAAGTGCCATTACCAAACGAATTTATCCCCATAAGGAATAATGTAAAATAGACTAGTCCTTTTACACCCCCAAAAATATACCTACAAAAGCATTTAAAAAAAATAAACTTACATAAAAGGGCGATTTTGGGGACCATCATAACTCGAGGTACCACTGTATCTAGCACAAACAGGTTGGTTGACCAGGCAGTCATCAGGGAAGCCTAGCCTCGGGTAAACACTGGTAAACACCTTTTCCTCGAGAGGAAATGTTGGGGTATAGAGAAATGTCGACCTTTGTAGGTTTTGATTGTAATAATAATAATAATAATAATAATAGGGAAATACCAGGTTTAAGAGTAGAAAGACTCTTGGAACTCATCAAAGGTATATCAAAGGTAAAGGTAGGAAAACCATAGGAATAAGGTAGAGAGGGACAGATAATATAGAAATTCTGAACAAGATCTATTGCTAGTGCACTCGGCTCACACATTGAGATCCATGGTTTGATCCTCAGTACGAGTGGAAACATTGGGGCGTGTTTCCTTAAGACACCTGATGTCCCTGTTCACCTATCAGTAAAATAGGTACCTGGGTGATAGTGACTTGTGTGGGTCGCACCCTGGGGACAAATTGATCTAATTTGCCTAAAATGCTCTGCATAACAAGGCTTTCTGTATAGTAGTACATATGTCATTGATGTCAGCTAGGTCTGTATACATACGTTGTATATGTACTTGTAGAAATAAAGATTATTATTATTTTTATTATTATTATGAGGACAGAAATTAGATTATGACTATACATTATAAGAAGAAAGGACTGCATGGTGAAATAAAGAAATAATTCTGAGAATCAAACAGGAACACACATTAGAGTAGTACACTAAAAGATAAATATACAGGAGTAACAAAATACTGACTATGTAAATATTTCTGTTACAGAAGTGGCATTGACACAAAACTTTATTTGGAAATTGAAGAACAGCTGTAATTAAAAACATTTGAAATGACACATGTTTGCAAGATATGTATTGTTACATATGTATAAGCGAAATCTAAATCAAAATTGAAACAGGTGGCAGGTATATCAGATCTACCAACCTGCCTACCTGGAGGGTTTTCTGGGGATCAATGCCCCCATGGCCCAGTCCATAACCAGGCAAGTTATTGCCATGACCATCAGGGACTTCACAAGGGGCTCCCACAACTAACAGGAAAGTGAAGGACACAGGAATTAATGGTAATACATGTGGAGGGTGTGATTAGCTCTACATCAGGGAAACTGCCAGAAGTCTCCTTATACAATTACAGGAACATGAATATGCCTGTATTGTCGATAGCTTAAGCAGTACCTGCATCCATTACCATGACCCATCCCCATCTTATGGCATAGGATAGAGCAACCCTGCTATTTTATTAGAATGACAAGATCACATGCAGAAGCCATGAATCATCTTCCATTAAATTCTCTTAACACATACAGAATAATGGGATGTTTACTTACACCTATAGCCCACATTGTATTAGAGCAAGGAACCAAATCTAGCATAGGCCAGTAGGCCTGCTGAAGAGCTTCCCTGCTGCTTGGATCTCATTCACACGGCACCTGAATCCTTGAATCTCACACACAGCACCTGTCTTCAACCTCATACACATTCAGTACCTGGTATTGGTCTGTGTACATTCTGTATGACTGGCATCATTTAGAGTGTACCTTGATACTTTGACACTATGCCAGATAGGTTCCTGATCACCTCAGGGACATGGCTGAGCTTGCAACAAGGTACCCAGATGTAACCAGGAAATTTGATACAGGAATCTTCACAGTACAGATGTTCTCTTCAATTCCAGTCAGCCAGGCACATAAACATATCTACATCAAAGGAGATGGGGGAGCAGTTGGCCTCACTGACTACCCCATTATTCTATGACATTGGATGGTTGTTGGTTATTAATGAAGTAGTCATTGTCCAGTTGCTGAAGCCAGCCACAGCCAAGAACTTCATTTAGCATGTACGTGAAATATTCATCTCATACTTACGCAGAATGCTTCAAACTGCATTATGCCTGGATGTGATCTAGGACAATTATGTTGCAGATTTAATGAAAGTCTTTGCTATAGAGGCTGTAGCTGCCTTTCTAAACAACTGAAAACTACAAGGTAGAGCTGTCTGTGTTCCTGTCACAAGCGCATCTCAAACCGTTGAACAGAACAACAAGCAGCTTGTTATCACTGATATAGAGGCAGTCCTCAGCAAGCTACACCTGCCAGAGCTGGCCTTGGTCATCCCATGTATCTATGAGGAAGCTGACAGTCCCATCTTTACTAAAATCTAAATAAATAAAATAAAAATCTTTATCATGCTGACCAATATGGTCATTGTATAATACTAATTTGGATTGTTGATAGGTGTTGTGATGCTGTCAGTGGCCCAGGGGATATAACCAGAAGATGAACTCTTGCTAGCATTTGGAACTGGCTAGAATTATCAGTACTAGGCAGCCCATGAGATAAAAGTTGACCTGGGACCTAAGAAGGCTTAAGCACCTCCAATGTTTCACCCTCTGACAGGATATGACAGTTTCCTGTTTTGCTGGACATGGTAAGATAACCACCTGGACAGTCTTGAACTATGCTGCCAGAATTGATAGAGGCACAAATGACTATCCTCAGCACCAAGTGATGTACATGATGTCATGCACACTGTCAAGAGGTTTGTTATTCTCCTCTGTAACAGAATCAGGACATGCACAGACATTGATAAAACATAAAAACAGCTAGCACTGTATGATCCTTGTGGGTTTAGCACTTAGTTTTGATTGCAATAATAATAATATTAACAATGTGCAGCTGATCCCCCTACCCAACAAAGACAGCTTTGGATGAGCATATCAAGATGGCAGCGTACCAGGAAAACCATGTATGGGATCCCACTCTGATACCAGCACCTGAACTGTCTCTCCATCCCCAATCAGATAGGGCTGGACCAAGAAGGCTGAGGGGCTGTATGAGCCCTACTGAACAAGGACTGTCAGAGGCAGCTCACACCTGCTATGAGTTTGTGACATCCAAATTCATGAAGGGCTGTGTGTAGTGTTGCAAGTGATAAATGGTTCAGTGTTGCAAGTGCAAAACAGAAAACTGGACTCTAAAGCATGGTTGTATGTGTCTGAGAAGGGAAGTGCTTACACAGTTGACATCCTGACCACAGAACTGTGATCAGAAGAAACAGTAATACAATATAGTGTCAACTAATTTCATAGATGTGTTTTAATTGATAAATTTTATTTTGGTTGAGTGTACTTTGTTCTTCAATAATTCTTGTACCTTTGCCTCCAAAAATACTTTGAGGCCATATTCAACATGTAACTTAAATCCCATTACCAGTAGTGAACATTAGTCTCGTTACCAGCATGTAATTCCATAAGTTTTCCCTTAAATTTCACATTATTGGTGTCATTACCTTCAGAAAAAGATTCTCTACTATTTCAGATCATTTTATTAAATCACCACACTGTCAGCCTTTTTAATTTTGAGGGTCATGACAGTGAAAGGGTTAACTCCTTGTAAATATCTTTACCCAGTCTTCAGAAACATTTTAGTGTCAACTTTCCCACCCTGAAGTCATTTTGGTCTCTGCTTTTGCCAGCTCTGAAAACTGATTGAATTTGCTTGCTATATAGTGGTCCATATTTGTGCCAAAATTGGTTCATTTATCAAAACATACAGTAGGTTTGCTATGCCAGATCAACCAGGCTGTGATGTAAATGTGGGGTAGCGGACCACCAGGAGCAATAGCCTGGTTGACCAGGCAAGCACCAGACGAGCCTGGCCCGTGGCTGAGCTCTGGGAGTAGAAAAACTCTCGGAACTCGTCTTTTTTTGCTATTGAACTGTATAAATATACACATAAATTTTCATTTTATGCATTTTATTCTGCAGTTACCCCCTAAACAAGATAAAAAGTAACAAAATATCTTTGCCATGAAATTACAAAAACATTGATATACCTATCACACAGGCGTCAAGAATCACATTTGCCACATTTTCCTGTATGCCTCGTACTCAGCATTTTCCTCAAAAAGTATGTATTAATTAGCTGATTTTCACTAATCATATCATTAAAAACAATGTTTCTTGCACAAAGGAACTTGTGTACACATATAACACTGGGAGGTACCTGGCATGTTTCAATTTATTCTGCACATTTTTATTAACTGTATTCATCAGACTGAAATAGTGTTGTACATATCACCACTAACATCACATTATTTGCTGTTTTGTGTTATATTTCATGCAACATAATGGTAGTGATATCCATACATAGAGCGACATTAAGTCATGACACTTGTTACAAATCCTTCACATAACAAGGTAGCTTTCCTTAGAATATGCTAGATGATGTACTATTCTCATATTTGTAACTAATCTGTAACCAAACAAGCTGCAGACCTATCTCTTGTAACTTTCTCATGCAGTATATTCTGTAGAAATTATTTTTTTTTATTTTAATTTAATTTGCCAAGAGGTCTGACACTTGTTTCTCACTTGATACATTTTATTTATCAGTATGGTGTATATACATGTACATACAGTGGACCCCCGGATTTTGTACTGCTCCCAACTCGAACAATTATGTAAGTGTATTTTTGTAAGTGCTTTTGTAAGTATATTTTTGGGGGTCTAAACGGACTAATCTAATTTACATTATTCCTTATGGGAACAAATTCTTTCGGTAACGGCACTCGAACAGCATTCTGGAACGAATTATGGCCGATAACCGGGGGTCCACTGTATACTTGTAAATATTCCTAAATGTTTCTATGAACCTGACCCATTGCTGGGCTCCGGGAGTAGAAATACTTTTATATGATATGTAGCATCATTAGTCTCTTCCCATGATGTTCATTTTCTTTCTAAATAACCTGTTTTCTAGAGCATGAAGCATGCACACACTATTTTACTAGATATCAGTTTGGCAAATACATACACCAAAAAAGTTCATCTGATATAAATCATGTACTGTACCAATACAGTAGGACCCCCGTATCCGCAGGGGATACATTCCAAGGACCTGCCGTGGATACCGAAACTGCAGATGGTAGCAAACCCTATAGTATATAAGTCCTGTACATACCTGTTATAAAGTTTAATTGATAAATTACGCACAATAAGTGGAGAATTATCACTTTCACTGATGAGAAGCACTTCACGACTTCTCTTAGGCATTGAAGAACTGCCAGCTTCTCTACTTTTGTGCTTTGGGGCCATTATTATGCAGAATTAAGGGTTACTTTAGGGCCACAGTAAACTGTGAATAACTGAAACCACAGATACCGAATCAGTGTATATGGGGGTTCTACTGTAATGTTAAAAAGAGTTAAAAAAAGTAATAAATAATCATGGCATAACACATGTAGATGCAGGTTTTCAATATTTAATTTACTGTAAGAGTCATTAATTTCAATTCCTCTTTATTCAGACAGAGATGTTGGTGAAACAGGAAACACTGTATTTATCGATGCATCCGCCCTGGGAGAGTTATCGAGTCATCTGACACAACAGGATCTGGAGGCCCTTGTAGGACTCAACATTCAAGCTGCAGCAGACTTTGAGGCTCTTGATGAAGCAACTGACGCTCATGTTAGTAAACATGCTACTCCCATTCATGTAAATACAGTACTGTATAGGGAATTTTGTAAAAAAAAACTAATTTGCATAAATTGTGCATTTAAGTTTTTTATTGACATTAATACTTTTGAGAATTATTGTTTTTCTTGGTTGCAAAGTTATATTTTCTAATTTATGTTGGACCCATACCTATCAAATGTATTGTTGTGAATAAAATCCCTTGCTGAATAAAATTTCTGATTGATGGAATTATAAATTTAAGTAATAAATTTTAATGTACAGTAGACCCTCATATTACACGGATTTATTTGGCATGTTTTAGTTATTACACTATTGAAAAATTGAGGCATAATTTTATAAAACATTTTGTAAAATTAACTTAACACGGTTCGGTTTGTGGGAGGGGAAAAAATTTGGAGCGTCGCCCACAGGATATTTCCCCAGCTCATGCCGCCGCCTAGCTGTGGGTGAGACCACTGTCTCCGCAGGGTCGCACAGGGCTTCAAGGCAGCAAAGGATGGCTTCACCTTGCTCCTTTGCAGTAATGCATCAGGTGATTTCAAGTGTAAGCCCATGGTTATTTACCACTAAGAATCCTCGTGCTTTGAAAGGTGTAGATAAAACACCTTACCAGTAATTTGGAGGTCAAACCAGTCAGCATGGATGGCAGAGGAATTATTTATTGACTGGTTTAAACCTCACTTTATTCATGAAGTCAAGTTTTACCTGCACAGCAAGATCTTTGGATTCAAGGCTCTCTTCATTCTTGATAATTCCCGTACTCATCCAGAAGCTTTGCTGGATGTGACCCCGCATGTAAAAGTTGTATTTTTACCTCCAAATACAACATCTTTAATACAACCACTGGATCGGGGAGTTAAGGCATTCAAGTGAAAAAACTATGTAGTTGCATCAATGGACTCTTGACTCCAACCTGGCAGTACCAAGCTTCTGGAATAATGTATAATGTACTGCAGGGCAAAAGAAGCCAGAGATCTGTTACAGAATTTATGCACACTTCAATACAACCATCGACTTTAGTACCAGAACCTCAACCATCCACTTCTGACAACCAACAACCATCCACCTCAGCCCAGTAGGGCCACACCATGCATCTCCACTCTCTTCACAATCACTGATATACACCAGCAACCACAATTTAAGGTAAATAATATTATTTCTCTTGCATTTGTAGTCTTAAGCAACAAAAACAACATTATCAGTTTTATTTTTGTAAGATCTGGATGTCTAAAAAAAGTTATTTGGCTTTTGGGGGGTCCCAGGAGCATAACCCTATTTTTCCCATAAGTTCTTCAGTTTATATAACACAGATTTATCTAAAACAGCATTTTCAGGAACGTAACTACTGTGTAATATGAGAGTCTACTGTATTAATAATTAGTGTGTTGTTTATATTAATAAGTGTTGCAAAGTATGGGGTCAAGGCACACACACTCATACGTAATTACATTTTAATGTGGGCATAAGATATATGAAATACTGACAGGTTTCAAAACTTAAGACAAAAATGCAGAATGGACACTTTATTAAGATAATGTTTTGGTGGGAAGCTACTTCATGTCTAAAGAGAGTACTATATTTTCTGGCATATAAGGTGTGCCCTTTTTTCCCCACAAAAAGTCTTGGAAAATCACCGTGTACCTTATTTGCTCAAGGTCAGGGTCAAGGGTAGGCTTTAGGTTATGCTTTAGCATAAAATATCAGGGTCATTAGTACTTGAATACGATTACTGATTTGCCATTATGATACTTGTTGTGCGCCCTATATGCTGGAAAATAGGTTACATGAGACATGTGAGCATATATACGGTAGGCAGAGTGAGGATCGTAGGAGAGGTGCTGGTGGAATGAGCATGTGAGCAAGTTGATGAGTTTGGTGAGGAAGAGGGATTTGGCAAGTTGAAAATTTCTGTATCCTGTATCTGTATAAGGGCATGTCTGGTGAAGACTAAAGCTGATACTACTATCCTCTGGTCTGACTGGTTTTTCAAATGGCTGTTGAAACGTAACCGTAAGTTTATAGTTAATCCTCAAAAGAACATAGGCAGGGGTGAAAATGTGTGTGTTTTCAACTGTGTTCCTGTCCTGGAATCTTCTTGCTAATTCCTTGGTTGTGTAGGTGTCCCTGAAAACAAAGAGGCTGGCCTGGGGTCATAACTACTAAACATTTTCCTGGAACTGTGTCAAGGTGTCCATGGTGTAGAATGAAGCTAATCTCTTAGTTTTAATTGTCCTTCCAACTGCTGTTATAGCACAGTGTTGAGAGTATACAGTTTAGCATAAGTCTCTGAACATTGGCTGTGGTACTTTTTTTTTTTTTAACATGTCGGCTGTTTCCCACCGAGGCAGGGTGACCCAGAAAGAAAGAAATATATTCAGTTATGTTCCTGTCCGTGATGCCATGGATACTGCTTCTTAATATCCTGACTGTATGTGGAAGGTGTTGCTAGTTTCTGAAGCAAGATTCTTTGATCACTAGATAATAGGTCTGGCCTGGATATGAGAGGGGAAGACTGAAGTAGAGGGTTGAGCCACGGATGTGTAGATCTGGGAAACTGTCTCTCTGATACTGTCAAAATGAAAAGTGCTGTATGACTATTAGAAATACTGCATATAGACTTAAGCAGAATGTCCAGATAGAATTCACCAAAAGGCTTTTTTCAGAAACTAGTGACACCTTCCACATGGTCATGAATTTTTTTTTAATAAGAAGCCACTTATTGCATCTTGTAATGAAAGACCATTCCTCAATGTATGTATGTTAATTAACTAGTATAACCTCTTCTGTATTTTGCAGACTTTTTTCAGTAATGCTATAGTGAAAGTAACTTTAACCATTTATTATTTTTCAGGTTGTTGACACAAGCGGGGTGCTGATATCCGATGGGGTAACTGTGGGTAATATTGTGGAGGTGGCTGGTGGTGAAGGTGTGGATGAACATCTTGAGTCACAAACACACCACCATACATCCCACCACCAGCCCATGGAAGTGGATGCTCTCACACAACATGCACAAGTTATTGGTGAGATATGTTATCATGTATATACCCTTGGTGCTGATGTAAGACTTGATCCAAAGATTATGGAGCTTCCCTCCCTTTCCTTGAATCAAATCTGAATGCCTCTCATGTCCCAGGCACTGTATGGCCCTTATGGGTTCAGTGCTCCTCCATGAATGTAATAATTAGGTTTTAATCTAAACTTCTCTGCTGCATTAGTAACTAACTTCTACTTTTATCTTAATGATCTAAATAGATTAAAACAAATTTTTGAAATGGCAACAAATAACTAACACTTAATATAGTTTAAATTACAGTTATTGCATTGTAACCTGCCAGAGTTTAGATCTCTAGAGAATTCCACTGTATAAGGGGTTACAGTTTCCTTGGACTACAAGTCAAAATAAACAATATATATTCACAGAGGAAGGATATAGCAACCCTCCTGTCCCCATATTTAATTCTCCAAAATTTACATGGAATTCTACCTTCCCTTCCATAAAGAGGGGTACCTAGATACTAGTGAAGGGCTTGATGCAATGTATTGAAGCTGCCCTTCCCTTCTCTTCCCTTCCTCATCTCAAATCTAATTACTTCCCCACTCTTCCCATTCCCTAGTGCTGTATGACCCTTATGGGTTTAGTTCTCTCTTCAGACACACTACCTCCATTAGCATCAAACACATTACTTCCACTCTCATGAAACACATTATCTCTGTTAACATTGCACTCTCTGTCTCCACTTACCTAAAAACCTCTTGCCGTCTCGTCTAGTTTACCTCACTCATGACCAACACCTCCCTCTGTGCACAAATAGCCCTCGCATAGGAGAGAGAAGCTTGCGATGATGTTTTGTCCCAGTGTGACTTTATAAATGTTCCAAGTCGGACTGAAACATTGTTGTAAGCTCCTCTCTCCTATTTGCTGTATGACCCTAGTGGGTTTAGCGAATCTTTTTTATTATTATAATAATCCTCTCTCCTATGTGTGGGTTATTTGTGTATTGTTCCAGTCACAGTATTGTTCCTTTTTGTTCTTTACCTCCCTCCATATTCAAGATTAATTAAGGTAACCCCTGAAATTCACTTTCTTCGGAGCATAAGCAGATTTCTCATTTTATCATGGAAGTTATTGCTAGATGTTGATTTGGGAGTTATGAATTATATTTTGCTCTTGACATGGTTTGTTTTTAATAACAAATTCATCTCTAATTTGAGTTATAGTGCAACATATCAAAAGATAATATGATGGTATAGTGCTTATACTTGTTTGTATTTTGTCAAAGGAGATATGGATATGTTACAACAAGGGAGTGAACTGATCACCATGGCTGGTGAAGAGTTATCAGCAGGAGAAGCTGGTACAGCAGCTGTGCTTGCTGCTGTTTCTTCTGAGGGAGACAACAATTCACACCAAATTGTTACCGAGGCTCCCCAGGTTATTAAGGGCAACCTTGGCCAATTTGTTGTGCTCCAGCAAAACCAGGTGAGCCAGAAATCTATTGCGTGAAGCATTTGTATTTATTGTTTACTTAGGGCCCTTGATTCTTTAAATTTACTCCTATTTCAAATTCTTCATAATTTTCTGACCTTTGCTGAGTTTCCGAGTTCTTCATCATTCATCTGACTCGCTTCTAGCTTATTTCTGTTTATTGTAGATTCCTACCATTAGCATTCAAAGATTTCTCACTTTATTCTCAGCCGTCTCATCTTAGCACTAATAAAACATAATGTAGGTAGAGAAGATATTTGAAATAAGGATTCACTATGTACTGCCAAGCATTCTCAAGTTTGTATAATAACATAATCCACTGCAATAATGAATAATTTCTTTATTTATATTTATATATTTTTTTAATAATAAAAAAAGGCATTTGACAGTATTCATTTTTTTTTTGTATACATGACTGTGGGAGCTTATGATTTTTTAAATACATTGACCATTACTCACCAAGGTAAGGTGACCAAAAGCAGGAGCTATGTACATTGACTATTACTCATTCAATGTATGCTGAATATTTTTGTCTTGGGTTGCATCTGCAGTTATAGGAAGGAGTCTGTATGGGAATAAGCAATTTGTTTAATTATATAATTTGCTTTTAAACCTTTTGTCTGGTCCCTATCTAGGTCATTAAAGTGAGGGTCAACCATAATTGATATGAACTAATGTTTTTTTGTATTTCAGCAGAACTCCATTTCCCTGGGATCCATGAATAACCGCATAATAACCTCTGGTGGACAAGTCGTCTCAACAGTTGGAGGACTTAATAACAGCAGCAACAAGCCAGTAGTAGTGAACACTTCACAGCTGGGTGGATCACTGAGGCAGCAGATGGTTGTAACTCAACCAACACCACAGACACAGCAGGTTCGAACGGTGCAGTTTAAGCAAACACCACACACACAATCACTTAACAGTGGAGTAAGTAATTTTTCCTCTTATTTTCTGTGTGATTACCTATTTCTAAATATCTCTTTGTAGCTACAGGAGCAGAGCTATAGTCTAAGGTATTTTTTCATCAGTATTGAACCCCTGCCTAGATATTAAAATTCCTGTGTGTGTGGGGGGCAAGATTTTGAAGATTAAATTTTTTTTTACAGATTGAAAGGGTTCATTTTTATGAATTGAATTAAAACTAAAATGAGTGGAATCTGATAAAACTAATGATTTTTATGGTGTGTTGAAGTTGGCGAAAAATTATCATTCATCATCAATAGCAGCATAAGTGCACCAGTGATATTTACATTTCACAACATGTTGAAGTGGGAAAGTGGAACAGAATTCTTCCTCCGTAAGCCATGTGTGTCGTAAGAGGCGACTAAATTGCCGGGAGCAAGGAGTTAGTAACCCCTTCTCCTGTATATTTTACTAAATTTAAAAGAGAAACTTACATTTTTCTTTTTGGGTCACCCTGCCTTGGTGGGATATGACCGGTTTGTTGAAAGAAGAAAAGAAAAATGTGTTGATGCCAAATTACAATTATTTTTTTCAATTTTAATGTTTATGTATATTAGTTTATTATTATACGTATTAGATGTTTTCAAGGTTATTCGCGGCGCTGTATGACCCCTGTGGTTTAGCGCTTCTTTTGATTATAATAATAATTCAAGGTTATTCAGTTCTATAAACATTGAGAAATGCATAGCCCAACATTCCTTCACTTAGAATATACAGTGTAAATTGGAGCAAATAATTTTTTTTTTCATTTTTTACTGCTTTAGTCTTCTAACACTGTACAGTATACAAGAAATATCTATGATATTACTATTGTTTCATAGTGTAATACTCCTCAAAACATGGAAATAAATCACATTCTGTGACTAAAGTAGGTTTTCCTAGGTTAACTATTTGTCTTACTAGTGGGATACGGCTGGATTGTTGAAAGAAAGAAAGAAGAATATTCAGGTTTTTCTAAGTAGTAGTAGGTTGGTAGACAGCAACTACCCAGGGAGGTACTACTAAATGAGTGTGAAACAGAAATGTGTAATTGTTTTACATGATGGTAGGATTGCTGATGTCTTTTTTGTCTCATAAACATGCAGGATAACAGTTATATATTGCTACTTCTACTTAGTCTTAGGTCACACTACTTTACACATGTATGTACAGTGGACCCCTGAGTTTCGTAAGGTTCTTATTTCATAAAAAATTGTGTTTCGTAAGCTTTTTTCGATTTCGTGAATCGTAAACTGGCTCGTGTTTCGTAACGTATTAGACTTGTCCGCCTGCTCTGCGCCTGCGCAGGATGCAGGACGCCCGCCAGTGAAGCGTTGTTTACTATTGAGAGAACATTACTCAGCGCGCTCTTTCAAACATTCACAATACATTTGGTGTCTTTTTTGGTGGTTTAGTGATTGTCACCGTGAAATAAGTCACCATGGGTCCAAAGAAGCTTCCTAGTGGCACCTCTGTGGTAAAGAAAGTGAGGAACACCATCGAACTGAAGAAAGAGATTATAGAAAAATATGAGAGTGGCATACGTCTGAGTGATCTTGCCAGGATGTACAAGAAAACCCCATCTACTATCAGCTCTATCCTGGCAAAGAGAAATGAGATCAAGGAAGCTAATGTTGCAAAAGGGGTTGATATGTTAACGAAAAATAGATTGAAAACAGTGGATGAGGTTGAGAAGTTGTTGTTGGTGTGGATCAATGAAAAACAGAGAGCGGGTGATAGTATTTCCATGGCGATAATTTGTGAAAAGGCAAGGAAGTTGCACGCAGATCTTGTCAAGACAATGCCTGCAACCAGTGGTGAGACGAGTGATTTTAAAGCCAGCAAAGGCTGGTTTGACAGATTTAAGAAACGTAGTGGCATACACAGTGTTGTGAGACATTGTGAGGCAGCCAGCTCAGACACGTGCAGCTGAAAAGTTTGCGAGTGAATTTAAGGGGTTTGTAGAGGCTGAAGAATTCCTCCCCAACAAGTGTTTAACTGTGATGAAACAGGCCTGTTTTGGAAGAAAATGCCCAACAGTACCTTCATTACTCAGGAGGAAAAGGCACAGCCAGGACACAAGCCTATGAAAAACAGGCTAACTCTTATGATGTGTGCCAATGCCAGTGGTGTTTTTAAAGTGAAGCCTTTACTGGTGTATCACTATGAAAATCCCAGACCCTTCAAGAAACACAGTGTTGACAAGAATAATTTGTGTGTGCATTGAAATGCTAACACCAAGGCATGGGTCACTACAGAGATTTTCAAGGAATGGGTGACTGGAGTGTTTGGCCCTAGTGTGAAGAAATACCTCCTGGAAAAGAAATTGGGACTCAAGTGCCTCCTGGTACTGGACAATGCTCCTACTCATCTTCACAACTTGCAAGAGTTGTTGTCTGACAAGTTCAATTTCATCAGAGTGAAGTTCTTGCCTCCTAACACCACTCCTCTCATCCAGCCCATGGACCAGCAGGTCATTGCAAACTTCAAGAAACTGTACACCAAAGCAGTGTTTCAGAAGTGCTTTAATGTGACCTCAGACACTGCATTGACCCTAAGAGAGTTCTGGAAAGATCACTTCAATATCGTGCATTGCATATGCCTTATAGGTAAGGCTTGGGAGGAAGTGACTTCCAGGACTTTGAACTCTGCTTGGAGACCACTGTGGCCGGATTGTGTTGAAAAGAGGGATTTTGAAGGATTTGAGGCTGACCCTGACCCTGACCCTGACGACCCTGTGCCTGTTGTGGAAGATATTGTGGCATTGGGTAACAGCCTGGGTTTGGAGGTGAGTGGTGAGGATGTGGAAGAGTTGGTGGAGGAGCACAGGGTAGAGCTAACAACTGAAGAGCTGCAAGACCTTCATCTGGAACAGCAACAGACCACAGCTGAGGTTATTGCTTCACAGGAGGAGGGAGAGAGAGAGAAGGAGGTGCCTTCTTCAGTGCTTAAGGAGATGTGTACAAAGTGGAATGAGTTGCAGACATTTATTGAAAGACACCACCCTGAGCAAGCTGAAATGAACCTTCTGTGCAACCACTTCAGTGACACAGCCATGTTGCACTTCAGGAAAGTGTTGAAGAGTCGCCAGAAACAGAGGACTGTGGACAGTTACTTTACCAGGCAGGGGTCTAGTGACTCTCAAGCTGGTCCTAGTGGCATTAAAAGACCAAGAAGGGAAGTAACCCCAGAGAGGGACTTGTTACCTGAAGTCCTTTTGGAGGGGGATTCCCCTTCCAACCACTAACACCCTGCCCCTGTCATCAACCTTACCTTCCAGATGCCTGCAACTCTTCAATAAAGGTAAGTAAATGTATATATATACAGTGGTACCTCGACTTACGATATTTTTTCATTCCAGAATGCTGTTCAAGTGCCATTACCAAACGAATTTATCTCCTTAAGAAATGTTGTAAAATAGACTAGTCCTTTTAGACCCCCAAAATTACACTTACAAAAGCATTTAAAAATAAACTTACATAAAAGGGTGAGTTTGGGGACCATCGTAAGTCGAGGTACCACTGTATATATATATATATATATATACAGTGGTACCTCGAGTTACGATGGTCCCCAAAATCGCCCTTTTATGTAAGTTTATTTTTTAAATGCTTTGTAGGTATATTTTTGGGGTGTAAAAGGACTAGTCTATTTTACATTATTCCTTATGGGGATAAATTCGTTTGGTAATGGCACTTGAACAGCATTCTCGAACGAAAAAATATCGTAACTCGAGGTACCACTGTATATTGTTTTTAATTATTTTGTATGAATATTTTTTTGTGGAACGGATTAATTGTATTTACATTATTTCTTATGGGAAATAATGGTTCGAATTTCGTAAACTTCATGTTAAGTAATAGCTCCTGGAACATTAATTACGATACTCGGGGGTCCACTGTATACACATATCACATACATATACACAGATTTTGCAAAAGCCTTTGACAAGTGCGATCATGGTGTAATAGCACACAAAATGCGTGCTAAAGGGATAACTGGCAAAGAAGGCAGATGGATCTTCAACTTCCTAACCAATCGAACACAAAGAGTAGTGGTAAACAGAGTTAAATCGGATGCTGCCATAGTGAAGAGCTCTGTCCCACAAGGCACAGTACTTGCACCTATCCTGTTCCTCATTCTCATATCAGACATAGACAGAGATGTAAACCACAGCACTGTATCATCCTTTGCAGATGATACTAGGATCTGCATGAGAGTGTCATCCATTGAGGACACGGCAAATCTCCAAGAAGATATAAACCAAGTTTTCCAATGGGCAACAGAGAACAATATGATGTTCAATGAAGACAAATTCCAACTACTCCGTTATGGAAAACTGGAGGAAATAATAGCTAGGACTGAGTATATTACAAACTCCAATCACACAATAGAGCGGAAAAGTAATGTGAAGGACCTGGGTGTGGTAATGTCCGAGGACCTCACCTTCAAGGACCACAACAATGCCACTATTACAACTGCGAGGAAACTGATAAGATGGATAATGAGAACATTCAAGACAAGAGATGCCAAACCAATGATGATCCTTTTTAAATCACTTGTTCTCTCTAGGCTAGAATACTGCTGTACATTAACATCCCCATTCAAGGCAGGTGAAATTGCAGATCTAGAGAATGTACACAGAACCTTTACTGCACGTATAAGTTCCATCAAACACCTTAACTACTGGGAACGCCTGAAAGCACTAGACTTTATTCACTGGAGCGCAGGCGAGAGAGATATATCATAATCTACACCTGGAAGATTCTGGAGGGACTGGTCCCTAATATGCACACAGAAATCACTCCATACGAAAGCAAAAGACTTAGCAGAAGGTGCAACGTACCCCCAGTAAAAAGTAGGGGCGCCACTGGTACACTAAGAGAAAACACAATAAGTGTCTGGGACCCAAGACTGTTCAACAGCCTCCCACCAGTCATTAGGGGCATTACCAGTAGACCTCTGGTTGCCTTCAAGAGGGAGCTGTACAGATACCTAAAGTCAGGGCCAGATCAGTCGGGCTGTGGTTTGTACGTTGGACTACAGCCAGCAGTAACAGCCTCGTTGATCAGGCCCTGATCCACCGGGAGGCCTGGTCATAGACAGGGCCTCGGGGACGTCGATCCCCGGAATGCCCTCCAGGTAGACTCCAGGTAGGTAGACCCATCTGGGTTTTCTTTTATTTTCTTAATAGTTCTTGTTCTTTATTTCCTCTCTATCTCCATGGGGAAGTGGAAAAGGATTCTTCCTCCATAAGCCATGCATGTTGTAAGAGGCAACTAAAATGCCAGGAGCAAAGGGCTAGTAACCCCTTCTTCTGTATAAATTACTAAATTTAAAAAGAAAAAAAGTTTGTTTTTTTATTTAGGTTTGAGGGAATATCCTGGGATATATAAACAATGTACTTTCTTTGTGTCCATAATACTTGCATGCCTTCCAGATCACTGTAAAACACATTTACAAGGAAATCTTATGATATTACAATTATTTCATGGTGTACTGCTCATGGAAACAAGTCACATTATTTGCCTATATTGGCACAGGGACTTCTTGTTATCCTTTTTGATGGTGTTAAAACTAGTAGAAGGGGTTACTGGCTCCTTGCTTCCCATATTTTAGCTGCCTTTTATGGCAGGCATTGCTCACAGAAGAAGGTTTCCGACTTCACCACCTGCTGTTGACGACAGGTGGTGGTAGGGAATAATACCCGCCATACGTTTGCTCAGGTATTGTTCAGGGCCACATTAGCCCTTTCTACACACTTGTATTTCAACAATCATCAGAAACCAAAATTTAAGGAACAATACAGTTTCTTTTTTTAGTTTTTAGCCTATTTTCAATATATTTGTTGGAAATTCCAGGAACGTAACCCTATTTTTCTCATATGTTCTTCACTTTAATAATGCTAATTTGAACAAGCATTGATTTTCAGAAACAACCTGCATGTTACTCAAGGGTCTACTGTATTTCTTTAAGTCTGGTGATATTCCTTCAGTTCCTGATGGTTTCAGAATGTCAAGTTTCATCTGTACTCAGTTTATTTCTTTATTAGGCATTGCAATTTTAGATGCTGTACATTCACATGGTTTCCATAACTGCACTGAAGTCTGTAATTTCTTCCTTTACTCCTTCATTTAATGTTTAGATTTTATTTGTATTCTCCATCTCTGTGTATTTGTTTCACTGATATTCTGGGATGGCACATGTCCAGTTTTAATAAAAGAATATCTTAAAAGCCTTGTGAACCTCTGAAAGAAGATAGGTATATGAGAGTGAAATGTTGATAGTGAGGGATGTAATAATTAAGGTGAATTTACTGTATACCTTGTACATGTACAAGGTATACAACTGATATCAATGACAGTTTTGACCCAGAATGCAACCCTCACCAGTTGACTAACACCTAGATACCCATTTTACTGATGGGTGAACATAGGCAACCGGTGTAATGAAACACTCCCAGTGTTTCTACCCTCACTGGTAATCAAACCCGGACCCTCAGCGTGTGAAGCAAGAGCTTTTGCCACCAGTAGTCTCATGTAAGATAGTAGTTGCGTTCCTGAAAATGGTGTCACACAAAAATTATGCTAAGCAAGTTTAAAAACATGGGAAAAATAAGATTGCATTCCAGGTACAACTAGAAATGTCAAACAAATTATTTTAAACTTTTTATTTCTTAAAAAATGATGAAGTTTTTGATACTGCATCATAAATGACACTGCTTGTTTATCAAGAATATGATGTTATGTATGCAAATTCCAAATAAAAACTTGGTTACTAAATAAATTCAGTTTATGAGGCCTGGGGAAACTGGTGTTTAGCACTGCTGTCTGATGCAATATTTCATCCATTCCTTCCCAGACAATGGGCAGGGTGCTCCATCCAGAGCAAACAGAGATGGCTAATACGCCTCCACTGACTTACAAATTTTACACACAATTTTATCAGTAAAAAATAGATAAAAATGGTAACAAGAAAGAATTTCACCCTATCTTAAATTCTTTGTTTCATTTGTTTGTAGATGGTTATGTAGCTTAATTGAGAAGTAGACAGTTGTGGGTTGTCTGTGTTATTAGTTGATACACACTTACATTTCACTATACAATTTTCTCATTTATAACTTCTCTTTTAACTTCCTTGTTTTCCTGCTTGTTGATAAAGAAATATCTGGAGGTAGTTATGACCACTGAGCAGTAGATGGCTTCGTGTTGTTTGTTTGTTTTATCAACTGATTCTTCTCGTATATTTCATCAGTTGACCCCATTACACAATTCACCATACAATTTTCTCATTTGTAATAATGACAGGGAAGTATTTTATCCTACCTTAAATTCCTCATTCTCTTGCTTGTTTACAAAGAGGTATTTATAGATGGTTATGTGACTTCTGAACAGTGGATGTCTGCTGAGTCATTTGTTATATCAGCCACAGTGTCCTATACAAATTTATTCTGTGATTTCTCAACCATCTCCTCACAAAAAAATTGTATAGATGCATCTTATATTTAGAGAGAATGGATCAAAGTAGAATGACTTGGAGAGCGTATAAATCTGTAGGGAAAGGAAGGCGGGGTAGGGGTCGTCCTAGAAAAGGTTGGAGGGAAGGGGTAAAGGAGGTATTGTGGGCGAGGGGCTTGGACTTCCAGCAAGCATGTGTGAGCGTGTTAGATAGGAGTGAATGGAGACGAATGGTTTTTGGGACATGACGATCTGTTGGAGTGTGAGCAGGGTAACATTGTGTGAAGGGATTCAGGGAAACCAGTTAATTGATTTAGTTGGACTTGAGTCCTGGAAATGGGAAGTACAATGCCTGCACTTTAAAGGAGGTGTCTGGGATAGTGACAGCTGGGAGGGACAATTCTCAGCTGTCGTATCTGAGCTCCTCTGCAAAGACAGTGATTATGTATGTGTGTGGTGATAGTGTTGAATGATGATGAAAGTATTTTCTTTTTGGGGATTTTCTTTCTTTTTGGGTCACCCTGCCTCGGTGGGAGACGGCCGACTTGTTGAAAAAAAAAAAAAAGCATCTTATATGTGGGTCTACTGTATATGGAGGATTGAGAGATGTGCATCATAATGGGTTGGATATGTGGAAGGAGTAATAGGATTGTAAGTGATGCTGATCTGACAGTAGATTATTAACATTATAAAGAAGGCAAAGTGCATATGGCACTATCCCATGAAGGCATAGAGAGGATAGAACAAGCTGGTTTTAGAAGTAAATATAAATTTTTCATTTTTTATTATGATCATTTCTAATCCATTTGAGCATAATATTCATTTCTAACTTCAACAGACTGTAACAAAAGTAATCATAACAAGTCAGGCTGGTGGTGGTATTGGCACCATGGGAGGGCAGCAGGTGCAGCTTGTTACCAGCCAGAGTGGCAGTGGTGGTAGCGCTCAAGTGGTATCCTCTCCCACTAAGCTCACGCTACAGCAGGCACAACGGATGGGTCTTATATCACCGTCAAAACCTCTCAATCAATCACCAAACAAGGTCAGTAACTTCTTTATATGTCACTGTATGGTGAATTTATATAGTTACAATCTGAAGATCAGAATGTGAAAATAAATGTTATAATGTATTTTTTTATGCACCTTTAATGCTGTTTCCTTAGGGAGGTTGCCTTCCTTTATTTAAGGGGAGCAGGCCCTTGCAGACTCCACCTCCTCTACATGTTTCACAGGTCTTTGATGTATCTATGTGAAGATACACTGGAAACATGCATCAGAAATTCTACCTGACAAATTTACTGTGAGTGAACAAGTCATCACTTTTTGCATTCAGAAAGAAACGCAGAGATACAAATCAAAATGCTGAAGAGAAAGTCATCAGATTAGTCCCCAGGACTTGTTGAGATTAAATAACTTCTACAAAAAGTGATGCTATACTGTGTTTCATTAAGTACCATGCTTGTGTGAGTCATTAAATGTAATAATTAGTGGAGGCTCAATCCTTGGTCAGCTAATCAATACCTGGTGTGACCAGGAGTCCTGTTGATGTAGCAGAACTTTTTTTTTAAATGCTGCACATACACAAGTTACTGTCAGAGAGTTGTATTCTACAGATTCACAATATTTGAAGTAAAAGAAGAGGAAGCAAACCATAAAAAAGAACCAGTGTTCTTGAAAAAGTTTTCACATTGCTTCAAACTTTGAAAGGAATTGTAAGTTTAATTGGGGTTGCCATCATTGCCTGTCTCATACAGGAAGATCTACCTAGAAAACGTGCATGAGGCAAGGCAACCTGCAATCCTTCAGTTATTTAAGACTCCTCGTGACCCACAGCAATCACCTTCCCTCCATAGCATCCTGCAAAGTTTATGAAGTTTATGACCTTGAAGCCATAGACTCATTCTGTAAATACTGTGAAGCATAAGTTCTCTCTTAGCTTGCCCTGTGAAATGCTTGCCTCCTGGATACTAGGAAATACAGTACTATACATGCCCTCAGGTAAATGTTATAGGTCTCTTGGATGACCAGATTATTGGGGCCATGAGAGTCCTGAATGCCTCTTCCCCCATTCTTAGTGAATTATAACCTCTGTATCTGTGAGTTCATCATTCATGACCCCTCTGTATACATCTTTCATGGATACTGAGTGAGTTCATTGCAGTTATTAACTCAATAACTCTGTATAAGTAATGTTAAATGCAGAAGCAAACTAGTCTAGATTATTTTTTTTTTTCAAATCATTACATTGGAATAATATTAAGTGGTAATATAATTGATGATAGTAAAAATGACACAAAATACTGAAAGGAATTAGGATTAAAAAATTTGACACAAGGGGTACAGTGGGTGATGAAGCTTCTTTTGAGGATCAGGAGCAGATCCTTGATTGGGATGCCAAGGGTTGTAATCCCTTAAAGAGAACTGAGCATAATCTTGGGCTTACCTATTTTTAGTTACATTAGCAGACCTCTGATTAGTCTCACTTTCAGTTTTTGCCATATAATTTAAGTTTCCAGTGGTTGTATTACATGTACATTGCTGCCTCCTAAATCCCAATCCAGTGTTCTGCCATTGCTTGCAATAAAAATTTCTAAAATTCTTTCAGCACTTCTATTTTCTGGGATTCCCCATCGCTTTTTTCTTTATCATTATCACAGACTCTCACTTCCTTTGTTCTTCTCCTTACTCCCAGTATCATAGATGCTGCATTTAATATGCAGTGAAGAAAGAGAGGAAGTGAAAATTCGAAATGCATTTGTTATTTGTGAAGTTAGTCTCAAGACAGGCTGAGTGGAAAAGTTGTGATGGCCCAAGCAGTGTTTACACATGCAATTGGAATTTTTCACATTTTCATTATTTTACAAGAATAGATGTTCTAAGTAATAATAATGGTCTTGTAGGAGACTTGTTATAATTATTGCACATGTGTGAAAAAATGTGATATACTTTACAAGGTTATACTGCACTCTGTGCAGTTAAGCTGATTCTCATCAATCATAAGTTAAGGGGTAGGCCCAAGAGCAAGAGTTCCTTCCCCGACCATTCCCTGACAAACATTTGTTTTTACCTCACTGGCCATCTCCCACCAAAGCAGGATGACCCCAAAAAAAGAAAACATTTACCATCATTCATTCAGTTGCTGTCTTGTCTGAATTATGCTGACATCACAGTTCGGATTACCCTCTGTAATTATAAGAAGGTCAAAGGGCATTTAGGAATAGAACAGGCTAGGAATGTATGTTTTAGATATGATTGGAGGCTTTTGTATTGTGGTCTTTGATAAATAGGGAAGGTCTTAGGAGAAAATAAAGAGATGTATATTAGAAGCTTTGGTATTATGAAAATTTTCTGAAAAGATATCTTAAGCATTCAGGAATCAACTAGTATTTAAGTTTGGGTATAAATTTAATCTTGATAGACTTTAGTCCAGAACATTACATTTGGCACTGACAGAGTTCAGATTGTGTGAATTGGTTTATAAGCAAACAATTAACTAAGTCCCATCTAAATTAGGGATTTGTATAAGCCAGGAGATGGAGTTTCTTTTCTGTAATGATCTCAACTTCAAGCGGCATTACTTTCGGCCCATAAGTTCTTGAAAGGACATTGCAGAATTTGAGAAATATGTTGCTATCAGATAAATTTTAGGATAAATTGTAGGAGAGTGTTGATACAGTACAGTTAAGTTAAATGAAAGAACTGGTTGGGGAAAAAAGAATTCTTTCATTTTATATGTTTAATAATTTTTCTCGGTAACAAAAAAAAAATTCAAAAAGAAATTATAGCTATTAGATGTTAAGCAAATTTGAATAATTTTCCTAAAGCAATAAGGGTATGATTTTTCTAAAGTAAGTTTGCATTCAGCAGATTGTTGTTCAGCGGGTCAGTATGGGCGGAGTATCCCCAATGAAGAGCCCTAGTAAGTTGATCCCAGTGTCTATGGCCACTAAATCACCCACAAAAATTGCCCCTGCCCCACCCACTGGACAGCAGCAGGTGCGTCATTACTAAAATAGGCAAAAATGAGCTTTATGTGACATAGGTGAGCTCTAGGAGGGGCTCAACTTCTAGTTTGATAACTCATTGAAATTCATCTTGATTTCACCTGATGCGATTAAATTTTTATATCAGAGCCATTAATTATGCTTATTAAATTTCTCATGAACTTCAGAATTTTATTTCAGAATATCCATTTAGATTTTTGGATCTGAGAATTTATCTGCAAAGTCATCCCTTGTACTTTTTATTGTATTCATTTCCATCTCGGCAGGTTAGAATAAATACGTAAGGGCCTGAAAGTATGTTATAAAAAATAATTACAGGAATTCACAGCAAATGTATTCATCCTTGTCTTTTGGGTGAATGAATGAATGGAACGAACAAGTTTTTTTTTTCATGTTTCTTGGTTACTTTGCAGTGAATCGCTTAGTTCACAAAGTAAGTTTTCCAGTAGGACTTCTACCTCCATTTTGCTTTCTTCTTTCACATGCAATTCTCCTCTCGTATATACTGTTATGTGATTACCTATTAGCATGGGTATGAGAGGATCAGAGATGTCCAGGAACATGGAGTTGACCAGTACTGCTGGAATGGGATCCAGGAGGTAGTGGGTGCTACAACCACTAAAAAATATATGACAAACTAAATACTGAAGATAGGATACCTTGATTAAAGCTCAGTTCCTGATACCATAGTTAAATACTACTGTGGACCCCCCGGTGTTCGTAATTAATTCGTTCCAGAATGCTGTTCAAGTGCCGTTACCAAACAAATTTTTTCCCATAAGGAAAAATGTAAATTAGCTTAGTCCTTTTAGACCCCCAAAAATACACTTACAAAAGCACTTACAAAAATACACTTACATAATTGTTCGAGTTTGGAGCAGCACGAACACCAGGGGTCCACTGTACTGCTCTCTAATCATAAGGAGGTAATTACTGCAGATTATACAATTACAGTTGTCCCTCGGTTTTCATGCATCTCCAAACTCGAACATTTATGTAAGTGTATTTTCGAATGCTGTGAAGTGTATTTTTGGATCTAAATAACTAACCTACTGACATTATTTCTTGAAGTAAATTGTTGTAATGGCATTGAGCACATTCTGGAACATTTCGCAAACCAGGGACCACTGTAATTGTCAATCACTGCAGCATCTGGGAGTTGATCATTTATTAATAATTTGAAGAATAAAAAGGCATAATACTGTGACTGGATCAATACACAAATAATCTGCACATAGAAAGAAACTTATGACGACATTTCTGTCCAACTTGGACCAACTCGAACCGAAATGTCTTCATAAGTTTCTCCTATGTGTGGGTTACTTGTGTATTAATAATGTAATACAGTATTCCACTTCTAAAATTATTTGTCTACAATTAGTACATACCTGACAAGCTGTTGGAGTGTGAGCAGGGTAATATTTTGTGAAGGGATTCAGGGAAACTGGTTAGCCGGACTTGAGTCTTGGAAATGGGAAGTATGTACAATGCCTGCACTTTGAAGGAGAGGTTTGGGATATTGGCAGTTTGGTGGGACATTTAAACTGTCATATCTGAGCGCCTCTGCAAAGACAGTCATTATGTATGAGTGATGGTGAAAGTGTTGAATGATGAAAGTTTTCTCTTTCTTTTTGGGTCACCTTGCCTCGGTGGGAAATGGCCGTGTTAAAAAAAATAGTACTGTATTTTGTAATATTACTGTTTAATAGAAACTTAAAAATATTGTCTTAAAGGGTTGAACTAAATTCCCGATGATGTGTTTCCTAAAGCTTATGCTGAATGAATTTCACAGAAAGCTAATTCCAAGGAATGAGCTTTAAGAGAATAACTTGATACAAAATACATCATCTTTCATGTTTTACAAGAAATACAGAAGTTTTTATTTTGAGAAATGGAAGGAAGGAGAGAGGATGGTATGTAGCCCACAACTCATTTTGCTACTCATACTGTCATGCAAATGAATAATCAAGAAATGATCTGATACCTTAGGAGGATCCATATATTCTGCATGCTACACACTTCTGTTAACTACTGTATATATAGTGTAGGTGTGGGAAGGCTCATAGGTGCTGAAAGAGGAGGAAGAAAAGGTAAGGCAATAAGGTGAAAATTTTCTTTTCAAGATGGTTTCGTAAAATATTTTGTATTATTAGATGTACCTGGATGAGAGGGGGAAGTGAACACCATCCTTGATCGTCTTAATACAGTCAGACCCATAACTAGTTTTGATCGCTGTGTTGTTGAGTTACAGGGATGTGAACCTGCCATAGCCAGGACATACATGAACAGTACACCATCCGAGAGCATTCGTAAGATCTATTTATAAATGACCACCTGCTCTCTGTGTTCTGTTCAGAAATGTGTGAAGATAAGGATAATAACTACCTCTAATTTTATCTACTTCAACTGCTTATTATTTGTTTTAGATTTTTTGACTTTGTACTATACAGTGGACCCTCGAATTTGTTCCCATAAGGATGAATGTAAATTAGATTAGTCGTTTCAGACCCACGAAAATACACTTACAAAAGCACTTACAAAAATACACTTACATAATTGTTCGAGTTGGGAGCTGTATGAAAACCGAGGATCCACTGTACTTTTTTTTATGTTGTAGTAATTGGATTTAGATATCATTCAAGTCAGTAATAATAATTTCCAATTTCTTTGGAATAATTTCTGGCATTTAAATTTCTGAAATAATGTCTCATTCTAAATAAAATTTTAAGTAAAATTTTTATAATTCAGATAATAAGTGTTGCTCTTGAGCCGTGAAGTAATTCATCCATTGTCCTTGAAGTTTTCCTAGGTGTCTTTTTTTTCCGACAAGTAATTAAATTAGTATATATTTTTAATGTACGTACGTACATGTATATGTACATACTTTAAAATGAGTGAGGTGAAAGTGTTGAATGAAGATAAAAGTATTTTCTTTTTGGGTCACCCTGCCTCGGTGGGAGACGGCCAACTTGTTGAAAAATAAAAAACATGTATATGTGAAGTTTTTTATCTAGCAAACATCTTAATGAGCAGATAAATTTTTACAACCATTGATCCTGAATTTCACTCGTGTGAAACATAACCATACCTTGTATTATTGTTTTCTGTGGAAAAATAGGCTACACGTTTTAACTCGTTTGTTGGTTGTATCAACAAGAATGGAACTCATTCATGAGTTGAAGTTCCTTGGTATCCTCGTAAACCCTTCCTTTAACAAACTGGCCATATCCCTCCAAGGCAGGGCTCGTAAACATATTATACTATATAACAGTAGTATGTTTTAATGAAATGTTTCTCCATTCAGAGTACTTTTCAGTGTAATTTTTGTTGTGTTCAATATTTCTGTTTTTATTTATATGTACCATAGTATAGTGGTGGCAACACTTTTGTATAGGTGCGAGGCTGGTCCTGTGAATGCTGCAATGAAGAGAAGACTTCGGGCAGTGCAGTTGTCATTCTTGAGATCAGTGTGTGATGCGAATATTATGCTGGAGAATTAAAATTACAAGACTGTGGTGGTAAGAATGTTATAATTCAGAGAGAAAGAAGGGTTGTAGAAATGGTTGTCATTTAGAAAAGGATGATTAAGAATAGGTTGACTGGAAGGTATATAAATCTGAGGAGGTTGGAAGAGAAAGGCTGCAGGGACAGTGGGAAGGAGTTTTGAGTGGTAGGTTCTTGAGCATCTAGCAGGCATATGTGAGCATTTTAGATCAATCTGAGTGAAGACAGATGGATTTTGGAATTTGACTTGCTGTTGTAGTGTAACCAATGTAAAATCTGTGAAAGGATTTTAGAAAACTGGCAAGTGAGACTTGACTTGTGGGGACAAGAAGTACAGGACCTGCACTCTGAAGGAGGGGGCGAGGAGGTTGCTGTTTCAAAAGTCATTTGAATTGTCATGTCGGGCCACTTCTGGCAAGACATCTAGATATTGAATGAATGTATTTCTGTCTTTAGGATACATCGAGTTTGATAAAAAAAATTGAATCTAAAGACAAAGTTATAACTTTTTCCTCAGATTATCACACATCAGATCAGCAGTGGAGGAGCAGTTCGTAACATACTGTCAAGCCCACAGAAAATTGTCATTAAAAGCAGTGTACCTCAGCCTGGACAGGTGTGTATATGCTAGGAATGTGTGTTGAGTAATATTAAGATACTTATTGCCTTTGACAAATATGTAATCATATGCACTCAAGTTGCCACTTTATTAGGTACACCTGCTCATTAATGCAAATATCTAATCAGCCAATCATGTGGCAGAAGCTCAATGCCTGAAAGCATGCTGACATGGTCAAGAGGTTCCATTCAAACCAAACATTGGAACGGGGAAAAAATGTGACCTAAGTGACATTGATCATGGAATGATTGTTGGTGCCAGACAGAATATCTCAGAAATTGCTGATCTCCTGCAGTTTCTGCTGTGACATGCAGATGGTAGGGTCAGAATTTGGTGTAAACCTTTGGGATGTGGTGGAACAGGAGATTTGCAGCATGAATGTGCAGCTAACAAATCTACAGTAACTGTGTGATACTGTCTTGTTAACATAGACCAGAATCTCCAAGGAATGTTTCTAGCACCTTGTTGAATCCATGCCACTCAGATTTCAGGTTGTTCTTGGTTCAAAGGGGAGGTCCTACCCAGTACTAGAAGGGTGTACCTAATAAAGTGGCCACTGAGTGTATGTATAAATATTGTGTTCTAGAGCTGTCAGTAAGAATGTGTCTTGAAGTCAAATGTGCTTATTGGATAGTTGTTAATTTGTAATTTTTTTGTGTGCCCTAGCCCTATTCAGAATTAAATATGCTCATTTATTTAGTTGCAGAGTTATCAATCTCTTCTTGCTGTACTCATTTCTTAATTTTTGATTAACTCATGACTTAGCTGTTATAGTTGTTGCATTTAAACCCCATTGTACAATCATCTACTGTCTCATTGATTAACTCCTTCAAATTTTTGTTACTTCCCTCAAAAAGCAGATTCCCTTCTGAGGTAGTGTTTATAACTGTTTGTATCAGTGCTTTGGGTTGGGCAGCCATAGAGACTTAAAATGCTATTCCAGTGTACAGTGGTACCTCGGTATATGTCTGCTTTGGAATAAGTCCATCTTGGTATACGTCCTGTTTGGACACGAAAATTTTTGCTTGGTATACAACCTTTGTTTGGAATACGACTCGCGTGCTAGAACTTGTATGGGTCAAAATGAGTCACAACACCACGCGCTACCCTTATTTACCTCTCTCTCGATGTGGAGGAGTTAGTGGAGGGGCACAGGGAAGAGCTGACCACTGAGGAGCTGCAGGAACTTGAGGAGGAGGACCACAAGACTAAGATGGATGCACTCTCTTCAGGCTCGGAAGAGGAGATAGAGGAAGCCCCTACTTCATTAATCAAGGAAATCTTTGCCAAATGGATGGACGTCAAAAACTTTGCAGAGAAGTACCACCCCAACAAAGTCCAAACAAGCCGTAATAGCATTGTCTGGAATGACCAGACAATGTCACATTTCTGAAACATCCTGAGGAGAAGGCAGAAGCAAAGTTCTTAGGACAGATTTTTACTAAAAGTCAAACCTGGTGAGCTTCAACCAGGTCCAAATAGGGAAAAAGAGACAAAAAAAAGAGGAGACTCCCTCCAAACAATAACATTTCCTCCTCCTCCCTTTTCAGCACTATCCTAGTAGGCACTCGACTTTTCAGCAAAGTAAAGTGAGGTTAAATTTGCATTTATTTTATCAAATTCTTTTGTATTTATGTATGTATTTTAGTATTAAGCAGTGTTTAAATTACATATTTTAGTATTAAGCAGTGTTTAAATTATTTTATACAACCCCATCAATGTACAATATGCCAATAACAATAGGATTTTTTTTCATGGGAACAGATTAATCGTTTTCCCTATATTTCTCATTGGAAATTTTTTTGGGTATACGTCCTGTTTGGTATAAGTCCAAGGTCCTGGAACGGATTAAGGACGTATACCGAGGTACCACTGTATTTCATGTGCATTGAGAAATGTCATCTCATTTCTGCTCATCTAGAGGTTAAACCTGCATCTTGAACTGTCTCTCATTGGTTGGCAAAATGATTCTTTGATGTATGGATAAAGGTGAAAATGGGCTTTGCTAAATGAATCAGCTGGTCATACACCTCTCCATAGTGATCGGCTGATGGGTTAGATGGTGGTTAACGCTTATAATTGCTTCTCAGACTTGGAATTCATGTGTTTCTGGTTCATGATCTTTCTGGATGTTGTCCATGGAATTTCAAATTTTGGTAACCTATATAGGCCCTCTTACAGCTTATAGAGAAGCAGTATATTTGATTAGGATCAAGCAGGCATCATAGGTAACAAAAAAGGCACAATACCATGACTGGAACAATACACAAATAACCCGCAATTGAAGAAAGGAGCTTACGACGACGTTTCGGTCCGACTTTGTAAATGGTCCAAGTCGACCGAAACATCGTCGTAAGCTCCTTTCTTCAATAGCAGGTTATTTGTGTAAGGCATCATAGGGTATACACCCTTTTTGATCCTGTGGCTGCTTCCAGACTCTTCAGTTGTTAGCTGTGTATACCTCTTCAGTATCTTTTTGAAGGCTATTATGGTGGAGGGAAGGGTCCACATAGTCTCACCCTCTATTAAAAATTTCCCACTTTGTTGCATACTGCTAAACAACCACAGGGGTCTTTCCACTTGTCTTCTGATGCTACTTTTCATGTCTTTTTGCTGGACTTAATAATCTCTTACTTGTCTGTCATCTTTTGTATTTATATTCTGAATACAGTCCATGATGTCTCAGAGATAGGGACAATAGAGAGCATAAATGCTGTTGCACTGATTATCTGTTTTCAGCTACAGGAGCAAAGCTGAGCTTATGGTGCCCATCTTTAGTATTTAGCCCATAAAGTTTTTGAAAGTTTTCAATGTTCATATCAGCTCTTATTTTGTAACCCATTTCATTATTTCCGAAAGAAAAGCTTTCTGGTATCCTCTTGGCTGTTCTTTCTCCTTAGTTCTTAGTTTACAGTTTGGCTCAAAGAACCTAACTGAAATGTTTTGCCAGTTAATGGTGTTAGGCAGTGTTCCCATTTAATTCTTGGCTTGTAACTAGGTGAATGATACATTATACGTACAGTGGTACCTCGACTTACGATATTTTTTCATTCCAGAATGCTGTTCAAGTGCCATTACCAAACAAATTTATCTCCTTAAGAAATGTTGTAAAATAGACTAGTCCTTTTAGACCCCCAAAATTACACTTACAAAAGCATTTAAAAAAATAAACTTACATAAAAGGGTGAGTTTGGGGACCATCGTAAGTCGAGGTACCACTGTATATGTATTCGAGATAAAAAATGCCACTTAATATTGAACCTGAATTGCTCTTCAAAGCTTTTTAAATGTAGGTATTTTTGCTTTACTGTTTATAGGGGACAGTAAGCACAGTAAGAGCTGGTCAGATTGTAACTTCAGGAGGGCAACAGGTTATTAAGATACCCGCAAGTCAGGTCCAGCAACTAACAGGTCAACCTCAAAATGTTCAAGTTCTGTCAAATAAGGTTGGTACCATTAAGTTCTTGTGTTATTCTTCAATGTAGCAAATTGGTCTGGTATATATTTTGGCCTCTTGGATGGCTTTCTAGTTAGATGTCAAATATTGTATTCAAGTTATTTTGTCTTTACTTATATGCTGCTTTTAAAATCTTATATCTTGTTAGTTATTTATTGTTTGTCTTTTATGTTACATTTTCATTGAGTGAAGATATTTTTTAACACTGGCCGTTTATTTTTGGGTTACCCGAGGTAGGGTGACCTAAAAAAGAAACACTTTCACCATCATTCACACTGTCACTGTCTTGCCAGAGGTGCACAGATACAACAGTGGAGATGTCATATCCAAGGGCAATGTGTTGTGTGAATATTATGCATAGAATTCGTAGCTTGGAGATTGGAAGGAGATGTGGGATTACCAAAGGTATTATCCAGAGGACTGAAGAAGTATTTTGAGGTGGTTTGGACATTTAGAGAGGGTTGAGCAAAATCGGATGACTTGCAGGGTGTATAAATCTGTAGTGGAGGGAAGGGGGTGTAGGGGTCATCCTAGGAAAGGTTGGAGGGAGGGGGTAAAAGAGGTTTTGTGTGCGAGAGGCTTAGTCATCCAGCAGGCATGTGTTAGATAGCAGTGAGTGCAGGCAAGTGGTTCTTATGACTTGATGTGCTGTTGGAAACTGGTTAGGTGAACTTGAGTCCTGGAGGTGGGAAGTACAATGCCTGCACTTGAAAAGGAGGGGTTTGGGATATTAGCTGTTTCAAGTGACATCTAAACTGTCGTATCTGAGCGCCTCTGCAAAGACAGTGATTATGTAAGAATGATGATGAAAGTTTTTTTCTTTCTTTTTGGGGTTTCCTTTCTTTTTGGGTCACCCTGCTTTGGTGGGAAATGGCCAACTTGTTAAAAAAAAAATTCATCCTTCCTCAAGAATTTAAAATATAATTCTCTCTTATAAAACGTCACTAAGAACAAGGATGTTCCTGGTCGGTATAGCATATCAAATAAATTCAAGGCAAAAGCATGCGAAAACTTTCTTTAAATACTATCTGAACCATATTGTGATACTGTACCTAAACCTTATAGAAAAAAATTTCTTATGAAAATTATGCCTGGTCTAATGAAATACGTAGGCTCATAATATACTTATACTTTTTTATTTAGCTTTTATCACTTGTTTTCCTTTTCTCTTTTAGATGAATTATGTTCGACTTGTAAATCCAGGTGTAGGCGGTGGAGGAGGTGGGGGAGGAACCACCTTGATACGACCCACACCTTCAACCAACAAACCTATTGCTCCTGCAGCTTCACAACCAATCAAGATAAAGGCAATGCCTATAACACACAATCAACAGGTAATTTATTTGACATTTCAGTTTTCTTCATAGGACTTGCATACAATTTAAATTCATTATGTATTCATTAAATCTTTTTAATTCTGTAATAAAAAATTTCTTTGCAGACAAATAAGCAACGAGTGATAATCCCAGTATCTGGATCAGTAACAACATCTAGTATGGGAGGTGGGGTACCTATCCGCCCTCAAACTAACCTTACCTTGCCAGCTTCTGCTCTTCCTCCGGGTGTGCTCTCAAATACTCAACCAGGCTCAGTTGTTATGATTCCTGCTCACTATATGTCTCAGGTATTGACTCGTATATTATAATACATCTCAATCATCACAATAAACTTGCTTTTCATCATTGTTGATATAAATTGCTATGGTGGATAAAGATTTTATATTTTGCAAAACCTATAGCAACCATAGGAAACTTTTCTTATATTGTCTACATCAAATAAAGTCATCTATGAAAGCAGTCCTGTACATGCAACTTCTTTGAGAATGAAGATTATTGCCATATCTACACATGTTAGATAATGTGTGCCATTTTCCCTACAGCTCCAGTCCAGCACATCAAATAACACGACAGTCCAGATGTCTAACCAGCCTCCTCCTGGTACAATAATTCCACAGCCCCCTAAACCCCAACCACCCCGCACTGTTATTGATGCCAATGGAATAAGACCGAGAAAACCATGCAACTGTACAAAAAGCCAGTGTCTTAAACTGTGAGTTTTATAAATTACTCATGAGTATTCAGATATATAGTGTGTTTATAAGAATAATTTATGTTTTGAGAAAATATTATTGCTGACTGAAATATCTTTTACCCTCAGATACTGTGATTGTTTTGCAAATGGTGAATTTTGCAATAATTGTAACTGTGCAAACTGTTTCAATAATCTAACACATGAAGAAGATAGACAGAAGGCTATTAAAGCTTGCTTAGACAGAAACCCCCAAGCTTTCCGGCCTAAAATTGGCAAAGGTGGCAGCGACAACGAGAGAAGACACAATAAAGGTTGTAACTGCAAGCGTTCGGGATGCCTTAAAAATTATTGTGAATGTTATGAGGTAATGACCCAAAATCTTATAAAAAATTTACAGATTTTGCTTATACTTTTATGCAGTGTAGGTGCACAAGACCTTGAGCAATGAAACATGGAATTTGCTCTGGAATTGGCATTATTAAATCTATTTGTCACAGCTATTATGTAAGGAAAGATTTCTTTTTTATAAGGCTTCTCTTGTACCATCAGTGGAAAATGTGATGAGCATAAACATTGTATATGTAGTTTCTATTGAATAATAAAATGTAAATCCAATATTGTAGGATAAGTGTTGAATTCTAAGTACTATTAAAAAGCTATTTTTCTTTCTTCTAGGCCAAGATACCATGCTCTAATATGTGTAAGTGTGTTGGCTGCAAAAATGTAGACATGAATCCAGCTGTAGAGCGGAAAGGCTTGATGCAGCTTGCAGAATGTGCAGAAGCCAGAGTGAATCAACAAAAAGCTGTAAAGTCCAAACTACCATCATTTTCTCACCATTCACCTACAAAAATGCTTTTACCCACATCATCAAGGTAATAGATATTATGCTATCATTTCAGTCTTTTTAAAAATATAATATCTTAAAGGTAGCCACCTTCCTTATGGTGGAAGATTGCAATTTCTGTAGACATCATGAAATGTCGGTTTTTTCCTTGCCAGGAGGATCACAACTAGGGATTAGGTGCCTAGAGGTTAAGTGTTGCCCTGTATGTGTGCTATTTTCCAGATCCTTATTAACCATTACCTGGAAATTCAGCTTCAGGAACTGAAGCCCATTGGTGGGTAACATGTCTCCTTGGCAAGTGGATGAAGATTAAATAGGAGGTTTAGGTATGGACTTGCTGAATCACTTGGTTCATTAAGGTTAGCTAGAAAAGAGAATATTAGCTTGCATGTACTCTTTCAGGCCTTTGGTTCAGTTATATCAGTGAGGAAATGTTGAAAAGGCAGTTAACAATGTGTGTATTGTGTTTAGTTAAAATAGGGATAAGCATAGTGTCAGTATCTTAAAAACACTTGTAACAAGGTAGAAATATACAAAAACTTGTTGCAAAATGGCTTCCAGATCTACAGAATGCAGAATATGTTGTAAAGAAAGGCTGATTTGAACCTCACTTCCTTCTCCACCTGCATATAATATCCTGTTGCTTTACTCCTTATATAACTTGGTAAAGCCCAGTGTGTGGGTGAAACTTTGTCTAATGGTTTCTGTGTGTGTCTTTCTATCCATTGGGCAGTGCTGTGTGACCCCTCGTGGGTTTAGTGCTTAGTTATGATTTTAATAATGATCTACCCAATGTGATGTTACCTGGTTGACATTTCATTAGTATTTTGCCATACTTTAGCAGATTTATGAGTGCTCCAGAATTCTTTATTTTTCTTTGAATCTCATCATGAAAATAACTGCCACAAAAATGTTTGTAAATGAAGGTTCACTATACCAGACTTGTTTTTTATGCAAGTTCTTTTTGTATCATGCGAGTGACTGATGGGTCAAAACCTGTACTTTCATTTGAGGAACTAGTTTGCAGGATCATTGAGGTTGCCTATTGGAATTTATGGCTAAGTTGTTTGCCAGTGGTAGAAAGCAAAGTTGGCCAAATGATCACTGGGTATTTTAAGTCTTATTTTTGAGCAGGAGGTGGTGTGTTTTGTGGGGTTGTCAAACCCAGGCACCTTGAAAAACATTTTTCCTTCATCAAAGGCAAGTACGTACAACATTTTACGTGGGTCACTCGGGAACAGCTGTTTGGCTGAGTTTAGTGATAATCTATAGTTTAAAATGTACAGTAGCAAGTGGATTTTGCAATAGATATTTTGTGTAAATTCACTAATTTTTTATGTTAAGTTTGGTTAGATTGGGTGAGCTTAGGTTAGGCTACACTAGGTAACTTAACCCATTACATTCAAACATAGCATATTACCTAACAAAAAAAAAAAAAATTACGTGCTAAGTGCTAAACCCACCAGGGTCGTACAGCACTGTCTTGTGAAAATCCTCTTTGATTTTGTTAAGTGAATGATTGTGCAGTGGCCATTGCTTTGTCTTGAAGCAAGTATATTATTGAAACACTGAGGGCTGAATCCTAGCTGCTGATTAGATATGGTGTGTATTTTACCTCATATATTCTTCCTCTCATAAAAGTATTTAACCCTTTCGGGGTCGGTGCCGTACTAGTACGTTTTACGAGCAGGGGTTGGTGCCGTACTAGTACGCCCAAATTCTAGCAGCCTCAATTTAAGCAGAAAACGTCTGGTAGGCATACATATGAAAGAATGGGTCTGTGTGGTCAGTGTGCGCAGTATAAAAAAAATCCTGCAGTACACACTGCATAATGAGAGAAAAAAAACTCTGACCGTTTTTTTTTATTAAAACATCGACTTTGCAGTCGATTTTCGTATGGTATTTATTGATGTATTCTCGTTTTCTTAGTCTCATTTGATAGAATGGAAGATATATTACAGAAATAGAGATGATTTTGATTGGTATGACAATGACAAGTACCTTGAAATTGAGCTCAAAGTAGCGAAAATGTTCGATTTTTGACGATGTTCAAGAGTAAACAAATCACACCATGTGTCCAATACACATCAACTGGCGAGTCTTATATTCATGCACAAGTGCTCTGATATTATTTATACCATTTTTACAATAATGCAGTTGTATACATAACAGTAAATCTTCTATTTTTGTGAGAATAAAAATTCAAAATGGAAAGCAAAAGTAATGGAACAGGGGCCTGGAGACGTGGCTAATGAACAGAGAACATGTTATTTTAGTGCCAGGAATGTCTGCCTTGTTTACTCTGGACCCTATTTTGAAATTGGCATCGTTTGAAATTGGAAAATTGCCATTTTCTGACCACTATTTTGGGTAGATGAAATTGGTAAATAGGCAGTTTCTTCTACTCATTCGATAGAAGAAATGGAGTTCTAGCGAAATAGCTATAATTTTAGGAGACTGAAACATTGGAATTTGTCGAAAATAGGGTTCGAAGTAGGAGAAATTGCCGATGCGTCAGTGTCATAGATACCGATAACTTCGCAAAAGCATAATTTCGTTCGTTTTCGATCAAAGTTCATAATTTTGGTGGCGTTATGATCGGAAAAAGATTCTCTATCATTTCATTTTTCCAAAAAATTTTGACCCCAGGAACACTTTCCTGAGAAGGCCTGTCGACCCCCAAAGGGTTAAGTGCTTAATATCTCCTAAAATAACAATTTGCACAACAAATTACTACTGTGTGGGTTTGAATACCTTGCTTGTATGTTAAGAAAGAAGTAAATGGAAGAATTATGCTGAGCTGCAGTTCTCCGTATTAGCTTTGATTTTTTTTTTTTTTAAATTCTTATTTCACTGCTATTTAGTTTAGGTATAATATGCTCGTTTTCCAGCATGATTTTTCTATTCTATTCCAGATCTGGTTACTGTCGCATGAACCAAGAAGTAGTGGAAGCAACATGCCAGTGTCTACTAGCCCAGGCAGACAAAGCAGAAAATGCCCTAGTATCTAAGGCCCAGTTAGAGCATACAGTAATTGCAGAATTTTCCCGGTGCCTCATGCAAATTATTGGCAGCTATACTTCGCGGTCTAGAGGTTGGTTGAGTCCTTAGACTACTTTCTGTTTCTCCATATTCGTACCTGTTTACTTGTTGGGAATCTTTAAATAAGCTTTTTTTTTTTCCTTAATTTTTAATTCACTACAGTGGAAGAATGTAAGTTAATATTATTATTATTATTATTATAATCAAAAGGAAGCGCTAAACCTATCAGGGTCATACAGCGCTGCAGGGTAGGAAATGATGCAGGATCTAAAGATAAATAAGGGTGGAGATGACAATTAAGGTAAAGTTAGGAGGGGCTGTGATGAGTGCTAAGGAAGGATTATCAAAGTTTGTGTAATAAATCAGTTGCTGTCAAAAAGTCGAAGAGGGAGTGTGTCAAAGGTGGGTCCGTCAGCAGGGAGGGAAAATAAAGTAAGGGCATTAGAGCGGTGATGACATCAGAGGAAAATTCTGCGTGCTCATTGATAGACAGGACAGTCCAATAGAATATGGGAAATTGAAACAGGAACTAGACAATTCTCACAAAGTGGAACAGGACACCTCCCCATGAGATACCCATGAGTTAGACGAGTGTGTCCGATACAAAGACGAGAGTGAGTGTTGTCTCCCAACCTTGGTATCAATGACAAGAAGGGCAGAAACCCAAACTTGGTTTGATAGAATGTAATTTGTTATGAGTCATATCATATCAACATTGTTGCCAACGGTTGCGAAGGTGGGTAGAGATTACAGCAAAATAGTCAGAGAATGGAATACCTCTACATGAAACTGGTAGGTCATGTACTGCAGATCGCACAGCAGAGCCTGCCTGCTCATTGCCCTGAACATTAACATGACCAGGGACCCAGCAGAAACAATTTCTTTATTTTTGCTAGTAATGCGGCGTAACCAAAGTTGTATACGAAGAACTAAGGGATGAGGTGAATCAAATTTTTTAATAGCTTGCAAAGCACTAAAGGAGTCTGAGACTATTACAAACTTTGAAGAAGGCATAGATGCAATATGGATAATTGCAATGAGAATGTCATACAATTCAGCTGTAAAAATGCTAGCCGAGTCTAATAAATGACCTCGTATCACACTATCAGGAAACACTGCTGCAAACCCAACACCATCAGCATGAGAATGAGATCGGAAGCGATTAAGAAAAAGAGAGCGAGAAGCAACTGTAGGGATTTGGGCTTTCGCACACGGCAGTGGGGAAGAACAGACATTAACTGTCAGAACTTCCCAAGGGAGAAGTGAAAAGTTAGATGCTAGATGAACATATAAAGGGGGCAACTGAAGAGAAGACAAGCAATTGAAGACAAGGAGAAAAGGTACGGAGTAAACAGGGGCGGCGAACAAATGATTACTAATGTTCATTACTATGTATCCTGTATGTAGAAGGATCGTGAAGGTCATGAGATTGGACAAAATAGCGAAGGCAATGAGCATCACGATGATCGTTCAAGGATGGGACATTTGCTTCTGCATAGAGGCTCTCGACAGGTGAGGAGCGAAAAGCACCTAGACATAAACGTAATCCCTGATGATGGATGGGATCAAGTTTAGAAAGAGTTGCAGGAGAGGCCGCAGAATATATCTGGTCACCATAATCTAGCTTCTATAAAATTAGAGCTGAATACAGTCGAAGGAGGGTTCGACAATCCGCCCCCCATGAAAATGAGCTAGAGTTTTAAGGAGATTCAGCCAGCTATGGCAAGTTGCTTTCAGGGAGGTAATGTGAGGTTTCCAAGACAACCGGCGATCAAACAATAGGCTGAGAAATCTGACCGTATCACATTCAGGGATTCGTGAGCCATACAGGTACAATGGAGTATCAGGGATGACTGAACGTCTGGTGAAAGTAATTGCTTGTGTTTAAGCAGTAGAAAATTTAAACTCAGGAGTATTGGCCCAATGGGAAACACTGTTGACAGCATTCTGAAGTGAGGCTTCTACTAGGCGACAGTCAGCACCTGCACAAGCTATAGCAAAATCAACAACATATGATGACCAAATATTAGATGGGAGAACAGATGTCAGTTCATTTGTAGTAAGGAGAAAAAGGGTGAAGGGTGATGGTTAGGACACATCCCTGAGGAACACTTTCAGCTTGGACAAAGTCCAGGGAAAGCAAATTATTAACCCGAACACGGAAATGTCTCGGATAAGTTTGCAAGAAAAATTGGCAAATTGCCTCTGAGGCCTAAGAAGTGAGCTTAGGCCAAGATATTATACTTCCAAGTAGTGTCATGTGCCTTTTCAAGATAAAAAAGACTGCTATAACGGAGTGGTTACTAGCAAAGGCATTACAGACATAGGTATCTAAACGGAGTAAGAGGTCAATAGTAGAGCAGCCCTTACGAAAGTTGTATTGACAGGGGGAGAGACTATTGTGTGTCTCTAAATACCGCATCAAACGTCTATTTACCAGATGTTCAATCACCTTGCAAACTGCACTGGTAAGATGAATGAGATGATAGTGTGAGGCATTAAGTTCTGAAGTACCTGGTTTATGAAAAGGTAGAACTATGGCAGATTTCCACAGCTGGGGAAGAACTTGCAACCAAATAAGATTGAAAAGACATAAGAGGACTGTAAGGGCTGATGAATGCAAATGCTGAAGCATGCAAATATGAATGCCATCAGGCGCAGCTGCCATTGATTGGCAAATGGAAAAGTGTGGTCTCTAGTTCTAGAAGTGTAAAAGGCACATTATAGGGCTTTTCTCTGCTAGAAGAAAAATCTAAGGGCAGTAACTCTCTGACAGGCTTGGAGGAAAGAAACGAGGGGCATAGATGGGGAGCCCTTTAGAGATACGGACAAGATGATATCCGATCTTAGTGGCATCGTCAAGAGGGTTTACAACTCTGATACCGGCAACCTGGAGCAGGGTCTGTAGAGAACTTTCCACTCAGTTTCTGCCCTTTTTTTTATTTTCAAACTGCACTCATTGAGAAGCAGAAGTAATGGTACAAACAATCTTGCCAGCAAGTGTGTTTGGCTTCACGGATGACATGTCGGGCGACCGCTCTCGCCCATTTAAAATTAAGGAGACGCTCTGTGGTCCTAGTGTAACGATATCAGCCCCATGCAGCACATATCAAACGTACTGCACGAGCACAAGTAGGAGACCAACAAGGCACGCATTTCTGAGAATGCTTGCTCAAGGTTTGAGGTATAGAATGTGAAGCTGCGGTTAAAACTGAGGTGGAAAATAAGTGTAACAGCTCATCAGTAGAGGACAAAGATGTAACTTTATAGGAAATAAGATAAAATACTACGCGAAATAGAGAGTAGACATGTATAGAAGAGACTGTTTGTAAGAGACACATGAAAGCTTAACAACCAAATGAACAGAGAGATTGAAAAGTACTTGTATAGCACAAGGTGAAATGTGGAAGATGAATTTGACACAAATAACCAGCACAAATTATTATTATTATAATCAAATAGAAGCGCTAAACCACAGGGGTTATACAGCGCTGCAGGTTATTGTAGGATGCAGGGAGAGTGAGGTGTAAGAGGGAGATGGACGATTAGTAGGGTATGGAGTGCTAGATGACGGTGGGTAGTGCAGGGGAGGAGGGTAGCAAGAGATCGAGGTAGAAGGGACTGAGGGAGGTGCTAGAGGTATAATCTTCAGAGTTTGTGTAGTAAGTCAGTTTCTGTCAAAAAGTCAACAAGAGAGTCAGGATTAAAGGAGGGTCCATCTGCAAGAAGGGAAGGTAAAGAAAGGGCCGCAGAGCGAAGACGTCGTTGAAGGTAAATTCTGCGTGCTCGTTGATAGAGTGGGCAGTCCAACAGGATATGTCGAACAGACACTGGAACCTGACAATGCTCACAGAGAGGGGCAGGGAGCCTCTCCATGAGATACCCGTGAGTAAGACGAGTGTGGCCGATGAGAAGACGGGAGAGAGTAGTCTCCCAACCTCGACATTGGTGACAAGAAGAAGGCCAGAAACCTATAACCGGTTTAATAGAATGAAGTTTGTTATTCAGCAGGTCAGACCAGCGTTGTTGCCAACGGGTGCGAAGGTGGGTAGCAATGACCGCAAAATAGTCCGTGAAAGGAACACCTCTATATGAAACTGGAAGGTCATGTACTGCTGACCGCGCAGCAGTGTCTGCCTGTTCATTGCCCTGTACGTCAACATGACCAGGGACCCAACAAAAACAATATCTTTATGCTTGCTAAAGATAGGCGTAACCAAAGGTGGATACGAAGAACTAGGGGTGAGGTGTATCAATTTTACGGATAGCCTGTAAAGCACTAAGGAGTCTGAAACGACCACAAATGGTGACTCAGGCATAGATGCAATACGGATAAGTGCCACAAGAATGGCATACAATTCAGCCGTAAATATGCTAGCCGAGGGTAATAGATGCCCTCGTACAACGCTGTCTGGAAACACTGCTGCGATCGACGCCGTCAGATGACTTTGAACCATCGGTGTATACTGCGATGGCATGGGAATGAGAACGGAAGTGGTCTAGAAAGAAAGAGCGAGAAGCCGCCGTAGGTAGTTGGGCTTGCGCAAGGTAGAGGAATAGAACAGACACGGACAGCAGGAACTTCCCAAGGGGTAGGGAAAGGAGATGTCACATGAACATATA
>WNWK01002444.1:0-33526 GCA_009830355.1 Cherax destructor | reverse complement strand
TTTCATATAGAGGTGTTCCTTTCACGGACTATTTTGCGGTCATTGCTACCCACCTTCGCACCCGTTGGCAACAACGCTGGTCTGACCTGCTGAATAACAAACTTCATTCTATTAAACCGATTATAGGTTTCTGGCCTTCTTCTTGTCACCAATGTCGAGGTTGGGAGACTACACTCTCCCGTCTTCGCATCGGCCACACTCGTCTTACTCACGGGTATCTCATGGAGAGGCTCCCTGCCCCTCTCTGTGAGCATTGTCAGGTTCCAGTGTCTGTTCGACATATTCTGCTGGACTGCCCACTCTATCAATGAGCACGCAGAATTTACCTCCAACGACGTCTTCGCTCTGCGGCCCTTTCTTTACCTTCCCTTCTTGCAGATGGACCCTCCTTTAATCCTGACTCTCTTGTTGACTTTTTGACAGAAACTGACTTACTACACAAACTCTGAAGATTACACCTCTAGCACCTCCCTCAGTCCCTTCTACCTCGATCTCTTGCTACCTTCTATCCCTGCACTATCCACCTTCATGCTGCACTCCATACCCTACTAATCATCCATCTCCCTCTTACAACCCACTCTCCCTGCATCCTACAATAACCTGCAGCGCTGTATAACCCCTGTGGTTTAGCGCTTCTATTTGATTATAATAATAATACGTATATTCGTAATGCCTTTGCGAATAACCATTCGGTTATCACTATCTCTTTCGACCTTGAGAAGGCTTATGACACAACTTGGATATATATCTTGGCCCAGGCCCACTCCTTAGGCCTCCGAGGCAACCTATCATTCTTTCTTAAGGCCTTCTTAACTGACAGACATTTCTGGGTCCGGGTTAGTAATGAACTCTCCCCGGAATTTGTCCAAGCTGAAGGTGTCCCCCAGGGATGTGTTCTGAGCACACTACTTTCTGCTTGCTATAAATAATCTGGCATCTGTTCTCCCATCCAATATTTGGTCATCGCTCTATGTGGATGACTTTGCTATAGCTTGTGCAGGTGCTGTCACCTCAATGCAGTTTCCCTCCAGCATGCCAACCGGGTTTCTGATTGGGCCACTCTACTCACAGGTTTAAATTTTCTAGAGGCAAAACTCATCAAATTACGTTTACAAGACGTTCAGTGGTCTCTGATCATCCATTGTACCTATACGGCTCACGTATCCCAGAACGTGATACAGTCAGGTTTCTCGGCCTCCTGTTCGACCGTCGATTGTCCTGGAAACCTCGCATTACTTCAAGGGGGAGCGCTAAACCCGTAGGATTATGCAACGCCTGTGGGGGATGTGGAAGGTATTCAGGCTTAATTCTGGGAACTGGATTATTATTATAATCAAATAGAAGCGCTAAACCACAGGGGTTATACAGCGAGAACTGGAGCAGATCCAATTCCCTAGATCAAGAGCCCCTCACCAGCGTCAAGGAACCCTTGTGGGTCTAGCTAGTGCTGGGACAATAATAATTATCACCTTAAAGACACACTAAGCTGCTTACTTAGGGGTAGAGCAGGGCATCCCCAGATCCAATTCCCACTGCAAACATCACTACTACTCGCCTGAATAGGATGGACAATGACCCCACATGGGGATATCCCCACAGGCTGTGGGAAGGGGATATCTAAGGAGACATAAGGTTCAATTCCTCTGATCATGAACCCTTCACCTCAAAGGACCTTCCCTTGAATGGAATATCATAACTGAACCCATAGAAGTTATTCAGCTCACGACTCACGAAATCTTATTGAAGCTAGCTGGCCCAGTGGCTAACGCAACGGTCTGGAGTTTTTGGACTGATCGCGGGTTAAACCCACCCGTGGTATGGTTTATTTAGATTATAATCATGGGGGAGAGCTAAACCCGTAGGGATTATAAAGCTCAGCTCAGCAAATACAATTTAGGCCTGTATAAAAAAAATTTCACTAAAAGACTATTTTAATTGGCAAGGCACTAAACCCAAGCTAAATGCTAAACCCATAAGGGTCATACAGCGTTGCAGGGTAGGATGTGCCAAAGGTGTAATGTTTGTTATGGGGGTCATAAAATGCTTGGGGATTTGAAAGCAATCAGGTTAAATTTAAGGAAGGCGAGGATAGTCTAGTTCCATGTATTAAGAGCCCCTCAACGACATCAAGGCACTTTGAAGTCCTCAATCAACTATACTGTATATCCTTAGCTGATTCACAATACATAGCATTCTAGTTTGTTTAGGGTTATCAAAACTAATAAGATGTCTAGACCAATTTATTTTAAAATACACCTTTATATTATATGGTAAATCTCTAGGCATTTAAAACTATAATATTTGTACATTTGAGACACCAACAAATATGTCTATTTGCCCAAAAACTCCAGAAAAGCAAAATTGTAATTCTTTTACCAAAACTATTAAATATGGAGACTAAGCAATTGGTATACAATGTAGAGAAAGTTTATGGATTGGACACAAATGAAACACTGGCTGTCTTTACTCTGAAGATGTGCAGTCCAATGCAGTCCATTCAGCCTAGAAGCAGGAATTAGTAGCTTAACTTTGATTAAGCTGAAGCATAGGTAGAAGGTCACCTTGATTATAATATTTAGGTGGAAGCACTAAATCCACAAGGGTCATATAGTGCTTCAAGGAAGATAGAAACTTGTATCCTTCAGATTCATTAAAATTGAAGTACCTAACAAACTTGAAGGCTGAGGGACTTATTTTCTCATCCTCTGCATAGTCTACAGAATTGGAGAGAGAAAAAAAAAAAAAAAAGACTAGTTGGCAGTCTTCAAAATGAAGGAACTTATGTTGCAATCTTGTATGATTCAAGAGCAAGACAATAGTTGTTAAACAAAAGTACCACTGCTAGCAGTCACTTATTCACTGTCCTTTACAGGAATGTACTGACATCACAGATTACCATCCAACTCCATTTCCACCCCCTCCTTCAGAGTGCAGGCACTGCACTTCCCCACCTCCAGATATACCTGCCATCTTATATGATCACTTGGGTCAGTAGTACCTTCCTTGATGTTGATTGCTGTATCAAACTACTACACATCTATTATTAATAAAACTGAGAAAGTGCTCAATCTGTACTGGTGATACAGCACATGGGGAATGGAAGGTAACTAAATCTGATCCAAGAAACTAAAGGTTACGTCCACTTTTTTTAATCAAAGCACCTTCCCTTCGTGATACGTACTGTATATACATATTTACTAAGCCAATCTACAGAAGATAAATGCATCATCAGAAACCATTCAGTGATGCTGACAAAGGGGTATAGAACAAAGTTCATGTGCAGAAAAGAAGAAGAGGAAGTCATAACTGGTGAAATATGTCAGCACTGAAGGTAGAACTTCAATTTAGCTGAAAGCTAAATGGAAACGCTCATTCTGATAAACCCAAAAATCAAGTTAGTGGACATTTAGTCAAGTATTGCCTGATAATCCTCAGCAGGACACACTGCCCCTTTCCACAACATAAGCCTCCATAAGTAAATCTCTTAAAGGGCATATACACTACTGTATATGCAGATTTACTTAAGTAGATACTGCAAGTATATGGAATATATACTTAGGTATTTAGGCTCATGTTAGGGTATGTAGTAGAGGGAGATTATTAATATATTTATAGGGATTGAAAAGGTGAATACTAGGGTGTTTGGAAGAGGTGTGGGATTAAAAGATAATTCAATACAAAATGGAAGTTATCAGTTACTTTTTGCTGATGATATGGTGCCCTTGGGAGATTCTAAACCCTGATGACAATGTTTTTGAGATTCTAAAGTGAAGTTGCAAAGGTTGGTGGATGAATTTGTGAGGGAATGTAAAAACACATTAAAAGTGAGCAAAAAGAAAGAGCATGGTGATGCGAGTAACAATTTTAGGTTTTGAAAGACTGGATATCAGACTGGAAGGAGTATGAAGTGAATAACTACAGATATTTGGGAGTGGACTTGCCAGCAGATGGGTCTATGAAATATAAATGAATCGCAAAACTGAATGGTAAAAAAAAAGGTGGGTGGTGCATTAAGGCAGCTGTGGAGACTACCTATTGAGGCAAAAGGGGAAATGAATCAAGAGTATAGTGGTAACAACAAACTTGTGGGTTTTAATACTGCAGTGAGGAAGAGGCTGGAGACATTGGCAATGTCATGCCTGAGGGCATGTGTGGTGTGAATATCAGGCAGAGAATCTGTAATCTTAAGACTAGGAAGAGATGCAGAATTACTGTAAGTATTATCTAAAGGGCTGAAGAGAGGTTACCAAAGCGGTATGGACATTTAGAGGGGAAGGATGAAAATGGGAAGATTTGGAGGGTGTATAAAGCTATAATGCAGGAGAGGTTGGAGAGAGAGGAAGTAAAGGTTTTGTATGTGAAGGACTTGAACATCCAACAGGTGCATGTGTGAGCAGGTTAAGATTGAAGGCAAGTGGTTTTTCATGATTTGATGTGCTGCTGGAATACAAGCAAGGTAACATTTACAGAGATTCGGAGAAACCAGTTAGCCGGAGTTATCGAGGTGAGAAGTACAGTGCCTGCACTCTGGAGGGGAAGCTGGGGATATTACACACTGATGGGGCATCCAAGCTACAATGTAAACACCTCTGGCAAGATAAGTGATGGTGAAAATGTTTTCTTTTAAAGGTCACCCACCCAAGTGATCAACTGCAGTGCAAACAATGAGAGCACTACTCAACACCCTCTGTGGGCGTGCTTTTAATTTTTCTGCCCTAAAAAACGTGCTGTATCAACCATTGTTGGAAAATCAGTGTTGCCCCTGTACTAATTTTCATCACGCATTTCTTGCCAATTTTTCCTGTGAAGTTTCCTTCACACTCCAATCAAGCCCTGCAGGTCATCTTTCTAACTATTTTATTATAGTAACTTTTTCTGACAGCAACTGGTAAAACTAAGCAAAACTTAATGTTTTGGACAAAGTTTAAAAGAAATTCATTGAACTAAAAATATAAAAGGATAGTTACCTCCATGACGAAACTACTGAGGATTGTTTTCTTACTTCTGTCTATATGTGATGTGAGTAAATAATAGCAGAGACAGGAAAATAAAAATTACTCTAACAGGCTTTTGAAGAAACAAAACAGACCTTTATAGTGAAGCAATTTTCATTGAATAGAAATGTTATAGTATATTACCATGTACAGAAATTATTTCAAACATTTATTGCATATATCCTTATACTCAGTATATTTCCTTAATGCAAAACTGATACTAACCATTCCCCAACTTCGTGGGAAATGACTGGTAACAAAAACAAACAAGTATTGTACTTACTAAAATATATCTGCACCAATGAAGTAACTTGTTGCACTGTCTGAAGGAAAACAAGTGCATGTAACTATCCAGTGGAAAAATGGAAATACAGTATGCAAATAGTTTTTCATTTCAGATTCTTCGTTATCCTCAAACAAACTAGGACGGGGAAAGAAGATTAATATTATCACAACAAAAATAAACATACATTTTCACAACACTGAAAAGACCCTGCTTCGCACCAATACAAATGCATTGACGCCATTATGATACCCTTTACCGGTCCTGCCCGGTAAAGGGTTAATTAAAACATTAAGGGCTCAGTCAAAAATTAAGTGATAAGATCAAGAGATGGAGCTCTTCCAAAAAATAGATAATTACCTATCGACACACCTTTCACTGCTCAGAGGGATGTTTTATCTCCAGTATGGCAAATCTGGAAGTAAACAATTGTCAAGAGGAGAACCTTGTTAACCTTCTTAAGCTAACCCAATAAACTTCAGTGCCATCCAAGGATCAACAGTCACATACCAGTGGTATGCTTTGGTCAGGCAAGTTTCATCATTATAGGGGGTGGGAACATAGCAATCTGAGTGGTAATCTGATTTCAGCACACTTGTGTACACAGTACAGTAACAATTTCTTTGGGTCACACTGCAAAGACTGCTGCTTAATATGTATTTTATTTACTCAATGCCCATTTCCTTCCATCATTCATTTGATCATCATTCCAGAAATGTGCTGACATGACAATCACATTCCCCTCCAACTGCAATATCCTCACCACTCCCTTCAAAATGTAGGCAGTATCCTCCAAGTCCATCTAACCAGTTTCTTCTGAATCCTTTCATAAAAGTTACCCTGCTCAAATTTCAACAGCTTGTCCATTAGAAACCAGTTGACTCCATTCACTGCTCACACACACACACAAGCCTGGTGGATACCCAAAAAACTAAAGCTTCTTGTACCCCCACCTCCCTGCAGCCATTCCTGCGATGACCCTTCACCTACATTCCCCACAGATTTATTAATTTATCAACACATCCATATCTATCTTTTCTACATGCTAAAACCACCCCAACAACCCCTCCTTACAACTCTGAATTATACCACTGGTCAACACATCTTCCCTATTAATTTCTATGGGTCGAATATTCAGCACATTCTCAAAATTCATTGCTTTCAAACGTTATATCTGCTGCTTCTAGCCTCCTTTTTCACTGCAGCATTTAAAACCCATGTCTCACACCCATATACAAATATTGGTACTTCTATATAGAAAGTATTTCATTATCTTTATACCATATACCCTTATACAGTATCTTATCAAAAAGTGCTCAGTATATTGATTCCCTAATGCAAAACTTGTACTATAATCTTATAACTTTTCCCCAATTTTGAGAGAAATTACCAATGAAGCAACATGTTGCACTGCCTGGAGGAAACTAAGCACGTGTAACTACAAAGTGGGAAAAAATAAAAAATACAGTACAAAATCAGTATTCTAAGTAAATTCTTCACAATCCTCAAACAAACTAGGATGGGGAAAAAGATCTTCTTTCAACAAATTGGTCATATCCCACCAAGGCAAGGTGGCCCGAAAGAAAAAACGAGTTTCTTTTAAATGTAGTACTACAGTGGAACCTCGGTTTTCGTATGCCCTAGTTTGTATGTAAAACTATAGTTCTTCTTTCAACAAATCAGCAATTTTTCACAGAGGCCCCTTGCTCCCAGCATTTTAGTTGACTCTTATGACACGCATGGCATACGGAGGAAGAATTCTGTTCCACTTCCCCATGGAGAGGAGGAAATAAACAAGAACTAGTAAGGAAATAGAAGAAAACTCAGAGGGGCATGTGTATATATATGCTTGTCCATGAATGTGCAGTGTGACCTAAGTGTAAGTAGAAGTAGTAAGACATACCTGAAATCTTGCATGTTTATGAGACAGAAAAAGAGACCAGCAATCCTACCATCACGAAAATAATTACAGGCTTCCGTCTCATACTCACTTGGCAGGACGGTAGCACCTCCCTGGGTGGTTGCTGAGGGAAAAAAAGATATAATCATCAATTTAAGAAATTTCACAAATAAGTGTATTACAAAAAACAGTACAAAATAAAGGACAAAAAAGCATTCTATCAAGAAAAGCTAGAGAAGGTACAGTGGACCCCCGAGTAACGAGCAAAATTAATTCCAGAAGCCTGCTCAAGTGCCATTACCAAACGAATTTACTCCCTTAAGAAATAATGTCAAGTAGGTTAGTCCATTTCAGACCCCCAAAAATACATTTACAATATTATACTTACATAATTGTACGATTTCCGGGGTGCTCGTTACTCGGGGGTCCACTGAATACAGGTCTCCCTGAACATCCGCGAGGGTTAGGGGATCAAGAGCCTCGCGAATGTTGAAAAATTATGAATGTTTGGTGCCCCAATATATTGTAGGGAAATATGATACAATGCTGCTTCCTTAACCTATTGAAGACCCCTGTGGTTTAGCGCTTCTTTTTTATTATGATGATAATAATTAACCTATTGAACCAGGAACAATCATAAAACGCATGAAAACATGGTAAAATAATGTACAGGTCTCCCTCAACATTTGCGTTTTCCACTTTTGTGGGCTTCACACACTCGCGAATTCCTGGCCGCAAAATTCCCACCCACCCAATCATATTCAAGTTTCCCACCAACCGAGCGTCCCTACTACCTTCCCTCTGACCTGGCAGCCAGCCTGCCTACCACTCGCTGAGTGTTCTGTTTGTTCATTATTTATTAAACTAGTATAACATGTTTGTTGTACTATATAGTACACTATTTTACTATGTTTTCATGTGTTTTATGATTGTTCATGGTTCAATAGGTTAAGGAAGCAGTAAGTAATGAATGTACTAAATAAAGTTTATCTATTACATTTATTCCAAATTGATATCAGAAACGCGATAAATACCCTAGAACTGAAATAAAGACGCTGAAATGAATAATATATGCCATATTATACCAGGGGTAAGAGAAGAAAGCAGACAAGCCACCACTCAGATGTTTACACCAGGGTAAATATGCCTAAATCACCCTTGTCATAAGAACAAATGCAAAAATAGCATTTATTATTTTTAGAATAATAATAATTTATAATAATTGATCTGGAGCACTTTAAATGTCATCAGTATTTGGTAGCTGACATTTAGAGCATTCCACAGCAATTATTAATTATTATTTATTATTATTATTTCCCTACAATATATTGTAGGGAAATAATTTTTTTTTTCAACAAGTCGGCAGTCTCCCACCGAGGCAGGGTGACCCAAAAAGAAAGAAAATCCCCAAAAAGAAAATACTTTCATCATCATTCAACACTATCACCACACACATACATAATCACTGTCTTTGCAGAGGAGCTCAGATACGACAGCTGAGAATTGTCCCTCCCAGCTGTCACTATCCCAGTCCCCTCCTTTAAAGTGCAGGCATTGTACTTCCCATTTCCAGGACTCAAGTCCAACTAAATCAATTAACTGGTTTCCCTGAATCCCTTCACACAATGTTACCTTGCTCACACTCCAACAGATCGTCATGTCCCAAAAACCATTCGTCTCCATTCACTCCTATCTAACACGCACACACATGCTTGCTGGAAGTCCAAGCCCCTCGCCCACAATACCTCCTTTACCCCTTCCCTCCAACCTTTTCTAGGACGACCCCTACCCCGCCTTCCTTTCCCTACAGATTTATACGCTCTCCAAGTCATTCTACTTTGATCCATTCTCTCTAAATGACCAAACCACCTCAACAACCCTTCTTCAGCCCTCTGACAAATACTTTTAGTAACTCCACACCTTCTCCTAATTTCCACTTTCCCGAATTTTCTGCATAATATTTACACCACACATTGCCCTTAGACAGGACATCTCCACTGCCTCCAGCCTCCTCCTCGCTGCAGCATTTGCAACCCATGCTTCACATCCATATAAGTGTGTTGGTACGACTATACTTTCGTACATTCCCTTCTTTGCCCCCATGGATAACGTTTTTTGTCTCCACAGATACCTCAACGCACCACTCACCTTTTTTCCTTCATCAATTCTATGGTTAACCTCATCCTTCATAAACCCATCCGCTGACACGTCAACTCCCAAATATCTGAAAACATTTACTTCTTCCATAATCCCTCTCTCCAATGTGATATCCAATTTTTCTTTATTTAAATCGTTTGATACCCTCATCACCTTACTCTTATCTATGTTCACTTTTAACTTTCTACCTTTACACACACTCCCAAACTCGTCCACTAACCTTTGCAACTTTTCTTTAGAATCTCCCATAAGCACAGTATCATCAGCAAAAAGTAACTGTCAACTCCCATTTTGCATTTAATTCTCCAAAATTTAATCCCACCCCTCTCCCCAACACCCTAGCATTTACTTCTTTTACAACCCCATCTATAAATATATTAAACAACCATGGTGACATTACACATCCCTGTCTAAGACCTACTTTTACCGGGAAATAATCTCCCTCTCTCCTACACACCCTAACCTGAGCCTCACTATCCTCATAAAAACTCTTTACAGCCTTCAATAACTTACTACCTATTCCATACACTTGCAACATTTGCCACATTGCTCCCCTATCCACTATCATATGCCTTTTCTAAATCCATAAATGCAATAAAAACTTCTCTACCTTTATCTAAATACTGTTCACATATATGCTTCACTGTAAACACTTGATCTACACATCCCCTACCCACTCTAAAGCCTCCTTGCTCATCTGCAATCCTACTCTCTGTCTTACCTCTAATTCTTTCAATAATAACCCTGCCATACACTTTACCTGTTATACTCAGTAAACTTATTCCCCTATAATTTTTACACTCTTTTATCCCCCTTCCCTTTATATAAAGGAACTATACATGCTCTCTGCCAATCCCTAGGTACCTTCCCCTCTTTCATACATTTATTAAACAAAAATACCAACCACTCCAGCACTATATCCCCCCCTGCTTTTAACATTTCTGTCATGATTCCGTCAATTCCAGCTGCTTTACCCCCTTTCATTCTACGTAATGCCTCACGCACCTCCCCCACACTCGCATCCTGCTCTTCTTCACTCCTAAACGATGTTGTACCTCCCTGGCCAGTACATGAAATTACCGCCTCCCTTTTTTCATCGACATTTAAAAGTTCCTCAAAATATTCCCGCCATCTACCCAATACCTCCAGCTCCCCATCTACTAACTCCCCTACTCTGTTTTTAACTGACAAATCCATTCGTTCCCTAGGCTTTCTTACCTTGTTTATCTCACTCCAAAATTTTTCTTGTTTTCAGCAAAATTTCTTGACAGAGCCTCTCCCATTCTTTCATCCGCTCTTCTTTTGCACTCTCTCACCACTCTCTTCACCTTTCTTTTACTCTCCATATACTCTGCTCTTCTATTAACACTTCTGTTTTGTAAAAACCTCTCATAAGCTACCTTTTTCTCTTTTATCACACCCTTTACTTCTTCATTCCACCACTCACTCCTCTTTCCTCCTGCACCCACCCTCCTATAGCCACAAACTTCTGCCCCACATTCTAATACTGCATTTTTAAAACTATCCCAACTCTCTTCAACCCCCCCACTACTCCTACTTGTACTAGCCCACTTTTCTGCCAATAGTTGCTTATATCTCACCCTAACTTCCTCCTTCCTTAGTTTATACACTTTTACCTCTCTCTTACTTGCTGTTGCCATTTTCTTTTTGTCCCATCTACCTTTTACTCTAACTGTAGCTACAACCAAATAATGATCTGATATATCTGTTGCCCCTCTATAAACATGTACATCCTGAAGCCTACTCATCAACCTTTTATCCATCAAAACATAATCCAACAAACTACTTTCCTTACGTGCTATATCATACCTTGTATATTTATTTATCCTCTTTTTCATAAAATATGTATTACTTATTACCAAACCTCTTTCTACACATAGCTCAATTAATGGTTCCCCATTTACATTTACCCCTGGCACCCCAAATTTACCTACTACTCCCTCCACAACATTTTTACCCACTTTAGCATTAAGATCCCCAACCACAATTACTCTCACTTGGTTCAAAACTCCCCACACACTCACTCAACATTTCCCAAAATCTCTCTCTCTCCTCTACACTTCTCTCTTCTCCAGGTGCATAAACACTTACTATAACCCACTTTTCACATCCAACCTTTATTTTACTCCACATAATCCTTGAATTTATACATTTATATTCCTTCTTTACCTGCCATAACTGATTATTCAACATTATTGCCACTCCTCCTTTAGCTCTAACTCTATTTGAAACCCCTGATCTAATCCCATTTATTTCTCCCCACTGAAACTCTCCTACCCCCTTCAGCTTTGTCTCGCTTAAAGCCAGGACATCCAGCTTCTTTTCATTCATAACATCTACAATCATCTCTTTCTTATCATTCGCACAACATCCACGCACATTCAAACATCCCAATTTGACGGTTTTCTTCTTCTTTTTAGTAAGCTATACAGGAAAAGGGGTTACTAGCCCATTGTTCCCGGCATTTTAGTCGACTTTTACAACACGCATGGCTTACGGAGGAAAGATTCTTATTCCACTTCCCCATGGATATGAAAGGAAAAGCAATAAGAACAAGAACTATTAAGATAAAATCAAAGAAAACTCAGATGAGTGTGTATACATAAACGTGTACATGTTTGCGTAGTGTGACCTAAGTGTAAGTAGAAGTAGCAAGACGTACCTGAAATCTTGCATGTTTATGAGACAGAAAAAAGACACCAGCAATCCTACCATCATGTAAAACAGTTTCAGGTTTCTGTTTCACAGTCACCTGGCAGGATGGTAGTACCTCCCTGGGTGGTTGCTGTCTACCAACCTACTACATGAACCTTACAATTATGTAAGTATAATATTGTAAGTGCTTTTGTAAGTGTATTTTTGGGGGTCTGAAATGGACTAACCTACTTGACATTATTCCTTAAGGAAGTAAATTCGTTCGGTAATGGCACTTGAGCAGCCTTCTGGAATGAATTATGACCGAAACTCGGGGGTCCACTGTACTGTGCTTGTAGATATAAGGCATAATAAGCATGACTGGCAAGTAATACACATTTTCACTTGTTCAGGAATCAGACCTGACGACTCTGCAGCATGTATAATACCTGTTGGTTCAAGAGCGGCTCTCTCTGAGACAGAGAGACAAGCACAAACACTAACCTGTTAGTGTGTTTGTGACTATTTCAGTCCCTAATATTAGTGTCAGAACAAAGATTGGCTATGAAATCACAAGTACTACTACAAACTGTAAATATCGGAACAAAATTTATATAATAAAAGAAACTAAAAAAAAAAGGGGGGTAAGTATATCGGCAACATTTCTGCAAGCGGCAGCACCAACTTCGCTGTCTTATATCGTGGTAAGTACCGATCCTAATTTGGGGGGGGAGGGTCTTATTACACAAAAAATTGCACTCTTTAATTAAAAAAAATCAAAATATTCGTAGCGCTGGAAGTGAGAACGCAGATCTACATTTGGACAGCTAACGGGTTAAAAACAGAAATGGGGAGTTGGAGGTACAGTGGTACCTCGGTTAACGATGGTCCCCAAACTCTCCCTTTTATGCAAGTTTATTTTTTAAATGCTTTTGTAAGTGTATTTTTGCGGGTCTAAAAAGGACTAGTCTATTTTACATTATTCCTTATGGGGATAAATTCATTTGGTAATGGCACTTGAACAGCATTCTGGAACGAAAAAATATCGTTAACCGAGGTACCACTGTATTCGAAAGATGGTGGGAATGTTTTGACAAGCTGTTAAATGTTGATGAAGAAAGGGAGGTAGTGATTTCATGCACTGGCCAGAGGTGTATAACATCCTTTAGGAGTGAGGAAGAGCCAGATGCGAGTGCTGGAGGTGAATGAAGCTGTGGGTAAAAGGAAAAAATAAAGCAGATGAGATTGATGGGATTATGACGACAAATGTTAAAAGTAGGTGGGGCAGTACTGGAGTGCTTGTTACTTTTGTTCAATAAATGTATTAAAGGGAAGGTACCAAGAGACTGGCACTTAACATGCATAGTTCCTCTATAGGGTAAGTAAGTTTTCATTGCTTTCATGGATTTAGAAAAAAAAGCATATGATAGGGTGGATAGAGAAGCAACGTGGCAGATGTTTCAAGTGCATGGAATAGGTGGAAGGTTACTGAAAGGAAACAAAGTGAACATAGGAAAGAACAAGGTAATAAAGATAACAAATGAATTAGGTATTGAAAGATGGGATATCACACTGGAAGAAGGGAGACTGAAGGAAGTGAAAGTGTTCAGGTATTTGGTAGTGGATGTTTCAGCAGATGGGATTATGAAAGAAGAGGTGAACCATAGAATTAAAGATAAAAGGTGGGTGGTGGATGGAGGCATTTGTGTAGAGACAATGTTAGCCAAGGTGACAAAAAGGGGACTGTATAAGAGTTTAGTGGTATCAACACTTATATGGGTGTGAAGATTAAGTTGTGGATGTTGCTGTGAGTAGAGGGTTCAAGGCAGTGCCGTCGTGTGAGCATAATGTACTGTGCAAATATTGTGCAAAGAATTTGTAGTTTGGAAATATGAGGCAGCCGAGTTACTAAAAGTATTATCTCGAGGGCTGAGGAGGGGTTGTTGAGGTGGTTTAGATATCTAGAGGATGGATCAAAATAGAATGACTTGGAAGGTGCATAAATCTGTGGTGCAGGTTAGGCAGAGTTGGGGTCATCCTAGGGAAGGATGGAGGTAAATATGAAGGTTGTTTGCAAGGGGCTTGGTCATCCAGCAGGCATGGGAGAACATGTTAGATAGGAGTGGAGGCAAAGTGTTATTGGGAACTGACGAGTTGAAGTGTGAGAAGCTAACATTTCGTCAAGGTTAGCTGGACTTGAATCCTGGAGGTGGGACATACCATGCTTGTACTCTAAAGGAGGGGTGGGAATATTTGAAGTCTGGAGAGGCATTTGAACTGTATCTACATGCCTCTAGCAAAATAGTGTGAATAATGGTAAAAGTTTAATGAAGGACCAATGCTGCATTTGAAAATAAGATGGGTAAAGAAGAGCATATCACTAAAACAATTATGTTTAGGCAGCGATGTTAGTGAAGGATAATGGTGAAAATAAACAGTGCTCGTCACGGCATTGTGCCGGGTGAGCGCCCCAGCACAATGCCGTGATGAAAATCAAAGGGGGGCCTTTTTTCGTCAGTGCATTCTGCTGGGTAGCAGCCGTTAGCATGACGTCACGGCCTGCCTCCACACTTCACAGTGACTTGTCATTGCTCACATGGCTGCTGTGGTGAGAAGTGTTGCACTTTTGTCTCACCTGCCCCATCTTTTGTTCAGTGTTCCCTTTGATTTTGGGGCTATACATCTTTGATTATGGGTAAAAGAAAGTCTAACACCTGAAGCTATAGCAGTTAGGGAGTAACTGCTTCTTTAACACAGTTAAGGTACAAATAGATGTCTTCTTCGAGGGGCCAGGCCAAGGTATAGCAGACAGTAACTCGACACCACCACCAGCCTTGAAACGCTGCACCAAGTTCCTCACCGAACGCTCACACACCAACATCCTCCACTATTTCTTTCGTATGGTGCCCAGCTTTGTAAAGCCCTATGATTTGAGCTATAGTTTCAGTGTTAAAGATTTCCATTTACCCATAATCAAAGATGTATAGCCCCAACACCAAAGGGAGATGAGGCAGACGAGAGACAAAACTGCAACACTTCCTCTCACCATGACAGCCACGTGAGCAATGAGAAGTCACTGTAAAGTGTGGTGGCAGGCCGTGACACCATGCTAACGGCTGCTACCCAGCAGAATGCACTGACAAAAAAAGACCCCCCCCATATGGTAGGCCTTTGATTTTCATCACGGCATTGTGCCGGGGTGCTCACCCGGCATAATGCCGTGACGAGCACTGTATATACAGAGCATCAAGGAAATTAGGAATTTTAGATCAATTTTATAAAATCAAGTCGATGAATAAATTTTTTTTAAATTTTACTTAATGCCATGAAGCAAGTACTAAAGATTGCTATTTTCCCATACTCTCCTCTAGGTACAATCTAAAAGTAAATAGTGGACATGTACAGAAACCATAAATAATTCCACAGTAATAAACCCTACAAATTCCATTATCATGTAAGATCAATACAGCCTCTCCTCACTTAGTGATGGAGTCGTTTACCAATGACTGACTTACGGCAGACACTGACCAGTATGCATAACTACTGTTTATTATATACTGTACACTACTGTAAAAAACATTTAAAAATATACGAAAAATGTTATAAATGGTGCAAAAGTGACATTAAAACAGTATCAAAGATGGCTGACACAAACCCACTACCACTATAGTATGCTCTTTGCTTAGCGATGAATTAGTTTACCGTGGCCTTAGGAACAGAACCCTGTCGTTAAGTGAGGAGATGCTGTACAGTGGAACCTCTGGTTTCGTATGCCCTAGTTTGTATGTAAAACTAAAGTTATTCTCTATAAAATGTATTTTTTGTTAATATTTTTGGGTGTCTGGAACAGATTAATTGAATTTACATCGTTTCTTATGGGAAATATTAACAAAAAATACATTTTATAGAGAATAACTATAGTTTTACATACAAACTAGGGTATATGAAAATCGAGGTTCCACTGTACTTACAAACCAGTGTTTCACTTCTCTACTTACTAATATATCATACTAAAATATATATGTACTTACTAAAATAATTATGCACCAATGAAGTAACATGTTCCACTGCCTGAAGGAAAATAAGTACATGTAACCATCCAGTGGAAAAATGGTAAAAATACAGAACACAATTATTTTTTATTTCAGATTCTTCATTATCCTCAAACAAATTAGGACGGGGAAAGAAGATAATATCATCACAAATTAAGAAATTAAGTGTAAATACAAAAAAGTATAAAATAAAAATGCAAATATAATATACATCAGGAAGAACTAGGTATATTATTTTATGAAAGAAAAAAAAAGTCAGTTAAATTTGAAATAAACAGTCTACATTGGTGGATCATTCAAGTTTCCATCATGAAAAAACAGTCCCATTACAGTCTTTGGTGAATAATTATATGAAATTTTAGCCAGAGTTTAAAGAATTTTCTATGCACTTTGTACCTTAGAGGGGAAACAATTTCAAAGAAATTCATAGTAAAAAACAAATCCTTAGTTACCTGCTTGAACAACCTGCTCAGGTATGGAATTCTCCCTTTACTAGTGGAGACAACCTGAAAATACGTATTAAGTCAAAAACAGAAAAGCATCGATTAAATAATAATACACAATGAAAGTCAGTACCATGCAGGATCAACATTTACAAACCAGAGGCATGTTTTAGTCATTAAATTTTCATCATTGTATGTAAAGATTTACAACTTTAAAACTTGTCTTCCTTAGCATATCACCATCTAGAACATGTATTTCACTGCAGAGAAATATTTACAAAATTAAACTTTCATGTACAGAATATTGTAACACGATATTTCAAGATTTTAAAACTGTTTAGTATAATTTTTATCCAATAAAATGGCTAAAAAATATAAAAATACATTTTTTAACACACTGGCTGTTTCTCACCGAGGTAGGGTGACCCTTTCACCATCATTCACACTTACTGGCTTATGAGAGGCGTATAGATATGACAGTTCAGATGACCCTCCAAACAGCAAATATCCACACCCCTTCTTTAGGGTGCAGACATTGCACATCCCACCTCCAGGACTCAAGTCTGGCTATCTGGTTCCCCTGAATCCCTTCACAAAATCTTAACTTGCTCACACTCCAACAGCTCTTCAAGTCCCAAAAACCATTTGCCTCCAATCCTAACACACACTCACACAAAACCTTCTTTACCCCCTCCCTCCATCCTTTCCTAGGATGACCCCTACCACACCTTACCTCCACTACAGATTTATATACCACAGTAGCCATCCTATTTTAATCCATCCTCTCTAAAATCTCTTACTAAAATTTATATGTACTTACTAAAATAATTATACACCAATGATGTAACATGTTGCAATGCCTGGAGGAAAATAAAAACTTAATTATTTAGTGAAAAAAAATGGATAAAATATAGTACATATTTTTTATTTCAGATTCTTCATTATCCTCAAACAAACTAGGACGGGGAAAGAAGATAATATCATCACTATTTAAGAAATTTAACAAATAAGTGTAAATACAAAAAGTGAAAAAAAATTCAAAATAAAATATTAGGAAAAGCAAGGTATATTACTTTATGAAAGCCACAAATCCAATAAAAGTAAAAATGTTCACTAATACTATACAGTGGACCCAAGAACAAGAAAATCGATATCGACAATCAAACAAAATATCGCTAATCGAACAAGTGCGTACCAGACGTGTCCGCCCAGGCGCGCTTGGGTGCCTCGGCGTGGAGAGCCAGTCTCGCGTTGTTTACACTTGCGAGAACAATACCCTGCACGCTCATCCAAACATTTCACAATTAATTCATTTTTTGGAGTTTGTTCATTAAGTGCGACTGTCAAATAAGCTACCATGGGTCCCAAGAAAGTTCCTAGTGGTACCCCTGTGGTGAAGAAAGTGAGAAACACCATAGATATGAAGAAGGAAATACAAAAATACGAGTGGTGTGCATATTTTTGAGCTTGCCAGGATATATGGCAAAAACAGGTCAACTATCGCTTATATCCTGGTTAAGAAGGAACAAATCAAGGAAGCTGATGTTGCAAAAGGTGTTAATATGCTAGCCAAAAATAGACCACAAATAATCGAAGAGATTGAGAAGTAGTTGCTGGTGTGGATCAAGGATAAGAGAGTCAGCGGGTGATAGTGTGTCTGAGTCGATCATTTGTGAAAAGGCAAGGAAGTTACATGCCGATCTTGCAAAGAAAATGCCTGCAACCAGTGTTGATTGTAGTGTTAGTGAATTTAAAGCCAGCAAAGGCTGGTTTGAGAGATTTAAGAAGCGTAGTGGCATACACAATGTGGTAAGGCATGGTGAGGCTGCCAGTTCAGACAAAAGTGCTGCTACAAAATTCATAAACGAGTTTCAGGACTACATAAAGACTGAAAAAATGAAACCTGAACAAGTGTTCAATTGTGACGAAACAGGCCTGTTTTGGAAGAAAATGCCCAACAGGACCTACATTACTCAGGAAGAAAAGGCACTGCCAGGACACAAGCCTATGAAAGACAGGCTAACTCATGTTGTGTTGTAATGCTACTGGGGATTTTAAATTAAAGCCTTTACTGGTGTATCACTCAGAAAATCCCAGTGTGTTCAAGAAACACAATGTCGTCAAAAATAGATTGTGTGTCTTGTGGAGAGCTAGTCAGAATGCATGGGTCACAAAGCAACTTTTCAGTTAGTGGATCCATGAAGTGTTTGGCCCAAGTGTGAAAAAATACCTACAGGAAAATGATTTGGACAAAAAGTGCCTCCTGTTACTGGACAATGCTCCTGCACATCCTCAAAACATGGAAGACATACTGTGTGAAGACTTCAGATTTATAAAAGTGAAGTTCTTGCCTCCTAACACCACTCCTCTCCTCCAGCCCATGGACCAACAGGTCATTTCCAACTTCAAAAAACTACACAAAAGCATTGTTTGAAAAATGCTTTGAAGTGACCTTGAACACTGAATTGACCCTTAGTGAGTTCTGGAAGAATCACTTCAATATCTACAGCTGCATAGGCCTTATAGATAAGGGTTTGAGGCTGACCCTGACCCTGCAACCCTGTGCCTGTTGTGGAAGGTATTGTGGCATTGGGCAAATCCCTGGGTTTGGAGGTGAGTGGCGAGGATGTGGAAGAGTTGGTGGAGGACCACAGGGTAGAGCTAACAACTGAAGAGCTGCAACAGCTGGAAATGGAAGAGCATAAGACCAGATTTGAGGCTATTGATTCACAGGAGGAGGAAGAGGGAGTGAAGGAGGTGCCTTCTTCAGAGATTAAGGAGATTTGTGCAATGTGTAATAGGGTCCAGGCATTTGTTGAAAAATACCACAATGAGCAAGCTCAAACAAGCCATAACAGCAGCACGTTCAGTGACCAAACAATGTCCTACTTCAGGCAAATGTTAAAGAGGCACCAGAAACAAGAGGACTGTGGACAGCTATTTTGTTAGAAAAGTGTCCAGTGACTCAAGCTGGTCCCAGTGGGATTAAAAGACCAAGAAGAGAAGTAACCCCAGACAGGGCTTTGATACCTGAAGTCCTTTTGGAGGGGGATTTCCCTTTCAAACACTAACCCCTCCCTTCCTCCTCCCTATCTTCCACATGCCATCAACAATCTTCAATAAAGGTAAGTAAAAATACATGCATTTATTTACTAATACTTTTAGTAGTATGTAATTATTTTGTGTATGTAGAACTATAATTAATTTCATTAAAATATATAAATTTTTAATATTTTTGGGTTTCTAAAATGGATCAATTGTACAGTGGTACCTCTACTTACGAGCAGCTCCCAACTTGAACAATTATTTAAGTGTATTTTTGTAGGTGCTTTTGTAAGTGTATTTTTTGGGGTCTGAAATGGACTAATCTAATTTTCATTAATTTCCTATGGGAAAAATTCCTTCGGTATCAGTACTTGAATAGGCATTTGGAACGAATTTTGCTCGTAAGTAGAGGTACCACTGTATTTCCATTATTTCTTATGGGAAATATTAATTCGATTTTCGAAAATTTTGAGTTAAGAACAAGCTCCTGGAATGAATTTTGTTCGATTTGCGAGGGTCCACTGTAGTTATAATAATGAGTCGGTAAAATTTGAAGAAAATAGTCTACATTGGTGGATAATTCTACTTTCTATTATAGAAAAACAAATACCATTACATAGTCTTTGGTGACTCCCATTATAGATACCAAATGCAATTTGAGCCACAGTTAAAGACTATTCTACTCTGTACCTTACAGTTCTAAGGAATTCAAAGAACTAAAAAATATAAATCCTTAATTACCTCCTTAAAGAAACTGCTCAGTTATGGAATTCTCCCTTTACTAGTGTAGACAACCTGAAAATATGTAATGGTCAAGAAAAGAAAAGCATCATTTAAAAAAAATCACACAATAAAAGTCAGTACCATGCAGGGTCAACATTTACAAACCAGAGGCATGTTTTAGTCATTCAATTTTCATCATTGTATGGAAACATTTACAACTTTAAAACTTGTCTTCCTTAGCATATCACCATCTAGAACATGTATTTCACTGCAGAGAAATATTTACAAAATTAAACTTTCATGTACAGAATATTGTAACACGATACAGTGGTCCCTCGGTTTTCGCCGAAAATTCGTTCCAGAATGCTGCTCAAGTGCCATTACCGAACGAATTTACTTCCTTAAGAAATAATGTCACGTAGGTTAGTCTATTTCAGACCCCCAAAAATACACTTGCAACAGCACTTACGAAAATACACTTACATAAATGTTCGAGTTTGGAGATGCACGAAAACCAAGGGACCACTGTATTTCGAGATTTTAAGACTGTCTAGTATAATTTTTATCCAATAAAATGGCTAAAAAATATAAAAATACATTTTTTAACACACTGGCTGTCTCTCACAGAGGTAGGGTGAACCTTCCACCATCATTCACACTTATTGGCTTATGAGAGGCGCACAGATACAACAGTTCAGATGTCCCTCCAAACAACAAATATCCACACCTTTAGGGTGCAGACATTGCACATCCCACCTTGAGGACTCAAGTCTGGCTATCTGCTTCCCCTGAATCCCTTCACAAAATCTTAACTTGCTCACACTCCAACAGCTCTTCAAGTCCCAAAAATCATTTGCCTCCAATCCTAACACACACACACACATACAAAACCTTCTTTACCCCCTCCTTCCATCCTTTCCTAGGATGACCCCTACCCCACCTTACCTCCACTACAGATTTATGTACCACCCAAGTCATCCTATTTTAATCCATTCTCTCTAAAATCTCTTACTAAAATTTATATGTACTTACTAAAATAATTATACGCCAATGATGTAACATGTTGCAATGCCTGGAGGAAAATAAAAATGTAATTATCTAGTGGAAAAAATGGGATAAAATATAGTAATATTTTTTTATTTCAGATTCTTCATTATCCTCAAACAAACTAGGACGGGGAAAGAAGATAATATCATCACTATTTAAGAAATTTAACAAATAAGTGAAAATACAAAAAGTGCAAAAAAAAAATTCAAAATATTAGGAAAAGCAAGGTATATTACTTTATGAAAGCCACAAATCCAATAAAAGTAAAAATGTTCACTAATACTAGTTATAATAATGAGTCGGTAAAATCTGAAGAAAATAGTCTAAATTGGTGGATAATTCTACATTATTATAGAAAACCCAATACCATTACAGTCTTTGGTGACTCCCATTATAGATACCAAATGCAATTTGAGCCACAGTTAAAGACTATTCTACTCTGTACCTTACAGTTCTAAGGAATTCAAAGAGCTAAAAAATATAAATCCTTAATTACCTCCTTAAAGAAACTGCTCAGTTATGGAATTCTCCCTTTACTAGTGTAGACAACCTGAAAATATGTAATGGTCAAGAAAAGAAAAGCATCATTTAAAAAAAATCACACACAATAAAAGTCAGTACCATGCAGGGTCAACATTTACAAACCAGAGGCATGTTTTAGTCATTCAATTTTCATCATTGTATGGAAACATTTACAACTTTAAAACTTGTCTTCTTTAGCATATCACCATCTAGAACATGTATTTCACTGCAGAGAAATATTTACAAAATTAAACTTTCATGTACAGAATATTGTAACATGATATTTCGTGATTTTAAACCTGTCTGTAGTATAATTTTTATCCAAAAAAATGGCTAAAAAATATAAAAATACATTTTTAACACACTGGCTGTCTCTCACCGAGGTAGGGTGACCCTTTCACCATCATTCACACTTACTAGCTTATGAGAGGCGCATAGATACGACAGTTCAGATGTCCCTCCAAACATCAAATATCCACACCACCTTTAGGGTGCAGGCATTGCACATCCCACCTCCAGGACTCAAGTCTGGCTATCTGCTTCCCCTGAATCCCTTCACAAAATCTTAACTTGCTCACACTCCAATAGCTCTAAGTCCCAAAAATCATTTGCCTCCAATCCTAACACACACACAAAACCTTTACCCCCTCCTGCCATCCTTTCCTAGAATGACCCCTACCCCACCTTACCTCCACTACAGATTTATGTACCACCCAAGTCATCCTATTTTAATCCATTCTCTCTAAAATCTCTTACTAAAATTTATATGTACTTACTAAAATAATTATACGCCAATGATGTAACATGTTGCAATGCCTGGAGGAAAATAAAAATGTAATTATCTAGTGGAAAAAATGGGATAAAATATAGTAGTATTTTTTTATTTCAGATTCTTCATTATCCTCAAACAAACTAGGACGGGGAAAGAAGATAATATCATCACTATTTAAGAAATTTAACAAATAAGTGTAAATACAAAAAGTGCAAAAAAAAATTTCAAAATATTAGGAAAAGCAAGGTATATTACTTTATGAAAGACACAAATCCAATAAAAGTAAAAATGTTCACTAATACTAGTTAAAATAATGAGTCGGTAAAATCTGAAGAAAATAGTCTATAAATTGGTGGATAATTCTACTTTATTATAGAAAACCCAATACCATTAGTCTTTGGTGACTCCCATTATAGATACCAAATGCAATTTGAGCCACAGTTAAAGACTATTCTACTCTGTACCTTACAGTTCTAAGGAATTCAAAGAACTAAAAAATATAAATCCTTAATTACCTCCTTAAAGAAACTGCTCAGTTATGGAATTCTCCCTTTACTAGTGTAGACAACCTGAAAATATGTAATGGTCAAGAAAAGAAAAGCATCATTTAAAAAAAATCACACAATAAAAGTCAGTACCATGCAGGGTCAACATTTACAAACCAGAGGCATGTTTTAGTCATTCAATTTTCATCATTGTATGGAAACATTTACAACTTTAAACTTTCATGTACAGAATATTGTAACATGATATTTCGTGATTTTAAACCTGTCTAGTATAATTTTTATCCAAAAAAATGGCTAAAAAAATATAAAAATACATTTTTAACACACTGGCTGTCTCTCACCGAGGTAGGGTGACCGTTTCACCATCATTCACACTTACTAGCTTATGAGAGGCGCATAGATACGACAGTTCAGATGTCCCTCCAAACATCAAATATCCACACCACCTTTAGGGTGCAGGCATTGCACATCCCACCTCCAGGACTCAAGTCTGGCTATCTGCTTCCCCTGAATCCCTTCACAAAATCTTAACTTGCTCACACTCCAATAGCTCTAAGTCCCAAAAATCATTTGCCTCCAATCCTAACACACACACAAAACCTTTACCCCCTCCTTCCATCCTTTCCTAGAATGACCCCTACCCCACCTTACCTCCACTACAGATTTATGTACCACCCAAGTCATCCTATTTTAATCCATTCTCTCTAAAATCTCTTACTAAAATTTATATGTACTTACTAAAATAATTATACGCCAATGATGTAACATGTTGCAATGCCTGGAGGAAAATAAAAATGTAATTATCTAGTGGAAAAAATGGGATAAAATATAGTAATATTTTTTTATTTCAGATTCTTCATTATCCGCAAACAAACTAGGACGGGGAAAGAAGATAATATCATCACTATTTAAGAAATTTAACAAATAAGTGTAAATACAAAAAGTGCAAAAAAAATTTCAAAATACAGTGGTACCTCGACTTACGATGGTCCCCAAACACACCCTTTTATGTAAGTTTATTTTTTTAAATGCTTTTGTAAGTGTAATTTTGGGGGTCTAAAAGGACTAGTCTATTTTACATCATTCCTTATGGGGATAAATTCGTTTGGTAATGGCACTTGAACAGCATTCTGGAATGAAAAAATATCGTAAGTCGAGGTACCACTGTATTAGGAAAAGCAAGGTATATTACTTTATGAAAGCCACAAATCCAATAAAAGTAAAAATGTTCACTAATACTAGTTATAATAATGAGTCGGTAAAATCTGAAGTAAATAGTCTAAATTGGTGGATAATTCTACTTTCTATTATAGAAAACCCAATACCATTACAGTCTTTGGTGACTCCCATTATAGATACCAAATGCAATTTGAGCCACAGTTAAAGACTATTCTACTCTGTACCTTACAGTTCTAAGGAATTCAAAGAACTAAAAAATATAAATCCTTAGTTACCTCCTTAAAGAAACTGCTCAGTTATGGAATCCTCCCTTTACTAATGTAGACAACCTGAAAACAAGTTAATGGTCAAGAACAGAAAAGCATCATTTAAAAAAATCACACACAACAAAAGTCAGTACCATGCAGGATCAACATTTACAAACCAGAGGCATGTTTTAGTCATTCAATTTTCATCATTGTATGGAAACATTTACAACTTTAAAACTTTTCTTTCTTAGCACATTACCATATAGAGAATGTATTTCACATTTTGACTATCCCTTTAACCCATTCCCAGTCCATGACATAGTGAGCCTTGAGCTCATGGTCTGTGCCATAGACCTACGTGATGAGCTCACCTCACTCAGATAAGCAGTGAGCGGTAAATTTCGGCCTAGGTATGAGAGAATGGGTCTATGCAGCAAGTGCATCATTTAAAAAATCCTGCCCCATGCAGTGCATGGGAAAAAAAAGATAGTTAATTTGGTTTAAAATAGCAATTTTGTTTTAAAAGTCTTGCATGTCGAGCCTTGTGGCTGCGATTACTTGCTAGGTAGCATAGAAGGGCGAAGGAACACTGCCTGTTGACCAGTATTGGCTCTATTAGAATTATCAAATGGGTTCAGAGAGATCCCAGATCGCTGCGGGCTAGGATGTGGATCCTAGGATGGAGGCCGCAAGAATGAGGCCGAGTGGGCATAGCGTCCCACTGACCTGGGCAGGCCTAGAGATGGCAGCACCGTAGTGCCACCATATTCGAAACTAGCAGACAGCATAGGCTGTCTACAATTTTGCAGTGTATTTTTTGGATGGTTTTCATGGTTGTATTTGCGGTTTCTTGGTCACATTTGATAGAATGTATGACATTTTACAGAAACAAAGATGATTTTGATTGGTTTCAGGAATGAAAGTAGCTTGAAATTGAGTAGTGATTTTTGCTGATATTCCAGAAGACAAATTACGCCACTTGTCCAACGAGTTCATAAATGTGCTGACACTATTTATACAATTATAATAACGCAGTAGCCTTCATAACAATAAATCTTTATTTTTTGGGGAATAAAAATTCTAAACAGAAAGCAAGTGTAATACAGGAGAGATCTAGGGACATTATGAATAGAGCTAATGTTTTAGTGCAAGGAGTGTCTACATTGTTTATTCTGGCACAATAACAACCCACAACAAATTCCAGTATCATACAAGATCAGTATTTAGAAACCAGTGGTACACTTCTCTACTTACTAATACATCTTAATAGAATATATAGTATTTACTTACTAAAATAATTATACAACAACGAAGTAACACGTTCCACTCCCTAAAGGAAAACAAGTACGTATAACTATCCAGTGGAACAATGGAAAAAATACAGAATTTTATTTCAGATTCTAGGACAAGGAAAAGAAGATATCACGATTTAAGAAATTTTCCAAATAAATGTAAATACAAGTATGAAATAAAGTTCAAAATAAAATACATTAGCAATAGCAAGGTAGAGGAGGGCCCTGTTTTACAGTGCTTCAAGTGTTTTGCTAATGCAGCAGTTTTCAATTATACACATTCTTCATTTATTCAGACTTCCTACAATATACTGTATTCATCGCTCACTATAAGCTTAAGTTGAAAATATTTTAGGTAATGAGTGTCCTATATATGCATTTAATTTTAGGACTAGCTTTATTGCTCACTTAATATATGATAGTGTAAAAATGTTATCAGGCTTTCATATGCATTTGAAAGTGAAAAAAGGCTATAATTCACTTTACATCGATTTTCACTTTACAGCAGTAGCCCAGAACCTAACCTGCTATACAAGCGATTTCACCTGTCTACTATTTTATGAAAGCCAATGCAAATTGGTGGATCATTCTATTTTCCATTATGGAAAACTCAATCCCATTACAGTGGTACCCCGAGTTTCGTACTTTATTCGTTCCAGAAGGCTGTTCGAGTGTCGTTACCGAACGAATTTGTTCCCATAAGGAATAATGTAAATTTGATTATTCAGTTTCAGACCCCCAAAAATACACTTACAAAAGCACTTACAATAATACACTTACATAATTGTTCGAGATGGGAGCAGTATGAAACTCTGAGTACCACTGTACACAGTCTTTGCTGACTACCACTGTAGAATACTACATGCAATTTTAACCCGAGTTGAAGATTTTTCTACATTTGTACCTTGCAGAGAAACAATCATTTGAAAGGGATTCAAAAAACTAATTTAAATCCTTAGTTACCTACCTCCTTGAAGAACTGCTCAGGTATGGAATTTTCCCTTTATTAATGTAGACAACCTGAAAATATGTATTGGTCAAGAAGAGAATAGCATCAAATAAAAAAATACATAATAAAATTCAGTACCATGCAGGATCAACATTTACAAACCACAGGCATGTTTCAGTCATTCAATTTTCATCATTGTATGGGAACTATTAAAACTTGTCTTCCTTAGCATATCACCATATAAAGAAGGCATTTCATATTCTGAATCCCTTTAACCCTTAACCCTTTGACTGTCGGAGACCCCTTTCTGAAACTGTCATTCTATGTCGGGAAATATTCGAAAAAAAAAAAAATTATTTTTTCTTATCAAAATGTTAAGATTATTTTTCTGATTGTTTTGGTCCTAAAAACAGATTTTTGCCATCAATATTTACCGAGATATGGAGGTGTAAAGTTGGCAGAAAATGAGCCGCGTATGGCAACAGCGGCGAATGCCACTCACTCGGTAAACATTTGTTTACTTCCATTCGTAGATTTCTTGTTTTTTTTCACTATTTTCTTTTTTTACGTAACTCATGTGGCCTGTGAGGCCAAGGTAAGGTGCAATGTATATATATACATTCGTTGTATGCAACACAATAATAGCATAAACATTAGTATCTTTATATTGTTTACAAAACTTGTTTACACAAACCAACAATACAAAAAATCTTTATTACTATTGTTCTATAATATATATACAAATGTACAGTCACTGGACATGTTCATAGAAGTTCTGCAGCTTGTGGAACTCTTTGAAACATGGTTCCATGCACAGTGGTGTTTACATTCCTCACACATAAAACGAGTGTCTCTGCTTTTTTGTGGGTGTTTTTGTATATGCACAGACAAAACATCTCTTCTGAGCAGTTTTCTTCAAAGTAGCAGCAGGCAGTTGTGTTAGGTAGTTATCCTAGGTTCATGGTCGTCTGGGTCGTCATTCCTTCCTTCCTTCCTTCCTACATTCCTTCCTACATTCCTTCCTTCCTACCTACCTACCTACCTACCTACCTACCTTCCTTCCTTCCTTCCTTCCTTCCTTCCTACCTACCTACCTTCCTTCCTTCCTTACTACCTTTCATCTCGTCCTTCCTTTCTTCCTTCTGGTTTCTATATATACACACAGTCACTGGACACGTGCCTAGAACTGCTATAAGCTTCTGAAAGCTGTGTTGTGTCTGGGTCATCATTCCGTCCTTCCTTCCTTCCTACATTCCTTCTAACCTTCTTTCCTACATTCCTTCCTTTCATCTCGTCCTTCCTTTCTTCTGGTTTCTATATATATGCATATATAATCACTGGACACTTCATAGAATTGCTATTAGCTTCTGGAAGCTGGTTGTTGTTTCTGGGTCGTCATTCCTTCCTTCCTTCCTACCTTCCTTCCTACCTTCCTTCCTTCCTTCCTTCCTGCCTTCCTTCCTGCCTTCCTTCCTGCCTTCCTTCCTGCTCTCCTTCCTGCCCTCCTTCCTGCCTTCCTTCCTACCTTCCTTCCTACCTTCCTTCCTGCCCTCCTTCCTACCTTCCTTCCTACATACCTTCCTTCCAACCTTCCTTCCTACATTCCTTCCTTCCTACATTCCTTCCTTCCTACATTCCTACCTACCTACATACCTTCCTTTCATACCGTCCTTCCTTCTTTTCATCTCCTTCCTTCCTTCTTGTTTCTATATATACGCATATATAGTCACTGGACACTTCATAGAACTGATATTTTAGTTTCTGGAAGCTGGTTGTTGTGAGTGTGTGGACTTATAAATATGCTGAGTCAGGGTGCGGCTGCTGTCAAAATGACATATTATACCACCACTCGCCACCCTCTGCCTGTCAACACCCATGGGGTCCCTTGCTCTTCTTCCCCACAGTCCTTCCTACCTACTTACGTACCTACTTATGTACCTACTTACGTACCTACTTACGTACCTACTTACGTGCCTGCTTACGTACCTCTTACGTACCTACTTATGTCCTCTTGCTTACCTCTTGCTTCTTACCTGCTTGCTTACCTACTTACCTTTTGCCTCCTACTTACCTACTTGCCTACCTACTTACTTGCCTACCTACTTCCTTAGCGCTTGAAGTTGTGTTTGTGTGGACATCTAAATTTGCTGAGTCAGGGTAAGGCAGCTGTCAAATGACATATTATACCATTACTCACCACCCTCACTGCTGTCAACCTGTCAACACAAAGGGGACCCATGTCTGCTTCCCCACAACCTCCTTCCTAGCTTCCTTTCTTCCTTCATTCCTTCCTTTCTTACATATTTCCTTCCTTCCTTCCTTCCTCTCATCTCTTCCTTTCTTCCTTCATTCATTCATTCCTTCTTTTTTCTTCCTTCCTTTCTTACTACTTTTGTTCCTTCCTACTTCACATCTCTCCTTCCTTTCTTTCTTACTTCTTTTGTTCCTTCCTTCCTCTCATCTCTCCTTCCTTTCTTTCTTTCTTCTTTCCTTCCTTCCTTTCCTCCTTCCTTCTTCTTTCCTTCCTTCCTTTCATCTCTTCTTTCCTTCCTTCCTTTCATCTCTTCTTTCCTTCCTTCCTTCTTTTCATCTCTTCCTTCCTTCCTTCCTCTCATCTCTTCCTTCCTTCCTTTCTTTCTTTCTTCCTTCCTTCTTTCCTTCTGGTATCCTGGGCATTGCTTTCGGTCACAAACTCCTCAAAACCATGAAATTCATCTTCAGAGACACTTCCATCTGTGTTAGAGCTATCATTGAGGAAGAGAAGAGTCCCAGATTCGCAGGGAAGTCAGATATTTCTTACGCTAGGCATGCTGAACATGGACTACTGAAATGGCTTTCCCACAATGCACCACTGGCTGCCCGATTTTTTTTATACTGCGCACACTGACCACACAGACCCATTCTCTCACATGTGGGCCTACCAGCTTTCTCCCACTTGATTTGAGGCCGCTAGAATTTAGGCGTATAAATACGTCCGAAACATTGGCTCGTAAGACGTATATATACGTCCGAAACAGTCAAAGGGTTAAACTGTCCACACGTAGATATACGTTCACTCGCGTAGCTGACCGAACGTAGATCTACGTTTTTTTTCAAATGCTTTTAACCTTGCCAAGATAAGCCTGAGTTGCCTAGAGATTAGAGAATGGGTCTGTGCACTCAGTGTGTGTAGTATTACAAAATGTGGGAATGACAAACAAAATGCACTCATTTTAAAGAAAACGAACAATTTTTTTTTTTTTTCAAAATACTCGGTCAGCTACGCGAGTGAACGTATATTTACGTGTGGACAGTTTAAGGGTTAATGAAAAAGTATTTCACTGTAGTTTTTTTTACAAATTTAACCTTTCCTGTGCAGAATATGGGAAGAGGATACTTTGTGAATTTAGAACTGTGCCTAGTATAATTTTTATCCAATAAAAAGGCTAAAATATATAAATATACAGTGGTACCTTAGTATACGTCCTTAATCCATCCCAGGACCTTTGACTTGTACCAAACGAATTTTCCCAAAAGAAATGTAGGGAAAACAATTAATATGTTCCCATAAAAATAAAACCCTATTGTTATTGGCATATATACATTGATGGGGTTGTTTAAAATTTAAACACTGCTTAACCCTTTCAGGGTCCAATGCCATTTTTGGAAGGGGTGTGCCAGTGTCCAAGAATTTAAAAAAAAAATCTTATTTTTTCTTATGAAATGGTAAGAGAATCTTTCTGAAAGTAATAAAACAAAAAGTACGAAAATTGATTGAAAATTTATGAAATTATGCTCTTGCGAATTTTGACGTGTCAGCAATATTTACGCATCGGCAATTTTGCCGACTGACTCCCATTTTAGGCCAATTACATTATTCCAGTCGACCAAATTCTTAGCTATTTCACTAGTATTACTTCTATTCTATTGATTGAGCACAAGAAATCGCCCAGTCAACTGTTTCAACTACAAAATAAAGTGATTGGAAATTGGTAATTTAGCCAATTTAACTCAAAGTTCAAAATATTCTAAGTATATAGGGGTAGGACAAGAGAGGTGGGAGTAGTAGTAGTTAGTGGTAGAGGTAAGGCAGGTAGTTGAATTATTAGTTGAGGCAGTGTAAAGTAGGGAGTGGTTGGTGGGACAAGAACAGAGAGGGGAAGTGAAGAGGCAAAAGTGAAGGTAGGAGCCAAAGGTAGTGGTGGCAGCAGGGGCAGTGGGGTCAGTCAAAGGCCAAGAAAGAGAAGCACTGCAGGAGAGCTAAGGGTCCACAAGGGGTAAGACCAAAAAAAGGAAGGGGGGGGGGAAGATTGAACACCCAAGAGGAAAGATGTAGGGGGGGGGGGGGATTTCATGTGTTCCAAAGTTTGGAGCATTTGACAATGTAATGGGATAGGAAGGCATCTACAGAGAAAGCCAGGACTAAGATTCAACAAGGAAAGTTATGTATAAGTGAGGTTTCAACAAGATGGGGATTGTGAAAGTTAGAAGTAGGATCGGCAGTTTTAGCAGATGACTGTGATCCCTAACATGACAAAAAAGCATTATTTTGTAGGTAAGCCTAACACTACTTGATTAATGAACATAAGAAATGGTATTTTTTTTTAAATTGTGTAAAATTGGAAAAATTACAAACTTCTCTGCACTTCATAAGGTGGTTGTAAAAGAAAGGAATATATAGCAGCGAAACTGCTAAGAATTTTGTCAAATGCAGTGACGAAATTAGCTTAAAACAAGACTCAAAGTGGGTGAAATCTGTAATGCATTAATTGTGCCAAGACTACTAACTTCATTCTTTTAGTGCCATTACCTTCAGAAAGAGATTCTCTAAAATTTAAGAAAAAACAGTGGATACAGCAATATTAATTTTGGGAATCTAGACAGTGAAAAGTATATATATAAAAAAAGCAAATCTCAATTCAATACTTACAAATTTGAAGACATCAGCTGAACGTTACAAGCATCTCAAGATCACACACTAACCTAGGATAAAAAAAGTTTACTAATATTATAATTAATGTAAAGAAAGTAGTAAGTAAATCACAATACTAAAAGATCAGTAAAAATGTATCGTCAAGCCATTTCAGATGACCTAATCAACATCATTTCCTTACTAAATAAACTATTTAAATCAATAACATATTGGTTGCTGTTGGTAGACAGCAACCACCCAGGGAGGTACTACTGTCCTGCCAAGTGAGTGTGAAACAAACCAGTAAATGTTTTACATGATAGTAGGATTGCTGGTGTCTTTTTTTTGTCTCAAATGCGCTGGATAACAGATATATCTTGCTACTTCTACTTAAACTTAGGTCACACTACACAGTCATGCACATGCATATACAGTGGTACCTCGAGTTACGAGTTTAATTCGTTTCAGAAGGGTGTTTGAGTGCCGATACCAAATGAATTTGTTCCCATAAGGAATAATGTAAATTAGATTAATCTGTTTCAGACCCCCAAAATTATACTTACAAAAGCACTTACAGAAATACACTTACATAATTGTTCGAGTTGGGAGCTGCTCGTAAGTCGAGGTACCACTGTATACAGTATATATATATACACACATCTAGATTTTTTCCTTTTTCTTAACCCTTTACCAGGGAGGTGGAAAAGAATCTTTCCTCCATAAGCCATGCGTATCGTATGAGGCAACTAAAATGCCGGGAGCAATGGGCTAGTAACCCCTTCTCCTGTATACATTACTAGAAGAGAGAAGAATTTTTTTATAAAACTGGGATGCTTGAATGTGCATGGTTGTAGTGCGGATGATAAAGAGATGATTGCTGATGTTATGAATGAAAAGTTGAATGTCCTGGCCCTAAGCGAAACAAAGCTGAAGGGGGTAGGAGAGTTTCAGTGGGAAGAAATAAATGGGATTAAGTCAGGAGTATCTGAGAGTTAGAGCTAAGGAAGGGGTAGCAAATAATGTTGAAAGATCAGTTATGGAAGGAGATAGAGAGAGAAATAGAGAGATAGAGAGAAATAGAGAGAGAAATAGAGAGAGAAAAAGAGAGAAAAAGAGAAGAGAAAGAGAAAAAGAAAAAGAGAAAGAGAGAGAAAGAGAGAAAGAGAGAGAAAAGAGAGAAAGAGAAAAAAGAGAGAAAAGAGAGAAAGAGAAAAAGAGAGACAGAAGAGAGAAGAGAGAGACAGACAGAGAGAGAGAGAGACAGACAGAGAGAGAGCAGACAGAGAGAGAGAGAAGAGAGAGAGAGAGAGAGAGACAGAGAGAGGAGAGACAGAAGAGAGAGACAGAGAAGAGAGAGAGACAGAGAGAGAGACAGAAGAGACAGAGAGAGAGAAGAGAGAGAGAGACAGAGAGAGACAGAGAGAGAGAGAAGAGAGAGAGAGAGAAGAGAGAGAGAGAGACAGAGAGAGAGAGAGAGAGAAGAGAGAGAGAGAGACAGAGGAGAGAGAGAGAGACAGAGAGAGAGACAGAGAGAGAGACAGAGAAGAGAGGAGACAGAGAGAGAGAGAGAGAGAGAGAGAGAGAGAGAGACAGAGAGAGAGAGAGAGACAGAGAGAGAGAGAAGAGAGAGACAGAGAGAGGAGAGAGAGACAGAGAGAGAGACAGAGAGAGAGAGAGAGACAGAGAGAGAGCAGAAGAGAGAGACAGAGAGAGAGACAGAGAGAGAGAGACAGAGAGAGAGAGACAGAGAGAGAGAGACAGAGAGAGAGAGAGAGAGAAAAGAGAGACAGAGAGAGAGAGAGAGAGAGAGAGAGAGACAGAGAGACAGAGAGAGAGGAAAAAGAGAGAGAGACAGAGAGAGAGAGAGA
>WNWK01002443.1:0-209392 GCA_009830355.1 Cherax destructor | reverse complement strand
AAAAAGAATAAAAAAGGGAGACGTGGAGGAATAGCTCCTAGGAGGAATGGAAGGGCGTAAATCCCCTCCGCGCCCAAGAGGACCTCAACACCGCCAGTAGTGCAGATGCTGCATGGAACCCGTGCCATACCCTACCCTTCATGCCAGTAAACCAGCAATCCGGGATAGCAACCTCACATCCACCGAGCCACCTCGGCGGACAAAAGAGAGGCGGCCGGATATCCGCCACAAAGCATACCGCCTTCGGCCACACCCCGGAATCCGAAGGTGGCCTCCAGAGATACACCCGTCGCCCGAAAGATACCCAAGGCCCTCCCGGGAGACCGGAGAGGACAGGGACATCCCCAGGCGATCCAGATTCCACGGCAAACTACACCACCACCAAGGACCTCAACGGAATGGGATGGACCACGATACCCTTCCCCTACCTAGGAACTAGAATGCCTGTGGAGGGAAGCTCCCAGGTTAAAAATGGGAAGGAAATAAGGGAGGGATGAGGAGGAAGAGGAGGAAAAGGGAAAAAGGGAGGATGGGGAAAATGGGAAAAGGGAGGGGGGATTGGGGGGTAATTAGGTTCGGTCTGAGGAAGAAGACCAAAAGGTCCAATTCCTCAGACCAAGAGCCTCTTCACCACAGCAAGGAGCCCCCCTTGAAGAGGTTCGTGATTGGAGAATGTCATTTTGTGATGTGGTTGCACTGGGTGGGCCGCTTTTTTTTTTTTTAAGCAATCTTGGCCTGCAAAAGCACAACTACAGTATATGCTGCCTACTGCATGTGACATACAGAAAGATCCACATACTGCTTGTTTCCACTCTCCTTAGTGTAGATTATTATTATAATCAAAAGAAGTGCTAAACCACAAGGGTTATACAGCCCCATAGTGTAGAAATAGAGGTTTACTGCAGGTCTTGCTGAACTCACTGACCATTTACTGCTATTCTATCTGGTGGTGGCCTAGCTGCTGGTACACTTGCCTTTCTGCCTGCTGTCTCTGCCCACAATTCAGGGGTTTTCATTTGTGGTTGGCTTTATCATGGCTCATTTCTGTGCAAGATGGGCTTAAATAGTATTCAGCAGGTGGTGCTCAGATTGATAAGTTTGTGGTAAAGTGTATTTGGCTCATATTGAGTGGGCATCAGTGTGTGTGCACCCTTTTGGTAATAATATGGCTGCCTCCCACTGTAGACTTCTGTAACCAAAGTATTTGGTAATGCAAGAAAATCTTGATGTTATACAATATTCTTTCTTTCAACACGTCGGCCGTTTCCCACCGAAGTGGGGTGGCCCAAAATGAAAAACGAAAGTTTCCCATTTTACATTTAGTAATATATACAGGAGAAGGGGTTACTAGCCCCTTGCTCCCAGCATGTTAGTCGCCTCTTACGACACGCATGGCTTACGGAGGAAGAATTCTGTTCCACTTCCCCATATAAATCTTTAAAAAATCAGTTAACACAAAATATTAGTACAACATTCCATAGACCTTCACAGCATTAAATGCAAAATTTGGGTACTATACTAGAATTCTCTACTCCAAACCCAGCTGTGACCTACTTGAATGGAACATTTCATGGACATAACTCCCCTCCCATCTACTACCCACATTACCTAAAGTTACATTCAGGGAGTGTTTTATGCCTCGCCCATTCTATTTTTTTTTTATTAACACATCGGCCGTTTTCCACCAAGGCAGGGTGGCCCGAAAAAGAAAAACTTTCATCATCATTCACTCAATCACTGTCTTGCCAGAGGCGTGCTTACACTACAGTTATAAACTGCAACATTAACACGCCTCCTTCAGAGTGCCGGCACTGTACTTCCCATCTCCAGGAATCAAGTCTGGCCTGCCGGTTTCCCAAAAGTATAAAATTTGATGGAAAATGACTAAATTACACTTGTGTATATCAAATGATTTTTGGATATTTTCATCAAAGCAGTAGAACTACGGCACGGACCCCAAAAGGGTTAAACTTCATCTGCCATTTTTCAGACCGGGTTAAACTTCATCTGTCATTTTTCAGACCAAAACATTAATTTGTCCAAATCCTCCTGGAGTTCATCGATATCCTCCTCAGAATGAATCATATGGCCTATTTTTGTATCATCAGCAAATTTGCTCATGTCTCTTGTAATTCCTTCATCAAGGTCAATGTAAATTATGAATAGCAGAGGGCCTAAAACTGATCCTTGTGGAATGCCACTAGTGACTAATCTCCATTCAGATTTGACCCCATTAATGGAAACTCTGCTTTCTATTGGTAAACCATGCCTCTATCCACTCTAGAACTTTACCTCCTATACCATGAGCTGCCACTTTTCTTAAAGAGTCTCTTGTGAGGTTATATGTGTTTATGATGTAATGGACTGTCAGAATAACCTGACAATCTTCAGTCCTCCAAGTGCCCCTCCATCTACTGTCTAATGTGTCGCTGTACATCAATGAGCTGGACTCAATTCAGACAAGCAAAAAATGGTTCCAAAGTAAAAAAAAAAATATTACAAACAAGCTAAAAGCATTAGATATACGTACCCTTACTGGTTAACAGAATAAGAGGCACAATGAATAGGTAAGTACAGTCATCCATCAACAACTGAGACGGATTGTAAGAATGGCCATAAGATCCCTTGTTATAACTCAAGATGCAGACCAGGACAATAGCATAACACACATTGGACAAACATTGTAACTGCTGTAGAAGTATGGAGTTTAAAATATATACTGTGCTCACCAAAGATGGGTCAATTGTTGAGGCTGTAAAGGTAGAATGTTCACTGAATATCATCACTATAAATCAGTTAAGGGTAACAATTAAAGAGATACTGTATTGTTAAACAATCAAGTGAGCTTATGATAATATCTTATTATGCCTACACAATTCCACATTTATTGACAAATGCTTATGAAAAAATATGAGCTTACCACACATGATCATTTACAAAACAATGAATTTGAACAAAAAAAAAAAAAAGAAATTTAGTCATTTCTTCTGGATGAGTTCATTTTCCCTGCCTTCACCCATGACACTCAAAATGAAAATGAATCACAGTATTTCACTCAAAATAGTATCAGTCAATTTTCCATGACCAAATCTCGTCTGCCAGAAAAGCTTTCTTTGTGAAAATCAAAAGAAACCTGATTAGTGATAATTAATGAGATATTGTGAAAACATTAGCTAAGTACTTGGTTTTGATTATAATAATAATGTGAAAACATCAAGTGCCCATCTGATAAACATCCAACCAAATGGGGAACCTGTACATTTCTAGGTTACTTTTTTTCAGGGTGCAGGCACTGTACTTCCCACCTCCAGCTAATTGGTTTCCCTGAATCCCTTCATAAATGATACCGTGCTTACACTCCAACAGCATAAAAACTACTTAGTCTCCATTCACTCCCATGTAACACACTCACACACATGCTAGCTGGATGCCTAAAGCTCCTCATGCACAAAACCTTTTTCCACCTCCCTCCAACCTTTCCTAAGATGACCCCTGCCCCTTTTCCTCCACTACAGATTTATTCACCCTCCAAGTCATCCTATTTTGTTCCATCCTCTCTAAATGTCCCAACCACCTCAATCCCTCTTAGCCCTCTGAATAATACTTTTAGTACCATGCACCTCCTTCTAATCTCCAAGTTACGAATTCTCTGCATAATATTCACACCAGACATTGCCCTCAGACACATCTCCACTGTCTCCAGCCTCTTCCTTGCAGCAACATTCACAACCCATGCTTCACACCCATACAAGTGTTGGTACCACTATACTCTCATACATTTTTCCTTTTGCCTCCATGGATAACATTCTTTGTCTCCACAGATGCTTCAATGCACCACTCACCTTTTTTCCTTTGTCATTTCTATAGTTCACTTCATCTCTCATAGACCCATCTGCTGAAAAGTCCATTCCCAATTATCTGAACATACTCACTTCCTCCATACTCCCTCCTTCCAATCTGATATACAATCTTTCAATACTCAATCTTCACTTTTAATATCCTTCTTTTACATACCCACCCAAATTTGAATGTCCACCAACCTAGGTTACTTGTTCCATAATAATTACCAGTGCTTCCAACCCCATGCTACTTGACTCTCAAAACCTGCACCAGCCAATGAATATTAAAAAAAAAAAATGGAATAAAGATTTTTTACTAAAAAATCCTTGACGACCCTGTTAGACAACTACAGTATAGTACACAGATTTCAAAAGGTTTGCAAGAAAAGAATGATACAGCACGGCACATGTATTTAAACAACTGTTAAAGGTACATAGTTTTGAAATATAGTATTTTTCAGTGCATGGAAGCTAAAAAAATATAATCTTTATAGTATATTGTGAAAAACGAATGAAGTGAGCTGTTACAGAAGTATTTAATATACTAAGCAGAAGCTCAGTATTGCCTTGCTATTCATAAACACATAACTCACAAAATTGTAATGACACGACTGCAAACAAACCATACCACAGGCAAGGATATAACTCTCTGACCTCGGGTTCTATCCCTGCCTGTGGTACAATTCATAAACATGTGACAGAATGAATCGACAATCATTCATTACAATGTGTATCAAGTCTATATGATAAAAAGCTTATCTGTGAAAATATCTTACACAATACAACTTCCAGACTTTTAAAAAATAATGAAAACATGCTCTCTTCAAGCATGCGGGTAAGAAAATATACATGCAACTGTTAATGAGATTTTACTGAAGAACAAACACTGGTAATTATTCTAAAACATTACTCCATAGATAACAAAAATAAGCATTATACAAAAATTACATGATCATATAAATCAACAACTGCAAAATTTATACAGCATATTTATAATCTTGGAACCTTTTGATCACAGACAAATTACTCACAGCAGATTCCACAGAATGGTCAAGTCTATTTATATTCTGAGACATCCAAATATTTTTAAAATAATGAATTAGTAATGTATCTCCTCAAAAACCTTTTACATATTAAAATACAGTAACACCTAAAAAATACAATACTGTAATACACTTTTGTTTAGCTATCAGTAAAGGAGAAATTTCACAACATACTCATATTGATCTGTTCATTAATACAAAATAACTGGACTGTTACTAAAGCATGGCTGAATTGGTACATATACTGTTAAGTGAATTTTGTTGGAAGTAATCTCTGAACATTCTTAAATGCTTAACTAATTACTATATCATTACAGCATTATATTTAATTAACCTTAACTAAGCAGTCTTCTGAAACTGACCAAGCTTATTTTAACAACTATTCCTGAGTTTATCATACCATAACATGTTCATAATTCATCCTTAAAAAGTAAACATTTTTGACAATATTCTTTAGGTGTAAGGTGTCTGAATATCACAAGTCTTACTTTAACAAATTAATATTACTAAGTTATTTTAAACTAGTAAGGTTTTGATCTCTGTTTTTTGGTGAGCTTGGTAAGAGAGGTCTTGCCTACACATTCAGTGGACCCTGGCCTCCACACCCTCACTATTCCACATTCTCCCGCAGTGACAAACGAGTCAGTCCCAACGTGGTATAAAGCTGCCCGTGTCATTAGCAAGTGCTGCTTAGAAATAAAATACCCATGTGGCTTCAACTGTCCAGTGCGAATATCAAGTTTCAAAGTACAGAGATGATTATTTGCTTCCTCCGTGCAAGTGCCAGTCAGTACAATAGGGTTATCCCCGTCACCTGACACGTGCACTGAGGCCAGATAGCATTCATCTGGTGTTAGAGACTTCATAGCACTACATACCTCTCCTCTACTGTACTTGTACAAAGGTGCAGCCTCCTTGATATCCCAGTACTGCAAAGACTCTATATCCGTTATTCCAGATAATCGTTCATGTCGGCCATTCTTGCTTAACCATGACAATTTACCAACTGTCACTTCAGCATTCATGCAATATGTAAGAGCATCCCCCTCAGTTTTTTGTGAAATATCAAACACATTAATAAGGCCATCTGTAGCAGCTGTTGCCATAGTATCTTCCTGTGAAGGGTTAAATTTAACCTGGGTGATATCATCTGTGTGACATTCCCAATAGCTCCCTAACACTTTATCAGAACGTATATCCCAGAATAAAAGAAAAGCTCCACTTTCAACCAATTCAGTCCCTGCACATAATATCCTTTCATTATACGACATATCAAAACAAGTAACAGGCTTTAATACAGATGAATTTTTAGTCTTCCCTATTAATTCTTTTTCACACTTATTAGACCTAATATCCCACATTTTCACCAAGCCATCAGTACTGCTGGTCCAAAGCTGGTTATTGCTGCTAGGAGTGAATCTTAACCCAGTGATGCATTTTTCATGAGGCTCAAAACTAGACATATTTTGAAGTGTCTCTCTCTTTAGTATTGTCACAGAATTATTTGAAACTGAAGCAGCCAAATTCTCCCAGCTAGCATCATGAGCCAAATGTAAGCAATATTCTGTCTTGGAGAGTGATATGCTTGTCACAGATTCATACTTGGTGGAGAAGAATGCTGCAACCTCAGTTTCTATGGGTGTGCCCACATTTGATGACTCAGCAGATGGAGCTTTTTCTTCAGAGAGGAGAAAATGGTTTATCATTATCAAAGGAAGAGTTTTATAAAATCTTATAAATTATAATGTCATAATTAATTTAAATATATAGGTACAGGTCAGCCATCAGTAATCCAACAATCAGTTATCCGGTTCCATCAGTAATCCGGCACTAATTTCGGCTAGCATAATTTCAAATTTCATCATTATACTGACCCAGAAATTGTGCAGATGGTTGTAAATCCACAGCAGCAAGCCAGTGAAGGAGAAAGCAGTGATGAAAATGAGGAAGATGTAGCAGAAAGTCTCTACTGATAAGTTAATTAAGTGTATTCTAACCTAACCACTCTGTAATCCGGCAAACTCAATAATCCAGCACACTACAGGTCCCAATGATGCCGGATTAGTGATGGCTGACCTGTACTGTACAACTTTTATTAACGGTTCATGAGATTTAAGATTTTCTTTCATGCTTATACAATGTAGCAATGAGTACAGGCACTCAATAAAGTATCCCTGTACTCTAAGTTATACTTTAATCACATATCTTGTTCTCTAGTGACTCAGTATGGGGATAATATTTTTGTATTAACATTATCATTTACAGTGGACCCCCGGATTACGTCATTATTTCGTTCCAGAATGTTGTTCAAGTGCCGTTACCGAACGAATTTGTTCCCATAAGGAATAATGTAAATTAGATGAGTCCTTTTAGACCCCCAAAAATACACTTAACAAAAGCACTTACAAAAATACACTTACATAATTGTTCAAGTTTGGAGCTGTACGTAATCCGGGGGTCCACTGTATTTAGTAACCTAAAGTATACACACACACACATACTGTATAATTTAAATATATCAGTCTAAAAGGGTTATTATCCAATACACAGTAGGGCACCACTCTTAAAGCAGGTTAGGTTCTAGGCTACCACCGTAGAGTGGAAATCGCTGTAAAGCAAATCACCCTTTTGTTTCACTTTTAAATACACACAAGTGCCTGTTAACTGTCTGTATAGTCCTCCCACAATCATATTTATCTTTTTATCCATTTTCTCTTAATTTATACTTATCCAAGCTTTGAAAAGAAAAAGCATGATAATTTCTACATTTGGCAGTTATCAGATACAGTACATACCTTTAATTTTTATTTTTAACTGATGGGTTTAATAAATGCTTTCATCAACATTATCACATTTCCCACTTTCATAAAGTGGGATGACATGCCAAGGAAGGATGGGAAAGAACTGCAGTAAACTACTACAGTTAAAAATACTGTATTTTAAACTAATCCCTCTAGGATTTTCCAAGTGTATATAATAATGTATCTCTCCCGCCTGCATTCTAATAATAATAATAATAATAATTTTTATTTGGACATGATACAAAGAATTACATTTGGTTATTGAGATTACATGAGGTGTACATGCCAAAAGCCCCTAGTATGCAGGGCATTTTGGGCAGACTTAAAATTAACTTAAAACTAGATTGTAAGAATTTTTGTAAATAGTATACACTGAGTAAAGGTGAGTATTTAAGCTATGAAATTTGAACAGTTTTGTACTTCTGTCTTCATTATAAAATTAATTAAATCAGATTAAACAAATTAAAGCAATAATAATAATAAAATAAAAAGTTATGGTTGATAATTTATAAAATAAGTAAAGTTGCATATCTAAGTTTTAAAGTTTGAATATAAGTTGAACATATCAATTAATTGTAGCAATTTATTGCAGCAATGCAACTAATTGAGTGAGATAACAATTTAAAACAATTAATTGCATTGCCGTTAGTTTACGTGGTCATTATAATGTAAGTGTTGTGGGAATAATTAGCTAAGTAAGTATTATTCATAACAGGTTTTACATTCATTCATTCGTTCATTCATACATTACATTGACTTTAAAGTCAGGTTTTACGTTAAGTGATTATTCTACTTTGCTGGGAATGGTTGATATGGAGCAATTATCTTTGGGTGAGAAGGTGGTTTTTTAGCATCGTTTTGAATTGGGGTACAGGTAGGGTTTCTTTGGCAATGACAGGTAATGAATTCCAAATTTTCGTGCCTTTTATGTGCATTGAGTTCTAGGGAGTACAGGTTTAGGAACTTCAAGCTATATATAATAAATAACTAATGACAACTCTATAATAATGTTCCATTTTTATCAAGTCCTCATTTTTCTCCCTAGTCCTACTGGTACTTTTCTAGACATGGGTGCAATTAAACAACATACAGTCCAAGATGAATTGCAAAATGCAAATTTTATTTCCAAAAATGTCAATGCCATTATATTATGTTTGGCCGCAGAGCAAATAATGTCCAACTAAACATTACAATTAGCAATATGTACTCATATTGCTAAACATAATAAGGGAAAATTTCTGGGGCTGCACCTTGACAGCAACTTGAAATTCAACACCCCTTATACCTCACCTACGCTATTTGTGCCTGGGGATCCACAACAGCATATCACCTTAAGCCAATAGTAAGAGTAACTCAACAAAAAGCCACAGTACAAATGATTACACAGTCCACTGCTAGACAACACTCCCCCACTCTTCAGACCTAAATCTACTCACTATACAAAACATCTACTCTTACTATTGTGCATCCTACATTTACAGAACAATAAATTCTAATATTAATCCCGACCTGAAACACTTGATAGTTGCAACAGGACCCACAGACTAGGCACAAAAATCTTTATGACATACCCCGTGTCTGGCTAAATCTCTAAAAATGCACAAAAAAGGGTCCAAAATCTGGAACTCTCTGCCAGAAATCTCCAGAGCCACTGTCTCAGCCAACATCTTCAAAACTACCGTTAAAAAACACCTTCTGTCCTTAACACCAGCTGAATATGAGATTACATATCCATATTCTCAGTGTCACAATAATATATAAACAATATAATCTTATTCTTAATACCTACATATCCATACTCTCATTGACACTAAAATATGTATACATTATAACCTCATTCTTAATAGAGTGGACCCCAGGTTTACGTTATTAATTCGTTCCAGAATTCTGTTCAAGTACCGTTACCAAACGAATTTGTTCCCATAAGGAATAATGTAAATTAGATTAGTCCTTTTAGACCCCCAAAAATACACTTACATAATTGTTTGAGTTTGAAGCCTAACGTAAACCAGGGGTCCACTGTATCTGTAATCCTCTCAACCTTTAAATCACTGATTGTATCTCCTTAACATCAATATGTACTAATAGGATATTCAGTTTTCTTGTATCCATTGTAACTCCTAAATTTATATTTACAATCACCTAAAAGTGTGTTTATGTATTTGAAACCATATGTCACTGTCTTATTAATCTGAAGATAGTCTTAAGTTTGCCTGAAATACTCTGCATATTAAGGGGCTTTCGGCATGCATGCTTAAATGTAATTCACCTTTGTACAAACATTGTATCATGCCGAAATAAATCTTTGTCTTTGTCTTGTCTTGTTGTTTTAATGCCTGGAATGTCTAGAGCACTTATTTTTTACTTTTTAAATTTAATTTTTTTAATTTTGTGTAATTACCACTTCTGTACACTATACAGTGGTCCCTCGGTTTTCGCCGAAAATTCGTTCCAGAATGCTGCTCAAGTGCCATTACCGAACGAATTTACTTCCTTAAGAAATAATGTCACGTAGGTTAGTGTAATTCAGACCCCCAAAAATACACTTGCATCAGCACTTACGAAAATACACTTACATAAATGTTCGAGTTTGGAGATGCACGAAAACCGAGGGACCACTGTATAGGGTAGTTCTGATAGTTCAAAGTGGTTTCTTGTGCTCAACAGATATAATGGAAGGCATGCTAGCAAAATAACCAAGAATTTGTCCAAGTGAGCAACGGAACTGGCTTAAAATAGAACTCAAAGGGAGGCAAAATCTCCTATGCATTAATCTGTGCCCAGACAGCTAACTGCACCTGCATAATTCCACAAGTTTTCCATTAAATTTTGTACCTTTGTGTCATTACCTTCTGTTGAATACCTGAATAATTTTGGTTTCAAAATACCAAAATCTAACACCCACTGTTAGAAGAGAACGAACAAACAAGCTAATACATTGCTTTTCATAATGAAATGCGACAAAACATGTCTATGGAGAAAATTACAGTGGACCCCCGAGTATCATAATTAATCCATTCCAGGAGCTAGTACTTAACACGAAGTTTACGAAATTCGAACCATTATTTCCCAAAAGAAATAATGTAAATACAATTAATCCGTTCCACAAAAAAATATTCACATACTAAATTAAAAACAATATATATACAGTGGACCCCCGGTGTTCGTCCTGCTCAAAACACTCCCTTTTATGTAAGTGTATTTTTTTAAATGCTTTTATAAGTGTAGTTTTGGGGGTCTAAAAGGACTAGTCTACTTTACATTATTTCTTAAGGGAATAAATTCGGTTGGTAATGGCACTTGAGCAGCATTCTGTTACGAAAAATGGACGAACACCGGGGGTCCACTGTATACAGTGGACCCTCGGTTAACGAATACCCCGGAAATCGTGCAATTATGTAAGTATAATTTTGTAAGTTCTTGTGGAAGTGTATTTTTGGGGGTCTGAAATAGACTAACCTTCGTGAAATTTTTCCTTAAGGGAGTAAATTCGTTCGGTAATGGCACTTGAGCAGACTTCAGGAGTGAAGTTTTTACGAAACTCGGGGGTCCACTGTACAGTGGTACCCCGACTTACGATGGTCTCCAAACACACCCTTTTATGTAAGTTTATTTTTTTAAATGCTTTTGTAAGTGTAATTTTGGGGGTCTAAAAGGACTAGTCTATTTTACATCATTTCTTATGGAGATAAATTCGTTTGGTAATGGCACTTGAACAGCATTCTGGAATGAAAAAATATCGTAAGTCGGGGTACCACTGTATATACATTTACTTACCTTTATTGAAGAGTTGCAGGCATCTGGAAGGTAGAGTTGCTGATAGGGGCAGGGAGTTAGTGGTTGGAAGGGGAATCCCCCTCCAAAAGGACTTCAGGTAACAAGTCCCTCTCTGGGGTTACTTCCCTTTTTGGTCTTTTAATGCCACTAGGACCAGCTTGAGAGTCACCAGACCCCTGCCTGGTGAAGTAACTGTCCACAGTCCTCTGTTTCTGGCGACCCTTCAACACTTTCCTGAAGTGCTCAGGGTGGTGTCTTTCAACAAATGTCTGCAACTCATTCAACTTTGTACACATCTCCTTAAGCACTGAAGAGGGCACCTCCTTCTGTCTCTCACCCTCCTCCTTTGAAGCAATAACCTCAGCTGTGGTCTGTTGCTGTTCCAGATGAAGCTCTTGCAGCTCTTCAGTTGTTAGCTCTACCCTGTGGGCCTCCACCAACTCTTCCACATCCTCACCACTCACCTCCAACCCCAGGTTGTTCCCCAATGCCACAATAGAGTCCACAACAGGCACAGGGTCGTCAGGGTCAAGGTCAGGGTCAGCCTCAAATCCTTCAAAATCCCTCTGTTGGACACAACTTGGCCACAATGGTCTCCAAGCAGAGTTCAAAGTCCTGGAAGTCACTCCCTCCCAAGCCTTACCTATAAGGCGTATGCATTGCACAATGTTGAAGTGATCTTTCCAGAACTCTCTTAGGGTCAACTCAGTGTCCGAGGTCACTTCAAAGCACTTTTCAAACAGTGCTTTGGTGTACAGTTTCTTGAAGTTGGAAATGACCTGCTGGTCCATGGGCTGGAGGAGAGGAGTGGTGTTAGGAGGCAAGAACTTCACTCTGATGAAATTAAACTTGTCAGACAAACACTCTTGCAAGTTGTGAGGGTGAGCAGGAGCATTATCCAGTATCAGGAGGCACTTGAGTGGCAATTTCTTTTCCAAGAGGTATTTCTTCACAGTAGGGCCAAACACTCCAGTCACCCATTCCTTGAAAATCTCCGTAGTGACCCATGCCTTAATGTTAGCCTTCCAATGCACACACAAATTATTCTTGTCAACACTGTGATTCTTGAAGGGTCTGGGATTTTCATAGTGATACACCAGTAAAGGCTTCACTTTAAAATCCCCACTAGCATTAGAACAAAACATGAGAGTTAGCCTGTCTTTCATAGGCTTGTGTCCTGGCTGTGCCTTTTCCTCCTGAGTAATGTAGGTCCTGTTGGGCATTTTCTTCCAAAACAGGCCTGTTTCATCACAGTTACACACTTGTTGGGGGAGGAATTGTTCAGCCTCTACGAACCCCTGGAATTCATGCACAAATTTTTCAGCTGCACGTTTGTCTGAGCTGGCTGCCTCACCATGCCTCACAACACTGTGTATGCCACTACGTTTCTTAAACCTGTCAAACCAGCCTTTGCTGGCTTTAAAATCACTTGCCTCACCACTGGTTGCAGGCATTGTCTTGACAAGATCTGCGTGCAACTTCCTTGCCTTTTCACAAATTATCGCCATGGAAATACTATCACCCGCTCTCTGTTTTTCATGGATCCACACCAACAACAACTTCTCAACCTCATCCACTGTTTTCAATCTATTTTTCGTTAACATATCAACCCCTTTTGCAACATTAGCTTCCTTGATCTCATTTCTCTTTGCCAGGATAGAGCTGATAGTAGAAGGGGTTTTGTTGTACATCCTGGCAAGATCACTCAGACGTACGCCACTCTCATATTTTTCTATAATCTCTTTCTTCAGTTCGATGGTGTTCCTCACTTTCTTTACCACAGGGGTGCCACTAGGAAGCTTCTTTGGACCCATGGTGACTTATTTCACACTGACAATCACTAAAGCACCAAAAAAATCACCAAATGTAGTGTGAATGTTTGAAAGAGCACGCTAGGTAATGTTCTCTCAATGGTAAACAAAGCTTCACTGGCGGCGTCCTGCGTCCCACGCAGGCGCGGAGCAGGCGGACAGGTCTAATACGTTACAAAACACGAGCAGTTTTACGATTCTCGAAATCGTAAAAAGCTTACGAAACACGATGTTTACGAAGTAAGAACCTTACGAAACTCGGGGGTCCACTGTAAGTTATAAGATCAGTAGGCTACAAGATGTTGTCACTGCTAGACTAAAGCTTGGCTTTAAGTACAGCATCTGACAGTTCAATTATCAAGATGATGTCAGTCACTTGAAATTGTAAAGTGTGTGAACTGAGAGAGGGGGTTACATACACTAAAATATTATATTTTATCCAAACATCCAACCATTAAGAGAAGCGACCAAATAAACCATGCAGGAAACAGTACATCACTTCATTGCTACTGATATCTTGTTGAGCTTCCGGTATTGCTCGCCCAATGACATCCTGTGGCTCGGTTGGCAATGCACTTGCCTCACAGAGTGTCTGTGGTTCAATCCCTGACATAAGTGGAAACATTGGGCATGTTTCCTTACCCCTGCTGTCCCTGTTCACCTAGCATTAAGAAGGTACCTGGGTGTTAGTTGACTGGTGTGGGTCACATCCTGGGGGACAAAATTAAAAGGGCCCCTATGAAAATAAGACAGGCAGTCCTCGATGACGCATTGACTTTCTTGGGTTATTCTGGAATACTAACCCTCCTGGCTAAAAATACGAACAAATCTTATCTTAACATTACAGGCTGAAGAATGCTCTGCCAGGCTTATTTCCTGCCTAGGGAAGCATTGTGATAATACAATCAATAATCATTGTGGACTGCTAAGAACTGAAATAAATATCAAGGACATTTCAAGGACACAATTTAAAAAAAAAATAACAGCTACAGTTACCGACACCTATGCGTGTGCAAATTTTTATTTTTGGAAGATATGTACGTAGTAACAAAAACTGGTTAGTATTTTCCTGAAAATTCCACCCACTTTTGCTTACATTTTGCAAACCACATGACATGCCTCAATGTACTGCATGGCCTACATAAATGTACCGAATTCATTTTCCTTATACTATTGAGATTGAAATTCAGATTACTTATTTCAGCATGATACAATGTTTGTACAGAGAGGAGTGACGTTCAGGTGTCCATGCTGAAAGTCCCTGCATGCACAGAGCATTTCGGGAAAAGTTAAGCCTATCTTAAGACTAATAAGGCAATAAGTGATTGCTTAAGTATATTTTTTTTTTTCAACAAGTCGGTCGTTTCCCACCGAGGCAGGGTGACCCAAAAAGAAAGAAAATCCCCAAAAAGAAAATACTTTCATCATCATTCAACACTTTCACCTCACTCATACATAATCACTGTCTTTGCAGAGGGGCTCAGATACGACAGCTGAGAATAGTCAATTCAATTCAACTTTATTTCTGATAATATTACAAAGTGGGGTTTACATATTTTATGGTATTTGTACATTTTATGAAATAATTATTACAAGAAGGCCAATAGTATGCCTAGGTATGCCTAGGCATTTCAGGCAGTCTTATACTAGATCTTACTCTATAGTGACAATAATTATACTGGTATTAAGGTTAGATAATTGTAGTGATTAACTAGGTTTACAAAATTGAGGTAGTTCAAAATATTTAAGAACTTAACAATTAGTTTATATATATTAATGGAAATGGTGCCGTTTTGGCATGATACAGTTTCTATATTGTTGTGTCTTAGGCAAACTTATGACTAGCTTAAGAATTATGAAGCCATACATAGTTGTACGTGTATTAGAATTTTGTTTAGTCATGTGCAAATTAAGGGGAATCACAGATATCAGTAAGTGTATTTTGCTGTGGATATGTGCAAGATAAAGTAGCTTTCATGTGGTTAGCTACCGGTTGGGTGCGTAAGTGAGATAAGATGTTTTTTAATGGTGCTTTTGAAAGTGGAGGTTGTGTCTGCAGTTCTAGAGTTTTCAGGCAGGGAGTTCCAGATTTTAGGCCCTTTTATGTACATTGAATTTTTGTATAGATTTAAATAGCAAAAATGGCACAATACCGTGACTGGAACAATACACACACAACCCACACATATAAAAGGAGAGGAGCTTAAGACGACGTTTCGGTCCGACTTGGACCATTTACACAGTCACACTAACACGAAGGACAGGTGGAAGGGGTATTTATAGGCAGGCAGACAGGGGAGGGCACAAGAAAGTGGTGGAGGGGTAATGGAGGTAGTAGTGATAGTGGTAGTAGTAGTAGTGGAGTCAGTCATAATGAGGGCCTTCCCCTGTCTGCCTGCCTATAAATACCCCTTCCACCTGTCCTTCGTGTTAGTGTGACTGTGTAAATGGTCCAAGTCGGACCGAAACGTCGTCTTAAGCTCCTCTCCTTTTATATGTGCGGGTTGTGTGTGTTTTGTATAGATTTAGCCGGACACGGGGGAATGTCAGAGATGTTTGTGTCTGGTATTATGTCTATGGGTCCTGTCACAACTATCAAGAAAGTGTTTTAGTTCAGGGTTAATGCTGGAATTTATGGTTCTATAAATGTAGATTGCAGAGTAGTAAGTGTGGATGTTCTGAACAGTGAGTAAGTTTAGGTCTTTGAAGAGTGAGGGGTGGGTGTTGTCTAGCGTTGGATTGCGTGATAATTCTTACTGCAGCTTTTTGTTGGGTTATTATTGGCTTTAGGTGGGTAATTGCTGTTGATCCCCAAGCACAAATGGCATATGTGAGGTAGGGATAGATGAGTGAATAGTATAGTGCGAGTAGGGCTGATTGTGGTACATACATGATAACATATCTTAGAGAGGATCCCCACAGTTTTGGACACTTTCTTTGTTATGCGTTGGATATGAGTGCTGAATTTCAGGTTGCTGTCGAGTTGAAGGCCCAGGAATTTGCCCTCATTATGTTTAGCAATAGGAGTGTTGTTGATCTTAATGTATAATTGTGCATCACCTGCTCTGTTACCAAACATAATATAGAAGGTCTTATCAATGTTGAGTGCAAGTTTATTAGCTGTCATCCATGTAGATATTTTTAGTAATTCGTCATTAACAATGGTGTTGAGCGTGGCAAGATTTGGGTGGGAGATGACATAAGTCGTGTCGTCAGCAAAGAGTATTGGTTTCAGGTGTTGTGATACATTGAGAAGATCATTGATGTACAAGAGGAAGAGCAGGGGACCAAGGACACTTCCCTGTGGTACTCCAGTATCAAGTGGTCATGTCAAGGAGGTTGTCTTTAATGGTGACATACTGATACCTATTAGTAAGGTAGGATTTGAAATATGCAAGTGCATGACCTCTTATACCATAGTGGTCAAGTTTGTGGAGTAGGATGCCGTGGTTACCGTGTCGAAAGCTTTCCTTAGGTCAGTAAAAAGTCCTAAGACCCTCAGACCCCTCCTTTAAAGTGCATATACAGTGGACCCCCGGTTTTTGTTATTTTTTCGTTCCAGAATGCTGTTCAAGTGCCATTACCAAACGAATTTATTCCCATAAGGAATAATGTAAAGTATACTAGTCCTTTTAGACCCAAAAATACACTTACAAAAGCATTTAAAAAATACACTTACATAAAACGGCGAGTTTGGAGCAGGACGAACACCGGGGTTCCACTGTACTTTTGTAATCATTGTAACTCGCCTAATGACCATATGTACAAATTTACGTCACTGTTATTGCCTTATTAATCTTAAGTTTGTCTTAAGTTTGCCCGAAATGCTCTGCATATAAAGGGGCTTTTGGTATGTACACCCAATTATTATATTCCTCTGTACAATCATGTATCATGCTGAAATAAAATTTATTATTTATAAATTGTATTCCCAAGAATTTATCCTCTCCCCGCCTATCAACTAGTGTGTTGTTTATCTTCATGTGAGTTTGTTAGTTGTGACCTGTATAGATATTTTTATAAGTTTCAAAATTTACTGCATTATTGAGTGCAGCCAGAGCAGCATTTGAAATGACAAACGTTGTCCTCTGCAAATGGAATTGGTTTAAATACTTGTGAAGCATTAGGTGTTGGTAAGGATTAACAGAAAACCTTGAACACTAGCTTGTGGAACCCTAATAAGAAATCACAAGGACCCTAATGGAAATAAGTCAGTGTACGTATGACTTTTTTGGGTTATCCTAGGTAATTTACACATATGTTACTAGGTATGATAATTGTACTTATATGTACTTGTACCTAAATATCAGTCAGATTACTGAAGAACAGTCATTAATGATCACATGTTGCTATCCATCATGCCAGTAAGCAGGGAACAGGAAAGCTCGAGACCTTTCATAATTTATCAACAACAACAATAACAATTTTTATTTTAGCATGATACATGTTCATACAAAGGAGTGTAACAATTTGGTGAATATGCCAAAAGCCCCTTTATATGCAGAGCATTTCGGGCAAACTTACGATTAACTTAAGATTAATAAGGCAATAACAGTACATTAATTGTACATATGGTCATTATAATAATATAATATCTATATTTAGTACATGTACATGGTATACAGGCCTAGCTGACATCAATGACATACAGTGGTCCCTCGTGTTCTGGTCATAATCCGTTCCAGGAGCTAGACCTTAACACGAATTACTCGAAACTCAAAACCTTATTTCCCATAAGAAATAATGTAAATACAATTAAACCTTTGACTGTTTTGGTCGTATATATACGTCTTACGAGCCACTGTTTCTGCCGTATATATGTATACAGTGGACCCTCGGTTAACGAAATTAATCCGGTCCAGGAGCTATTACTTAATCTGAATCTTTCGTAATCTGAAACCTTATTTCCCATAAGAAATAATGGGAATACAATTAATTCGTTCCACAAAAAAATAATCACTCAAAAAAAACAAAAAAAAACAATAACATTTACTTACCTTTATTGAAGAGTTGCAGGCATCTGGAAGGTAGAGTTGCTGACAGGAACAGGGTGTTAATGGTTGGAAGGGGAATTCCCTTCCAAAAGGACTTCAGGTAACAAGTCCCTCTCTGGGGTTACTTCCCTTCTTGGTCTTTTAATGCCACTAGGACCAGCTTGAGAGTCACTAGACCCCTGCCTGGTGAAGTAACTGTCCAGAGTCCTCTGTTTCTGGCGACTCTTCAACACTTTTCTGTAGTACAACATGGCTCTGTCACTGAAGTGGTTGCACAGAAGGCTCATTTCAGTTTGCTCAGGGTGGTATCTTTCAACAAAAATGTCTGCAACTCATTCCACTTTGTACACATCTCCTTAGGCACTGAAGAAGGCACCTCCTTATCTCTCTCTCTCTCCTCCTGTGAAGTAATAACCTCAAGCTGTGGTCTGTTGCTGTTCCAGATGAAGCTCTTGCAGCTCTTCAGTTGTTAGCTCTACCCTGTGCTCCTCCACCAACTCTTCCACATCCTCACCACTCACCTCCAACCCCAGGCTGTTCCCCAATTCCACAATATCTTCCACAACATGTTCCACAACAGGCACAGGGTCGTCAGGGTCAGGGTCAGCCTCAAATCCTTCAAAATCCCTCTCTTGGACACAATCCGGCTACATTGGTCTCCAAGCAGAGTTCAGAGTCCTGGAAGTCACTTCCTCCCAAGCCTTACCTATAAAGCCTATGCAATGCACGATATTGAGGTGTTCTTTCCAGAACTCTCTTAGGGTCAATTCAGAGTCATTGTTCATATTAAAGCACTTTTCAAACAGTGCTTTGGTGTACAGTTTCTTGAAGTTGGAAATGACCTGCTGGTCCATGGGCTGGATGAGAGGAGTGGTGTTAGGAGGCAAGAACTTCACTCTGATGAAATTTAAGTTGTCAGGCAACAACTCTTGCAAGTTGTGAGGATGAGCAGGAGCATTGTCCAGTACCAGGAGGCACTTGAGTGGCAATTTCTTTTCCAGGAGGTATTTCTTCACACTAGGGCCAAACACTCCAGTCAACCATTCCTTGAAAATCTCCGTAGTGACCCATGCCTTGGTGTTAGCTTTCCAATGCACACACAATTTATTCTTGTCAACACTGTGTTTCCTGAAGGGTCTGGGATTTTCTGCGTGATGCACCAGTAAAGGCTTCACTTTAAAATCCCCACTAGCATTAGAACAAAACAAGAGTGTTAGCCTGTTTTTCATAGGCTTGTGTCCTGGCTGTGCCTTTTCCTCCTGAGTAATGTAGGTCCTGTTGGGCATTTTCTTCTAAAACAGGCCTGTTTCATCACAATTAAACACTTGTTGGGGGAGGAATTGTTCAGCCTCTACGAACCCCTTGAATTCCTGCACAAATGTTTCAGCTGCACATTTGTCTGAGCTGGCTGCCTCACCATGCCTCACAACATTGTGTATGCCACTACGTTTCTTAAACTTCTCAAACCAGCCTTTGCTGGCTTTAAAATCACTCGCCTCACCACTGGTTCCAGGCATTGTCTTGACAAGATCTGCATGCAACTTCCTTGCCTTTTCACAAATTATCGCCATGGAAATACTATCACCCGCTATCTGATTTTTATTGATCCACACCAACAGTAACTTCTCAACCTCATCCACTGTTTTCGATCTTTGTTTCGTTAACAAATTAACCCCTTTTGCAACATTAGCTTCCTTGATCTCATTTCTCTTTGCCAGGATAGTGCCGATAGTAGCTGGAGTTTTCTTGTACATCCTGGCAAGATCACTCATACGTACACCACTCTCATATTTTTCTATGATTTCCTTCTTCAGTTCGATGGTGTTCCTCACTCTCTTTACCACAGGGGTGCCACTAGGAAGCTTCTTTGGACCCATGGTGACTTATTTCAGTGACAATCACTAAACCACCAAAAAAGACACCAAATATATTGTGAATCTTTGAAAGACCGCGCTAGGTAATGTTCTCTCAATGGTAAACAATGCTTCACTGGCGTCCTGCGCTTGCGCGGAGCAGGCGGACACGTCTAATACCTTTCGCTAACCGAGGAATTTTTCACTAACCGATTACGAAAAAAGCTTTCGTTTTCCGAAGCTTTCGTTAACTTAACCTTTCGTTAACCGAGGGTCCACTGTACTCAAAAATTTTAGCGGCTTCAAATCAAGTGGGAGAAAGTTGGTAGGCCCACATGTGAGAGAATGGATCTGTGTGGTCAGTGTGCACTGTATAAAAAAAATCCTGCAGCACGCAGTGCATAATGAGAGAAAAAAAATGACCTTGTTTTTGTATTAAAACGCAGATTTTGAGGTGTATTTTCGTAGAGTATTTATGGTTGTATTCTCTTTTTCGTGGTCTCGTATGATAGAATGGAAAACATATTTCAGAAATAGAGATGATTTTGATTAGTTTCATGATGAAAACGACCTTGAAATTGAGCTCAAAGTAGCGGAAATGTTTGATTTTTGCCAATGTTCAAGAGTAAACAAATCACATCACACCACGCGTCCAAAACACGTCAACTGGTCAGTCTAATATTCTTTCACAAGTGCACTGATATTATTTATACCATTTTTACAATAATGCAGTAGTCTGCATAACAGAAAATCTTTTATTTTTTGTGTGAATAAAAAATCAAAATAGAAAGCAAGAGTAATATAAGAGGGGCCTAAAGACGTGACTAATGAACAGAGAAAATCTTATTTTAGTGCCAGGAATGTCTGCATTGTTTATTCTGGATGGTATTTTGAAATTGACATCTTTTTTATTTTGCATGAAATTCGCAAAATTTCCAATTTCTGACCACTTTATTGGGTAGTTGCAATCGTTTTTTTGGCGGTTTCTTGTACTCAATCGATAGAACAAATGGAGTTCTAAAGAAATAGCTACGAGTTTGGTCAACTGGAACAATGGAATTGGCCGAAAATAGGGCTCAAAGTCGGCAAAATCGCCGATGCGTATATATCGCAGAGATCACTAACTTCGCGAGAGCGTAATTCCGTATGTTTTCCATCAAATTTCGTACTTTTGGTGTCATTACCATCGGGAAAAGATTCTCTATCATTTCATAAGAAAATATAAAAAAAAAATTCAAAAATTTTGCGACACCAGAAGCCTCAGGATTTGGGGTTGCGACAGTCAAAGGGTTAATCCGTTCCACCCAAAAATATTCACAAAAAAAATCATTTTTTAAAAGAATAAATACTATATAGTTTACATACACAAACTAACATTATTAACACAAAATAATAATAAATACATAAATAATAAATAACATAATAATAAATAATATTTACTTACCTTTATTGAAGAGAGTTGCTGGCATCTAGAAGATAGGGAGGAGGACAGGGGGAGGGGTTAGTGTTTGGAATGGGAATCCCCACTCCCTGCATGAACGCTACACTCCCTGCATGAACGCTACACTCCCTGCATGAACGCTACACTCCCTGCATGAACGCTACACTCCCTGCATGAACGCTACACTCACTGCATGAACGCTACACTCACTGCATGAACGCTACACTCACTGCATGAACGCTACACTCACTGCATGAGCACACTACACTCACTGCATGAACGCTACACTCACTGCATGAACGCTACACTCACTGCATGAACGCTACACTCACTGCATGAACGCTACACTCACTGCATGAACGCTACACTCACTGCATGAACGCTACACTCACTGCATGAACGCTACACTCACTGCATGAACGCTACACTCACTGCATGAACGCTACACTCACTGCATGAACGCTACACTCACTGCATGAACGCTACACTCACTGCATGAACGCTACACTCACTGCATGAACGCTACACTCACTGCATGAACGCTACACTCACTGCATGAACGCTACACTCACTGCATGAACGCTACACTCACTGCATGAACGCTACACTCACTGCATGAACGCTACACTCACTGCATGAACGCTACACTCACTGCATGAACGCTACACTCACTGCATGAACGCTACACTCACTGCATGAACGCTACACTCACTGCATGAACGCTACACTCACTGCATGAACGCTACACTCACTGCATGAACGCTACACTCACTGCATGAACGCTACACTCACTGCATGAACGCTACACTCACTGCATGAACGCTACACTCACTGCATGAACGCACACTCACTGCATGAACGCTACACTCACTGCATGAACGCTACACTCACTGCATGAACGCTACACTCACTGCATGAACGCTACACTCACTGCATGAACGCTACACTCACTGCATGAACGCTACACTCACTGCATGAACGCTACACTCACTGCATGAACGCTACACTCACTGCATGAACGCTACACTCACTGCATGAACGCTACACTCACTGCATGAACGCTACACTCACTGCATGAACGCTACACTCACTGCATGAACGCTACACTCACTGCATGAACGCTACACTCACTGCATGAACGCTACACTCACTGCATAGAACGCTACACTCACTGCATGAACGCTACACTCACTGCATGAACGCTACACTCACTGCATGAACGCTACACTCACTGCATGAACGCTACACTCACTGCATGAACGCTACACTCACTGCATGAACGCTACACTCACTGCATGAACGCTACACTCACTGCATGAACGCTACACTCACTGCATGAAGCGCTACACTCACTGCATGAACGCTACACTCACTGCATGAACGCTACACTCACTGCATGAGCAGCTACACTCACCTGCATGAACGCTACACTCACTGCATGAACGCTACACTCACTGCATGAACGCTACACTCACTGCATGAACGCTACACTCACTGCATGAACGCTACACTCACTGCATGAACGCTACACTCGCTGCATGAACGCTACCACTGGGGTGCCATTAGGAAGCTTCTTTGGACCCATGGTGACTTATTTCACAGTGACAATCACTAAACCAGTAATAAACAGAATAAATTTATTGTGAAATGTTTGAAAGAGCGCGCAGGGTAATGTCCTCTCACTGTTAAACAAAGCTACACTGGCGTCCTGCGCAGGCAGGCAGACAGGTCTGGTACGGATCGATACACGAGTAAATGGCCGATACGCGAAAAAAACACTGACCGAAAAAAGTGCTCGAAACACGAAAAAAAAGATATTCAGAATCACCGAAACACAAGGGACCACTGTATTACTATATAGAAAGCCCCTTGTTATGCAGAGCATTTCAGGCAAATTAGGTCAGTTTTGTCCCAGGATGCGACCCACACCAGTCGACTAGCACCCAGGTACCCATTTTAATGATGGGTGAACATAGACAACCGTGTGCAGCGAGAGCTTTTGCCACCAGGTCACGGTGCCCCGTGGCCTGGTGGCGAGTTACAATGGTGGCGAGTTACAATGGTGGCGAGTTACAATGGTGGCGAGTTACAATGGTGGCGAGTTACAATGGTGGCGAGTTACAATGAATACAAGAAAACTGACTATTATATCAGTTCATGCTATATGGCTTTAATAAGTTTGGTAGAGAAGAATTACAGTTTTGATTATTAACCTAAGGTGGGCACAATGGAATAATCAACATTTGAGAGGATTACAGATCAGTATTAGGATCAGTTTGGCCAAAATGCACTGCATACTAGTGGCTTTCTTTTGTGCCTAACAATAATTTACTACATGCAAATTACATTATCTGTGTAGTGCATAAAAGAAATAAAAATTTGAATTTGAAAATGAATAGGGACAGATGTATGGAAACATACCCAACATTTCCACCCATACCAGGGATTAAACCACAGACACTCAGTATGTGAGATAAGTGTGAGGTTAACAGGGCCATGTGACCACCACAGTGGGCAGAATAAGTTGAAGACAAACTTTCCAGAGAGAATGGGAAAATTTTGTCATGAATGCCCAAGTCAGACTTGACGTCCCCACACCACCAGGGCTAGCAAAGAAACTACATACAGTGGACCCCCGAGTAACGAACAAAATTCATTCCAGAAGCCTGCTCAAGTGCCATTACCGAACAAATTTACTCCCTTAAGAAATAATGTCAAGTAGGTTAGTCCATTTCAGACCCCCAAAAATACACTTACAAAAGCACTTACAATATTATACTTACATAATTGTACGATTTCCGGGGTGTTCGTTACTCAGGGGTCCACTGTACCAATATACTACAGGGAAGAAGTACAGTGGTACCTCGGTTAACGATGGTCCCCAAACTCGCCCTTTTATTAAGTTTATTTTTTTAAATGCTTTTGAAAGTGTATTTTTGGGGGTCTAAAAGGACTAGTCTAATTTACATTATTCCTTATGGGGATAAATTTGTTTGGTAATGGCACTTGAACAGCATTCTGGAACGAAAAAATATTGTTAACCGAGGTACCACTGTATTACCCAAAACTGGACAATGAAGAAAAGGGAACAGGAGTTACCTTAGCACATAGTAACAAAAAGTTCCCAATTATGTCAGGTGGACTACCTTGCCTAAGCCTCAGCAGAGTTCTTACCAAAACCAATTAAAAAGCCAGAGTGAAAAAAATGAATGGTGCCCATCCTGTAAGTTTATTAAGGTACAGATCCGTTGAGACTCCAGTAATGGCCTATTTGCAAGAACTGTTGCAACAACATACAAGGAACTTACAGTGACAAGAAAACTGACGGTGACTACAGCGAAATGGACCAAATATGACCAAAAGAGGAGACCGGTATTCAAATACCAGACCCGATACCAGACGTACAATCCTGACAAGCAACATTTTTCCACTACACTGAAGTGACTGACTCCCATATCAACTGCACAGTGTTAATGTGAAGTCAACATAAGGGAAAACCTAATCAACAAAACTACAAGGAAACTGACAGGTCTGTAATGTAGTGTAGTGTCGATTTTTTTCCATCAGTGCCAAGTGAGGGAACGAAGTGATCATTTAAACATGGCTGACTGACATTCAATCACCAGCTACTGCCAGATGTGCAACTACGAAGCGACATTCTAATTATACTGACAGTACTTGACCATCATATCAACTGCAGCAGTGTTAATGGGAGGGAAACACAGGAGAAACCGATAAATCTACAAAAACTCCAGGAAACTGTCAGGCCGGCGGTTCTCTCCCTCAGTGCTAAATGTGGGAAAGAAGTGAATAGTTAACCAACCGAGGATATTTTTTTCAATAGCTGACTTCCATATTAATGACCAGTGTACATTAGGAGGGAAACAGGAGAAAACGCCAAATCTAACGACAAAACTCCAAGGAATCTGTCAGGGTGCAGTGGCCTTTTTTCCCTCACTGCTTTTAAAAATGGCTGACACATCAACTCTACGAGGAATAGCAACAACGACGAGCCCCGCTATATGGGATTGATGGGGCTGTGGACGGACATCGCCTTTGATTAAAACTTCTTTTTAACCTGCCAAGATGGAAATGAGATAGAAGTGTGATAGGGGAAGCCGGACTATGAAGTGAGGAGTGAAGAGGTTTTACGAAGTAAGGGGACAAGTAAGGGGTAATCCAGGTATGTGATAACAAAATTTACTAGTAACCAGTGGTGATTTCTAGAGTAGCTACTAGACATTGCTAGGTGTCTGATAGGATCAGTGGTTTCTTTTTAATAAAAAGAAAAAAAAAAATTTGTTGTGAAGAGATAAGAGTGAAGAGTAACTATGGCTGGCATAAGAGGGGTTCAGGCTGCCATAATGATATTTATCATTATTGTGCATTTCTCTGAAGAAGGAAATCAGTCATGGGGTCTGGAAAAAGTGAATGAGGTGATAGCTCCCTGGAAAGTGAAAGCCCAACATTGGCCATCATACCAGAAACGTAAGTGCCACTATCGCCGCAAGGTATGGCAACCCCACATATCCAAACCAAAACAATGGTGCACAGTTTTTATAGTGGCGCTATTAAGTGGTGATATTCATACTAATCCAGGACCTCAATCTATGGTACAGGTGCAAAATAGACAGATAAGCCATGGTGATAATGATGGTCTAGTAGCTAGTAATAATAACCTTAACTCTATATGTAATGCACAGACAATAAAACCATTCTTAATATCTCAGACACCACCAGAAATTTGTATACACTGTACTAGGGTATGAAAAAAGAACAGTAAACTTACCGTATGTAAAATGTGTAAGGGGTGGGTGCATAATGGATGTGTGTTCAATTATGGTAATGGTGCCAGATTTCATTTTGTTTGTAACAAATGCACTTTGGCAGTTACCCTTTAGCAATGATGACATTGATTTACCGATTTTTAATGCTAATGACCCCTTACCATATATTGATGATTATGACTGCTTTATAACAACAGGCCTTCACTTTATTCATGTCAACGCAAGATCACTTCTTCCAAAATTGGCAGAGATTAGGATTCTAGCTAACAGAACTAGAGCGGCAGTTATATCCATCTCGGAATCCTCGTTGGATGATACAGTGACTGACGACGAGGTCAAAATAGAAGGTTACAATATAAAACGCTTAGATAGGAATAGAAAAGGTGGTGGGGTATATGCCTACATAAGGAACGACTTAGCCTATAATCCAAGACCTGATTTAAATGACAAACTGGAGATTCTATAGTTTGAAGTGTTGCTTCCCAAGACCAAACCCATCTTAGTAGGAACTAGTTATCGCCCTCCCACCCATGACCAGTTCTTAGAGGACTTTTCGAGAGTCTTGTCAGGACTTGATAACAATGAAGAGACAGTAATACCAGGAGACTTCAATATCTGTTTTCAACAGCAAAATAACGGGCTGTGTAAAAGATATAAGCAAATTCTGAATTTAAATAGTTACACGCAACTAAATACACCAACCCGGATCACACAGTTCTCAGCTACCCTAATTGACCACATACTTTGTAACCGCTCTGAGAACATTAGTCAGTCAGGGGTCATTACAACAGGCCTTAGTGATCATTTCATCATTTACTGTACCAGGAAAATCACTAGGGAACGGATAGGCCTACACAAGACAATAAAAGTTATGTCAACTAGAAACTACAGTAAAGAAACACTGGTAAATATGCTACACAATTGTGACTGGTCAGTGATAACAAGTTGCACGGACGTAAATGATGCCTGGGAAAAATTCAAAACAATGTTCACTGCCATCCTTGATAATATTGCACCAGTTAAGAGGTTAGGATTAAATGAAGAACTGAACCCTGGATGACTACTGAGATATTAGATAATATGAAATTCAGAGACCAGTTGATAAAAAGATTTAAGGCAAACAGACAGGATATTGCAGCACTAAATGAATTCCAAAGGGTGAGGAACAGAGTGCAGAGGCTTATAAAAGGCGCAAAGGCAAGGCACTATTGCTCAAAAATCGAAGAGTACAAGAATAACCCTAGAAAGCTCTGGCAACAACTCAAACAGTTGGGGTATAGCCATAAACCCGTAGATAGATCTAACATAGTACTAAATGTCGATAACGAGGTATGCCACGAATCAACTAAAGTGGCAAATTGTTTTAATTCATACTACACAACTGTCGCATCAACACTAGTAAGCAAGCTACCAGCTGCATCAAATACCTTTAACACAGACTCTGATAAATTTAAAACATACTATACCAATAAAGGAGTAACTCCAAACAGTTGTCAACTAGTAAGTGTATCTCATGACTTCGTGCAAAAAGAACTAAGCAGGTTAAACCTAAGAGCACCGGCCCAGATAACATCCCGTCTAAGTTCCTAAAAGATGGTGCCTCTGAACTGGCAATCTCCAGTGCTCACATAATAAATTTGTCCATCACTAATACAGTGCCAGAGGGGTTCTAGGAAGCCAGAGTTACTCCTATCTTCAAGAAAAATAGTAGGTCTGATGTCAACAACTATAGGCCTGTTAGTATACTCAGTGTAATATCCAAAATTCTAGAGAGGGCGGTGTACTGTCAAGTAGTTAAGTATCTTAGTGACAACAACATTCTCCATAGTTACCCATCAGGCTTTAGATCTTACTCAACCGACACCTCCCTAATTAATCTGATGGATTACATGAGAACTGAAATGTCTATAGGGAACCTCATAGGAATGGTAACTTTAGACTTGCAAAAGGCCTTCGATACTGTCAACCACAATATGTTATGTAAGAAACTTCAAGCTATCGGCATAGGTTCCACAGACTGGTTTAAGTCCTATCTTAGCAACAGGAAACAAATTATCAAAATCAACAAAACGGAATCAGAACCACTGCCGATAGCATGTGGAGTTCCCCAAGGTAGTATTCTGGGTCCCTTATTATTCCTGTGTTATGTAAATGACATGCCCATCAGTGTCAAGTGCAAACTCCTACTGTATGCGGATGACAGTGCTCTGTTAGTGTCAGGTAAAGACCCACATGATATAACTAATGTATTAACATTGGAACTGGAGTCCTGCAGCAAATGGTTAGTAGACAAACTATCGTTACACATCGGGAAAACAGAAGCCATACTCTTTGGCACGAAATATAAACTGAGAAGGGTAAATAATTTTAATGTCCGGTGTAATGGGGAATCTACCTGGAGTGTACCTGGAGAGAATTCCAGGGGTCAACGCCCCCGCGGCCCGGTCTGTGACCAGGCCTCCTGTTGGACCAGAGCCTGATCAAGCAGGCTGTTACTGCTGGCCGCACACAGTCCAACGTACGAACCACAGCCCGGCTGATCAGGTACCGACTTTAGGTGCTTGTCCAGTGCCTGCTTGAAGACAGCCAGGGGTTTGTTGGTAATCCCCCTGATGTATGCTGGGAGGCAGTTGAACAATCTTGGGCCCCTGACACTTATTGTGTTGTCCCTCAACGTGCTAGTGGCACCCCTGCTCTTCATTGGGGGGATGTTACATCGCCTGCCGAGTCTTTTGCTTTCGTAGGGAGTGATTTTTGTGTGCAAGTTTGGTACTAAGCCCTCGAGAATTTTCCATGTGTATATAATAATGTATATCTCCCGCCTGCGTTCTAGAGAGTACAGGTTTAGGAACTTCAAGCGTTCCCAGTAGTTGAGGTGGTTTATCGCACTTATGCGTGCGGTGAAGGTTCTCTGCACATTTTCAAGGTCAGCAATTTCACCCGCCTTGAAAGGTGCAGTTAGTGTGCAGCAATATTCCAGCCTAGATAGAACAAGCGATCTGTAAAGTGTCAACATGGGCTTGGCATCCCTGGTTTTGAAGGTTCTCATTATCCATCCTGTCATTTTTCGAGCAGATGCAATTGCTACTTTGTTATGGTCCTTGAAGGTGAGATCCTCTGACATGATCACTCCCAGGTCTATGACGTTAGTTTTTCGCTCTATTGTGTGGTTGGAATTAGTTTTGTACTCCGATGAGATTTTAATTTCTTCAAGTTTTCCATATCTGAGTAATTGAAATTTCTCATCATTGAACTTCATATTGTTTTCTGCAGCCCATTTAAAGATTTGGTTTATGTCTGCTTGGAGTCTTGCAGTGTCTTCAACGGTGGACACTGTCATACAGATTCGGGTGTCATCTGCAAAGGAAGACACAGCACTGTGGCTTATATCCCTGTCAATGTCTGATATGAGGATGAGGAATAGGATGGGAGCAAGTACTGTGCCTTGTGGACCAGAGCTTTTCACAGTAGCTGCCTCAGACTTTACTCTGTTGACTACTACTCTGTGTTCTACATGTTAGGAAATTATAGATCCATATACCAACTTTTCCTGTTATTCCTTTATCACGCATTTTGTGTGCTATTACACCATGGTCACACTTGTCAAAGGCTTTTGCAAAATCTGTGTACATAACATCTGCATTCTGTTTATCTTCTAGAGCATCCAGGACCTTGTCGTAGTGGTCCAGTAGTTGGGACAGACAGGAGCGGCCTGCTCTAAACCCATGTTGTCCTGGGTTGTGAAATTGATGGGTATCAAGATGGGTGGCGATCTTGCTTCTTAGAACCCTTTCAAAGATTTTTATGATATGGGACGTTAGCGCAATTGGTCTGTAGTTCTTTGCTATTGCTTTACTGCCCCCTTTGTGGAGCGGGGCTATGTCTGTTGTTTTTAGTAGCTGCGGGACGATCCCAGTGTCCATGCTCCCTCTCCATAGGATGTTAAAAGCATGTGATAGGGGCTTCTTGCAGTTCTTGATGAACACGGAGTTCCACGAGTCTGGGCCTGGAGCGGAGTGCATGGGCATGTCATTTATTGCCTTTTCGAAGTCATTTGGCGTCATGGTGATGTCAGAAAGGCATGCGTCTGTCAAGTTCTGTGGCACTCTCATAAAAAAATCATTTAGATTTTCAATTTTCAGTCTGGTTAGTGGCTCGCTAAAAACGGAGTCATACTGGGATTTAAGTAACTCACTCATTTCCTTGCTGTCATCTGTGTAGGACCCATCCCGTTTAAGTAGGGGCCCAATACTGGTTGTTGTTCTCGACTTTGATTTTGCATAGGAAAAGAAATACTTAGGGTTTCTTTCAATTTCATTTATGGCTTTTAGTTCTTCCCGTGTCTCTTGATTCCTGTAAGATTCCTTTAGTTTTAATTCGATGTTTGCTATTTCTCTGACTAGTGTCTCCCTACGTATTTCAGAGATATTGGCCTCCTGTAGCCGCTCCGTTATTCTTTGATCTCTTATGTGGGTCTCTGTGAAAGCCGCAAACATAGCATTTGACTCTGTAAGCAGTCCACGAATGTAAGGTACCTTGTTGTTTGTTGCTGGCTTTAGACCCTGTATATTAGCAAAGATGAATGTAGTTGGATTGGTGGTATGGGGGGGTCTTTTTTCCTGGCTCTAATATCTGTTGTAATGGAGTGGAGGCCACTGACTGTGATTCCACTACAGAAATGATTGCAGTTGGTGTACAATTTCTGTCATTTCCTGCCAGCTTTTTTTCCTTCCTGGCACTAAAAAACCTCTCTCCAGAGTGGCTGTGGCTACCCTGATTTTGCCATGGTCTGGATGTTCTGTGTCGCCTCGTACCCTTTAGGTGGTATGCCTGGCAATATAAGTTATAGCACTGTCTTTCCTGAATTGATGTGTGGCACATTTCAGGGTGGAAAAACTTACAGGACGGGAGGTTGCATTTGCCTGTTTTCATATGGAAATGGCATTTTCTGGGGTGATCATAATTGCATGTCCCATCTGATTTCCCAGATTTTCCATGCCTGCAGATACCAAGTGCATAATATTCACATAGGCCTGGTTTCCGTTTGCCCTGGTTTTTTTGTGACTGTTCCCCATTGGTGGGTGTGTTCCTGTCTCGTGTCTGTCTTCGTTACTAGTGCTAACAATGGAGCCTTCAACTGTTTCCGGTAATTTATCTTCAGTATTTCCCTGGGCATCCCCTTGTTTACTATCTACCGTGTTATTGCTAGTTTGTAACACTGTTTTGTGTGCGTCCTTATCTACACCTGTTTCCCCATCATTTATTTCACTAGAGCTACTGTCCCTCTTCAGGTCACCATCATTTATTTCTCCATTCTTAAATTTACTGGCTACCATTTCAATTTCAACATCTGTACTAGGGGCAGTAGCACCATCTGGCCCTGATTTTTTACTTTCCCAACTGTTATAGAAAGCTGTCATGTTTTTTATGAAGTCCGATTTGGTGTTGTCATCTTTTAATATCGATGTGATTTTATTCCACAGTTCGGTCTCATTTGGACATACCCAAAAACACTTCCCTTGTTTAATATCTCGAGTAGTAGAGTCTTGAATGTCTACACAAGGGGCGTGGCAGCATTTACCACAAAAGTTGCATGTAATCCATGCAGAGGAACGTTTGTTTGTTAGTTTGCATACTACACAGGGTTTCATGATTGATTTTGTTGGTTGCTTTACTGTATATTCTACTAATAGGTTCCCTGAAGTGGCGATCCGTCTATTTGTATCGTATCTATTTTATTTGCATGTGTAAGTGTTTGGACAATCTTACCTCATAAGTTATTCTTATTGTTATTGTTTGGGTGTTTGATAAGGTCCCCTAAAACTCCTTCTGCTTATTGAATCCGGACAGGGATACCAGTTTTGAATCCAGTCAATGGTTCCCTTATTTCTTGGATCTGACGAGATCCAGTGTCACTTATTTAATGAATCCTGTAGGGGTTGTTTGGGTTACGCGAGACAGATCACTGGAAGATGATTAAACAGAGTAATAATGATCGGTATGGTACAAAAGTATAACTTGCGTGTTGGAGATAAAAACCGGTCCTTCTGGCAGCTCCTACTTCAGTTTCCTCAGTAAAATATCTGGGAATCCCCTTTGACCCATGCATGTCAGAATTGATAGGGGACAGTGTAGTAAAGAAAGCGAATGCCAGACTGAAGTTCCTCTACAGACAACCAGTGTCTACCTACTGAGGCTCGCAGGCCCTTATACAATGTCATATAGACTACGCTTGCTCTTCATGGTACTCTGCCTTGACAAAAAAACTGAAAGATAACTGCAAATCACCCAGAACAAAATGGTAAGATTCATCCTGGACCTGGGCCCAAGAGAACATGTAGGCCAGGATGAATTACAACAATTGGATATGCTGAATATTGAAGACAGAGTAAAACAACTGAAGTTAAATTAAGTTTATAAAATTGCTCACAAACAGTGTCCAGAATATCTTGCTGCCAATTTTGTCAAGGCTGGGAACCAAAGCAGTCATAGTACTAGGGGGAGAGAGCACAACTTTGTAGTACCCACAGTCAGTGGCCAGGCTTCAAACACCTTTTATTGTACAGCAATAAAGCAAACAAACAAATTTTATTTCATTGCAATTTTACATAGATATTTGTAGTTACAATCATAAACTGAAGTGCAAGGAGAGCCACTGACATGCCATGGCATTAGAGGCAGCTTAAGCTCCTGCGATATCCTATCTGTATATGTTTATGTCGGGTGACCGGAAGCCAGTTTCCCCTGGGTAGCTATTGTAGGTACTGCTCGTTTACACCTTCGTGCCCGCCAGTATTGTCGTGTCGAGACGACACGCGGTAGGTGGCCAAGCGGATGTAAGCAGCCTATACTTAAGTCTCTTTCAAATTACGCGCCACTCCGGTGCTGCCCTCTAGGCTAATCTAATGACTTATAGACTATGTACCTAATACTTTATTAGAGAAATTGATTGAGTTTATTCTAGTTATATATTTGATTGTTCAAATTACAATATGATGATATTACACTGTTCAAATTATATATTAGATTGTTCAAATTACAATATGATATTACACTGTTCAAATTACAATATGATGATATTACATTGTAACAAGTGTTTAGGAGGATGGTAATATAATAGTAAAAATTGAGATTATCTAAAGGAAAATAACATTGAGCATTTTTTAAAGTAATTTATAGTATGTGTATTTAGTTTAGGGTGAGTAGGGGGTAACATAATAGTAACATACTATTAGTAAAAATTGAAATTATCTTATAGGAAAATAATATTGAGCATTTTTGAAAGTAATTTACAGTATGAGTAGTTAGTTTAGGATGAGTAGGTGGTTTTTGAGAAGAGTCTTAAATTGATTTTCAGACAAGGTTATCTTATCTTAGTATTTACTGGTAATGAATGGAACACTGTCTGCACATGTCAAAGCCAGTCATACCATGAGCCAGTTCAAGAAGTGAACCAAAAGGTACCTAATGAATGTAGCAACAGAAAGGGAGGAGAATGATTTTTTATTTTTTTAGCTAACACACATGTAAATAACCCTTATTCCTAGTATACATATATCCTTTATAATATAATAACATGTATATCCTACAATGTATAATATTAAAGTACTAAAATGACCCCAATGGAAATAAGTCACTTTGTCTGACTTTTTTGGGTTATCCTGGGTTCTCTACACATATGCTGCTATGTATGATAATATATGTAAATGTATTTGTGTATACCTGAATAAACTTACTTACTATCATACATAGTAACATGTCAATTACCTAGGATAACCCAAAAAAAAACTGACTTATTTCCATTATGGTTCTTGTAAACAAAACATCAACCTTGCCAGGATCCTAATGGAAATAAGTCAAAATGTGGGCAGAATGAGGAAAATGTGTCACAAATGCCAAGGCAAGAGCAAGACGTCTCCACACCACCAAAGGCTGGCATAAAGTTTTAGTATATTCTTGGATAACTTGCTGCTGGCATAAGTAACTTTATTTAGGCACAGGTACACAAGTACAATTACTATACATGTGTAAATCACCCAGGATAACCCAAAAAAGTCAGACAGTGACTTATTTCCATTGGGGCCTAACTTATTGAATATAAAAATATTGTGATCAATTTAACAATTGTAGAAATTTAAAAGGTTTGTCAGTAAAAAGATCGTCTGGAAATTTAACATAAATGACTTGACATTGATGAGCTGCTAAACCCGTAAGGGTCATACTTAACCTACAAAAACTGGCATGTATTAAAAACGCCACCAAGGTCAATAAAATGCCTTAATTCAGGTATAATCAAATAATTAAAGTTACCTGCTTTATTCAATTGAGGCATCTTGGTGTAGTAATGTACTTAGTGTACTGGAGGTTACTGGTCCTCACGTGCTGTGTACTGGAGGTTACTGGTCCTCACGTGCTGTACTGGAGGTTACTGGTCCTCACGTGCTGTGTACTGGAGTTTACTGGTCCTCACGTACTGTGTACTGGAGGTTACTGGTCCTCACGTACTGTGTACTGGAGGTTACTGGTCCTCACGTACTGTGTACTGGAGGTTACTGGTCCTCGCGTGGTGTACTGGAGGTTACTGGTCCTCACGTGCTGTACTGGAGGTTACTGGTCCTCACGTGCTGTACTGGAGGTTACTGGTCCTCACGTGCTGTGTACTGGAGGTTACTGGTCCTCACGTACTGTGTACTGGAGGTTACTGGTCCTCACGTACTGTGTACTGGAGGTTACTGGTCCTCACGTACTGTGTACTGGAGGTTACTGGTCCTCGCGTGGTGTACTGGAGGTTACTGGTCCTCACGTACTGTGTACTGGAGGTTACTGGTCCTCACGTGCTGTACTGGAGGTTACTGGTCCTCACGTACTGTGTACTGGAGGTTACTGGTCCTCACGTGCTGTACTGGAGGTTACTGGTCCTCACGTGCTGTACTGGAGGTTACTGGTCCTCACGTACTGTACTGGAGGTTACAATGTTAGTGCTGGTGTTGAGTGTTGTTACTGAGGTTGTCTGGCTGCCACTCTCCACCTCCCTCATGCTCCACGTATCAAAGTTTTTCTTGCCAGCCTCAAGTCACTGCTCTTGTAAATTCTAATTACAAATAAAATAAAATAAACATTCCGACTATAATAATTCTAACCAAACTAAAATAAGTATACTTGAAAAAATCGCGATAAATAATTGTTCCAAACGGCAACATTCTTTTTTTTGGGTTAACTTTCCTTTCGTGATATATTGATAATACTCATAATAAATACAAATAAATAAATTGTTTATTTCAGAATATTAGTTTTTTTTAATTAGCAGCTACTTAACGGTACATATGGAAAGCGCCTGATTAAGTATTAACGTGCGTACTATTACTTAATGTTTATCTTAATTACGTTTGATGTCACTCAGAATGGTACATTTCTATGTTAATAACTCCATCTCCACTGGAAGGTAATACTCGAGATTAATGCCTAATGCTGTCAAGGCTTGGAGCCAAAGCAGTCATAGTACTAGCGGAAGAGAGCACAACTTCGTAGTACCCACAGTCAGTGGCCAGGCTTCAAACACCTTTTATTGTACAGCAATAAAGGAATGGAACAGACTGCCTGCACATGTCAAAGCCAGTCATAGCATGAGCCAGTTCAAGAAGAGAGCATGAACTAGTTACAGAAGAGCCATAAGGTGGCTGATAAATGTAGCCAGAGAAAGGGAAGAGTCTTAGTTTAATATCTTTATTATGCACCCCATACCCATCCTGTGGGCGGTAGTCAAAAGATTACAGATATACATAATGGGTCCATGGACTGGACCCCAAAGTTTTGATAGCTGAGCAAGTTACAAAGGTAATGAACTCCAGGTAGATCTGGTCACAATCATGACAAGTTACAAAGGTATTTACGGATTACAGAGGTACATAATGGGTCCAGAGACTGGGCCCCAAAGTTTTGATAGCTGAACAAGGTACAAAGGTAATGAACTCACAAGTTACAAAGGTAATGAACCATATAAGTAAATTTACTTACTTACGTTTATACATGGTTACAATCATGAACAAATTATAAAGTAATGAGTAATTCACACGTCCACACCCGGTCACAACTGTAATGAGTTATCGGTGCAAATATTAATTGTTGGGTCTCTCACACACAAATAGGTGAGTACACACACACGAGCATACACACACACACACACGAGCATACACACACATACACACGAGCATACACACACACACAGAGGTAAGACACGAGGTAAGACTCTTCTCAAAAATCACCTACTCACCCTATACTAAATACTCATACTGTAACAAACTTTCAAACCCAATATTATTTTACTTAAGATGATCTCAATTTGATATGTTCATCCTCCTTAACACTTGTTGCAATTTCATATCATCATATTGTCATTTAAAATCTTATAGTATCATCATTTTCTTAATTTGAAATAAAATATATATCTAGAAGAAACTAAAAAAAAATTCTAGTATTGTTATTATACTAGTATAGCATCAACATACTGTAACTTGAAATAAATTATTCAACTAGATTAAACTCAACCAATTTCTCTTGTATTGTCTTTTAATAGTATGTATAACCATATTATAATTTAAATAATACAGAACTAGAATAAACTCAATCAATTTCTTTAGCATTAAGTACTTAGTGAATAAGTCTCTAGAATAAACTGCCCCTAATGCCATGGCATGCCAGTGGCTCTCCTTGCATTACAGTTTTATAATTGTAACTACCAATAACATTGTACACTTGTAACATGCATAGAAATAAAAATATTATTATTATTATTATAGATAGAAGGGTGGGTTGGGTTGACTGCATTTTCTCGGATTGCAAGAAGGCCTTCGATACAGTTCCTCACAAGAGATTAGTACAGAAGCTAGAGGATCAGGCACGTGTAACAGGAAGTGCACTGCAATGGATCAGAGAATACCTGACAGGGAGGCAACAACGAGTCATGGTACGTGATGAGGTATCACAGTGGGCGCCTGTGACGAGCGGGGTCCCACAAGGGTCAGTCCTAGGACCAGTGCTATTTTTGGTATACGTGAATGACATGATGGGAGGGATAGACTCAGAAGTGTTCCTGTTCGCAGATGATGTGAAGTTAATGAGGAGAATTAAATCAGATGAGGATCAGGCAGGACTACAAAGAGACCTGGACAGGCTGGACACGTGGTCCGGCAACTGGCGTCTCGAGTTTAACCCTGCTAAATGCAAAGTCATGAAGATCGGGGAAGGGCAAAGAAGACCGCAGACAGTGTATAGGCTAGGTGGCCAAAGACTGCAAACCTCACTCAAGGAGAAAGATCTTGGGGTGAGTATAATACCGAGCACGTCTCCGGAATCACACATCAACCAGATAACTGGTGCAGCATATGGGCTCCTGGCAAACCTGAGAATAGCGTTCCGATACCTTAGTAAGGAATCATTCAAGGCACTGTACACTGTGTACGTCAGGCCCATATTGGAGTATGCAGCACCAGCTTGGAACCTACACCTTGTCAAACACGTCAAGAAATTAGAGAAAGTGCAAAGGTTTGCAACAAGGTTAGTTCCGGAGCTAAGGGGAATGTCCTATGAAGAAAGGTTAAGGGAAATCGGCCTGACGACTCTGGAGGACAGGAGGGTTAGGGGAGACACGATAACGACATACAAAATACTGCGTGGAATAGATAAGGTGGACAGAGACAGGATGTTCCAGAGAGGGGACAAAGAAACAAGGGGTCACAATTGGAAGTTGAAGACTCAGACGAGTCAAAGGGATGCTAGGAAGTATTTCTTCAGTCATAGAGTTATTAGGAAGTGGAATAGTCTAGCAAGTGATGTAGTGGAGGCAGGAACCATACATAGCTTTAAGGCGAGGTATGATAAAGCTCATGGAGCAGGGAGAGAGAGGACCTAGTAGCGGTCAGTGAAGAGGCAGGGCCAGGAGCTGAGTCTCGACCCCTGCAACCACAATTAGGTGAGTACACACACACACACACACACTGTACACAGTGTACGTCAGGCCCATACTGGAGTATGCAGCAAGAGTTTGGAACCCACACCTGGTCAAGCACGTCAAGAAATTAGAGAAAGTGCAAAGGTTTGCAACAAGGCTAGTTCCAGAGCTAAGGGGTATGTCCTACGAAGAAAGGTTAAGGGAAATTGTCCTGACGACACTGGAAGACAGGAGGGTTAGGGGAGACATGATAACGACATACAAAATACTGCGAGGAATAGATAAGGTGGGCAGAGACAGGATGTTCCAGAGATGGAACACAGAAACAAGGGGTCACAATTAGAAGCTGAAGACTCAGATGAGTCAAAGGGATGTTAGGAAGTATTTCTTCAGTCACAGAGTTGTCAGGAAGTGGAATAGTTTGGCAAGTGAGGTAGTGGAGGCAGGAACCATACATAGCTTTAAGATGATACCTGGAGAGAGTTCCAGGGGTCAACGCCCCTGCAGCTCGGTCTGTGACCAGGCCTCATGTTGGATCAGAGCCTGATCAACCAGGCTGTTACTGCTGGCCGCATGCAGTCCAACATACGAACCACAGCCTGGCTGGTCAGGCACCGACTTTAGGTGCCTGTCCAGTGCCTGCTTGAAGACAGCCAGGGGTTTGTTGGTAATCCCCTTGATGTATGCTGGGAGGCAGTTGAACAGTCTTGGGCCCCTGACACTTATTGTGTTGTCTCTCAACGTGCTAGTGGCACCCCTGCTTTTCATTGGGGTGATGTTACATCGCCTGCCGAGTCTTTTGCTTTCGTAGGGAGTGACTCTCGTGTGCATGTTTGGTACTAATCCCTCGAGAATTTTCCACGTGTATATAATAATGTATCTCTCTTGCCTGCGTTCTAGGGAGTATAGGCTTAGGAACTTCAAGCGTTCCCAGTAATTGAGTTGGTTTATCGCAGTTATGCGTGCCGTGAAGGTTCTCTGCACATTTTCTAGGTCAGCAATTTCACCTGCCTTGAAAGGTGCAGTTAGTGTGCAGCAATATTCCAGCCTAGATAGAACAAGCGACCTGAAAAGTGTCAACATGGGCTTGGTATCCCTGGTTTTGAAGGTTCTCATTATCCATCCTGTCATTTTTCTAGCAGATGTGATTGCTATGGTGTTATGGTCCTTGAAGTATGATAAGGCTCATAGAGCAGGGAGAGAGAGGACCTAGTAGCGATCAGTGAAGAGGTGGGGCCAGGAGCTGAGTCTCGACCCCTGCAACCACAAATAGGTGAGTACACACACACACACACACACACACACACACACACGTGGTATTGTTTTATTTACAGGGAGCAAAGTCAGGGAATTTTTCCAGAATGGTCTGTAATATACTATTGTGGATAAAATACTTTGACATATCTTGAACATTTCTGAGTGAGTTGTCTCTGAATTCATTAATTTTATCGCACTCCAATACATAATGACAAAGGGTGTGACAATAGTCCATCTGGTAAAGTTTACATTTCGTTTGGTCTACATCTGGTGGTGGTGATTTAACCTGCCAAAGATACTTATAACCCAGCCGGAGCCGGGCAGTAGTGACATCCAAGAGTCTGCTTATTTTGTTGGATGCACCATAGACATGTGGCTCCTCCTGCATGATAGAATGATGATAGATGGACTGACTGGTGTCAGTCTCCCTGAGTCTTAAGTCAATAAAATTCAGTTGAAGTTCTTTTCGTATTATTGTTCTCAAACTGCTAACTGACAAGCCAAGATTGTAATCTACCTCCTCTTTAAAAGCATACAGCTTAGCCAATTCATCAGTTCTATCATACATCTGAAGACCAATGTGAGATGGAATCCACAGCATGTGCACTCTGACTCCACTGTTCACAATCTTACCATATCTGTGTCTGGCTTCTGACACAAGCATGCCACAATTTATACTTAATTTATGGATGACAGAGAATCAGTTACAATTAAAGTGTCAACCTTAGATACATGGACGCATTTGAGTGCAAGGAGTATGGCAAACAGTTCTGTCTGAAGGGTAGAGGCCCAGTTATTGATGCGTGCTTCAATTTCTTTAAGAGAGCCATCACTCTGTATGACAACAGTTAGTTTAATATCTTTATTATGCACCCCATATCCATCCTGTGGGTGGTAGTCAAAAGATTACAGAGGTACATAATGGGTCCAGGGACTGGGCCCCAAAGTTTTGATAGCTGAGCAAGTTACAAAGGTAATGAACTCCAGGTAGATCTGGTCACAATCATGACAAGTTACAAAGATATTTACAGATTACAGAGGTACATAATGGGTCCAGGGACTGAGCCCCAAAATTTTGATAGTTGAACAAGGTACAAAGGTAATGAACTCACAAGTTACAAAGGTAATGAATCATGTAAGTAAATTTACTTACTTACGTAGATACATGGTTACAATCATGAACAAATTATAAAGTAATGAGCAATTCACACGTCCACACCCGACAACAGCAGCACTACCAGCTGCACCAGTGGATTGGTGAACAGAACCATCAACGTAAATAATTTGTGAGTGTGCTGAGTGTCTAAGTTATCAGTACAGCTTAAGGCATCATGTTTGGCTTCAAGGCGAAGCTTTGGTTGTGATTTAAGAAGTAGTCTGGGGGGAAATGGAGGGATGGTAGTTTGGAATGGGGTAATATTCCATGGAGCGGAGAAGTGCCGCTGTTGCCTTACTTTACATATATCATGTATCTGATTCATGCGGAGGTCAGTTCCAGTTTTTTCGATCCATCTAGAGGGGTGTTCACCAGTGTTGAGGAAAGTTTGGAGGGCTTCTGTGCAGGGGGTTGAATGGGCAAGCCGGAGCGGAGCATATTATCCCCAATTAGGATATTACTTTCAGTAACACGATCTCTGATGCTTGGAATATCAAGTTCTTTCTGCATATTTAAAATTTTGGCAGTACGAGGGCATCCTAAAATGATTCTCATTGCTTCGTTCTGCAGTTTTTCCAGTCCTCCAAGCTTCTAGTCAGACACAAGAGCAAGTAGTGGCGCAGTATAATCAACCAATGATCTAATATAAGCAAGATACATCATTTTCACAATTTTAACATTAGCACCATACCTGGAGTGAAACCCTGCCACAACTCTAAGTGTTCTTAGCCTTTCTTTGTATTGACGACAAAGTCTCGTTACAACAGGTCCAAGTAGTGGGACCTCAAAGCCTAGATACCTGTATCTGGTTACATATTCTAGAAGAGACCCATCATGCAACTGGATCTGGCGAACTGTGCCTCTCTGTCGAGGAGGACGCCTATTGAGTATCTTTGTTTTATCAGTAGAGATTATCAACCCCAGGTCCTGACACGAGGCTAGTACATGGTTAAGGATGTTTTGGGAGTTGGAGAATCCGGTGGTGTGAATCATTATATCATCAGCAAAACTAATCATATGATGATGGGGCTGGCTAGACAGAAAGGGAGGAGAAATATTTTTTTTTTTTTAGCTAACACACATGTAAATATAAATAACTATTTTTACCTTATTCCTAGTATATCTCCTTTATGGTATACATAATAATAAGATATTATCTCCTTAATGGTATAATAATAATAAGGTATTAAAAGAACCCCAATGGAAATAAGTCACTTTGTCTGACTTTTTTGGGTTATCCTAGGTTCTCTACACATATGCTATGTATACCTGGAGTGAGTTCCGGGGGCCAACGCCCCCGCGGCCCGGTCTGTGACCAGGCCTATGTAACTGTATTTGTGTATACCTGAATAAACTTACTAGTCATGCTCGCCACTATACTTGGAGTTTACCTGGAGAGAGTTCCGGAGGTCAACGCCCCCGCGGCCCGGTCTGTAACCATTCCTCACGGTGGATCAGGGCCTAATCAACCAGGCTGTTACTGTTGGCTTTAGGTGCCTGTCCAAGCACCTGTCGATGCACAGGGTCACAGGCTGATATATGCTCGATTGCTAGCGCACTCAGCTCATACACGGAGGTCCGGGGGTCGATCCCCGGTACGGCTGAAAACATGAGGACGTGTTTTCTTAAGAGACCTGCTGTCCATGTTCACCCATCAGTAAAATAAGTACCTGGGTGTTAGTAGACTGGTGTGGGTTGCATCCTGGGGATAAAACTGACTTAATTTGGCAGAAATGCTCTACATAACAAGCGGCTTTAATAATAGCAATAATAATATCTATTTACTACAAGTACATATACAAGGTATACAGGCCTAGCTTGTTATGCAGAGCATTTCGAGCAAATTAGATCAGTTTTGTCCCAGGATGCGACCCACACCAGTCGACTAACACCCAGGTACTCATTTTACTGATGGGTGAACATAGATAACCGGTGTAAAGAAACACGCCCAATGTTTCTACCCTCACTGGGAATCGAACCCAGACACTCGCCGTGTGAAGCGAGAGCTTTAGCCACCAGGCCACGGGGCACCGTGACACCTCACAGTCGCGTGACAACACCAGACTGTGAAACACACCTGATACTCTACCCAAGCATTAAAATTTTTACTTGTCTAATGTATCATTAAATTCTTTGCCATACCAAACTTCTCAGAAGTTTGGTAAATCCTCTTTCACCTGTTCTTAGTAATTTATACATGGAATTTTTTGAAACAAGATTGCATAACACAATCCTTCCCAATAGAGCTAAGTGGTATAGATATGTTGATGATATTTTGTGCCTTATGTCTAAGAATGTAGACACAAACCATTTCCTTGTTAAATTAAATAGCTTAGCTCATTCTATAAATTTTACTGTTGAGTTCGAAGTAAATAACTCATTGCCTTTGCTAGATGTTTTAATTATTAAGGGTAACAATGATTTAAAATTTAAAATTTACAGAAAACCTACATATAACTGTTCCTATGTACACTATTATTCTTCACTTATATTATTGTTTCACTAATCCCTTCATTATATTATTATTATTATTATTCACATCTAGATAGAATTAAACTGTCGGTTTTCTCATCAATGTTTTTGAGAGCTTTACGTATTTGTAGTCCAGAGTTCATAGATGAAGAAATCTCCAAAATTTATGAAATAGCTAATGATCTAAAATACCCAAGAAACCCAAGCACTTGGATTTTCGCTATTTTTCACTGGTTGTTTTTCATATACGTATATATATATATATATATATATATATATATATATATATATATATATATATATATATATATATATATATATATATATATATATATATATATATAAACATACATACATATCTATGAAGATGCATATCCAATAGGACGCATATATGCGCATAATTTACCTAATACTGCTTTAGGCTTTTAAGTATTTTTTGACGTCAGTGCAGAAGGTGAAGTGTATCATTAATGATGCGAGTCATCGTGTCTTAGCTGTAACAAAGTGAAGAGTATGAAGATAGTGAGTGTGGTGGACCTGCCTGCCTGGGCTCACCTCTTACTCACCAAAACACACTCGCTAAATTCTTCACATACCATTAATCATTTATCACGATTCTTTGCATATAAGTGACACTCGAGTAGACACTTATACAGTGAATGACTTGTCCCTCATCAGTGTCTCTATTTTCACACCAGTACAGCGAAGGAACAATAGACGCGAAATTATGCCCCATTAATTTAGCAAGTCCTGCCTATAGATTTCAATATGGCGTCGTTTGTAAACTGTTGACACAATGTCGCCGTGAGAAGAGAGGCATTTCTAATTTATACTAAATGAGGCGCTGTGTTTGATAACAGTAGGAAGTATTGACAGGTCAGTAGTGGTGTGGGTCATACCTCGGCTGTGCTATATACCTTACTAGTGTCTCCAGACGTTACTGGAGAAGCCAGCAAAGTGATTTCTTAAAAGTGATCTCCCATATCAAAATAAGCAGCAACATGAGTCCAAGTTGAAATACCCCTCAGTGTGTAACAGTGCCACGAGAGTTGTTTTTAACAGGTGTGACGAGCACTACCCGAGTGAGCATTGAAATCCCCAGCAGCGGGAGTGTAGGTAATGTGTGTGAACCAGGTCACCAGTTCTGGTGACTCCTGACTCAGTGCTTCTCACTGCCGCGCCACATAAACATTAACTCTCATCTTTTTTTCTGTAACAATAAAAAATAAAGCCGGAAAAGCCGTGTGTGTGTGTGGCGGGGGCTAGAAAGGTGGTGTGTGAAGCTGTGAGGTGTGCTATCAGTGGTGAAGCCTCCAGGGGAGGTCCTGTAAGGTTGGTGAAGCCTCCAAAGGGTCCTGCAAGGTGTGGTGAAGCTTTTCGAGGGTTTTGCAAGATGTGGTGAAGCCTCCCGGGGTTTTGCAAGGTGTGGTGAAGCCTCCCGGGGTCCTGCAAGGTGTGGTGAAGCCTCCCGGGGTCCTACAAGGTGTGGTGAAGCCTCCTGGGGTCCTGCAAGGTGTGGTGAAGCCTCCCGGGGTCCTACAAGGGGTGGTGAAGCCTCCTGGGGTCCTGCAAGGTGTGGTGAAGCCTCCCAGAAACCCTGCAGGGTGTCTAAATGATCAGTGCATTGGTGAATGTTATCTGGTGAAGCTCACACACATCAAACTGAATAACACTATGGAATATATTGAATTGGTGTATGATTGCCCGTCTGCTAGGAAATAATTGGCGCGGCAAAATTTAATTCTGTGTTGTATCAAGTAATGGTTGTGTTACATCATTATTTTGAAAACAATAAAAATCGTAAAAAAATTAAATACTAAAGTTTTTTTTTTAAGTGTTTATTATGCAAATAAATTATTACTATATTACAGCTGGATGAAATGTTTTGATGCCAAGGTATGTTTATTCTTTTTTATATGTATAGGAAAATTCATAATTTACTTATACTGAGATCTGTATATGTGTACACATATATACTTAGTGTTTACTTTAATCCTTTGCTTATGAATTAAGTATCTTTACCTGGTGGTGTACAGGTTACAAGTAGCCTTAATGAAACTCGTGCGGTCGATAGGCTTTAATGAACTAATCAACTATATAGGCTTTAATGAACTAATCAACTATATAGGCTTTAATGAACTAATCAACTATATAGGCTTTAATGAACTAATCAACTATATAGGCTTTAATGAACTAATCAACTATATAGGCTTTAATGAACTAATCAACTATATAGGCTTTAATGAACTAATCAACTATATAGGCTTTAATGAACTAATCAACTATATAGGCTTTAATGAACTAATCAACTATATAGGCTTTAATGAACTAATCAACTATATAGGCTTTAATGAACTAATCAACTATATAGGCTTTAATGAACTAATCAACTATATAGGCTTTAATGAACTAATCAACTATATAGGCTTTAATGAACTAATCAACTATATAGGCTTTAATGAACTAATCAACTATATAGGCTTTAATGAACTAATAAACTATATAGGCTTTAATGAACTAATAAACTATATAGGCTTTAATGAACTAATAAACTATATAGGCTTTAATGAACTAATCAACTATATAGGCTTTAATGAACTAATCAACTATATAGGCTTTAATGAACTAATCAACTATATAGGCTTTAATGAACTAATCAACTATATAGGCTTTAATGAAATAATCAACTATAGGCTTTAATGAACTAATCAACTATATAGGCTTTAATGAACTAATCAACTATACGGAAAGTTTAGATAACAGAGGCAGGACCAACTCACTCCCAATTATTCCCAGTCGTGGATCTGTCAAGACTATTTTAAAATTAATTTGTATTAACTTTAATAACTACTTGGCAGTTTGTTCTACTCATATTGTATTATGTACTTTATTAATCTTAAAATTGTCCAACATGAATTTAGTGTCGCGTGTTCACTCTTGTTTATGTATTTTTAGCACCTTATTTATATCCCCTTTATACATTTCTATTTTGTATTTTTATGTATATCACATCAACATTCCTGGTACTGTACCTAAATATTAATTTTGTCATTTAGGCTGCATTTCGCAAGTTCGTAACGAATGAAGAATACCTTTAATCCCTCCCAAAAAAAACAGGGATGCAAACCTAGGTTGTATGCGTTTGAAAAATATAAACCTTTCGGTGTATATATACTTCCAGTTATCTTTGGCATTAATTTATGCATGGGCCTATTTGCCCATGTTAGGCAGGTCTAGCTTACAACCAACCATACAATATATACTGTATTAAAAGCTACTCAAAGTTTTCGCCCCAATGGGCTAAACCAGCATTCCCCCATTTCCATTCTAAATAGTATATATTTGTCCAACTTAATACATTGCTGCGAGTTCTATCTTGGTTAGATACTTTTAGCACGTTATTTATATTACCTTTTTTTTCCGTTTTTCATTTTAACATTTCGATCAGTTTCCCCTTCCCCTTTAAAGGCCTAAATCATATTCGTTTTTGGTCATTATCCTATTTCCACTGTTTTGTGAAAGTATAGGTATTTGGTCAATGTGGTCAATCTTACAGAAAACGCTTGATTGACTTTGGACTATAGGTTCCAGTTTACTTTTTTTTGTACGACTAGGAAAATTTAAATGCTTCTTTTCATGCAAAAAAAATTTGAGCGACGCATCCGATTAGCTTCAACCTTCATTTTTTTATAATTTGATAATTTAACTGAGTTGCTTCAAGCTTAATGTGCTGTGCCTCTACAATTTACAAAAAAATAAACTAATTTTTAAAGGGGTAGACCGATAAGCCAGGAGAAGGCCTCGGTCAGATGACCAAAAGTTCCAGTGGCGGGTCATCATATGACTAAGACCCGCGTCAAGAAACACTTGTCCTATTTCCTGACGAATCTTACCTGACCTGACCTAACCTGACCTCTACAGTTTTATTTCATAGCCGGTGTGTCTTAGTGGATGGTTTGAGTTAGATTTAGTCAGTGAATGCCCTAGTTTACCATTTTTATTGCAATTTTGATATTAGTTTCCATTTAATGACTTGTGAATGCCTCTTCTGATTTGCTTCAAATCTTCAAATATTTAACTTAGTTACAAGCTTATGCTGCTCTATCCCAATTGCATACATTGAGGCACAATATAGGCGAATCAAAAGAGGAGAGGGGCAATTAAGTAATCAATATATTCAGTTAAAGAGAGAAATAAAAAAGGGAATAAGAAAAGCAAGACGAGACTATGAGGTTAAAGTTGCAAGAGAATCGAAGACTAACCCAAAAGGATTTTTTCAGGTATACAGAAGTAAGATTAGAGACAAGATAGGCCCACTCAAAAGTTACTCAGGTCAGCTCACCGTCAGTGATAAGGAAATGTGTAGAATGTTTAACACTTACTTCCTCTCAGTTTTTACACAGGAAGATACTAGCGATATTCCAGAAATAATAAATTATGTAGAACAGGACGATAGTAAACTATGCATGATTAGGGTCACAAGTGACATGGTCCTTAGACAAATAGATAAATTAAAACCTAACAAATCCCCAGGCCCTGATGAACTGTATGCAAGGGTTCTAAAGGAATGTAAAGAGGAGCTTAGCAAACCTATGGCTATTCTTTTCAACATATCACTGCAAACTGGCATGGTGCCAGATAAGAGGAAAATGGCAAATGTAATACATATTTTCAAAGCAGGTGACAGGTCCTTAGCTTCGAACTATAGACCAATAAGCCTAACCTCCATAGTGGGAAAATTTATGGAATCAATAATTGCCGAGGCAATTCGCAGCCATCTTGAAAAGCATAAATTAATCAATGAATCTCAGCACGGTTTTACAAAAGAGCGTTCCTGCCTTACAAATTTAATAATTTTTTTCACTAAGGTATTTGAGGAGGTAGATCATGGTAATGAATATGATATTGTGTATATGGACTTCAGTAAGGCTTTTGATAGAGTCCCACATCAGAGACTATTGAGGAAAATTAAGGCACACGGAATAGGAGGAGAAATTTTTTCCTGGATAGAGGCATGGTTGACAAATAGGCAGCAGAGAGTTTGCATAAATGGGGAGAAATCAGAGTGGGGAAGCGTCACAAGCGGTGTTCCATGGTATTGGGCCCCTTGTTCACAATCTACATAAACGACATAGATAAGGAAATAAATAGCGACATAAGCAAATTTGCCGATGACACCAAAATAGGCCGTCCAATTCATTTAAATGAGGACATTAGAGCACTCCAGGAAGATTTGAATAGACTGATGCAGTGGTCGGAGCAGTGGCAAATGCAGTTTAATATAGATAAATGCAAAGTTCTAAATATTGGACATGACAATAACCATGCCACATATAAACTAAATAATGTAGATCTTAATACTACTGATTGCGAAAAGGATTTAGGAATTCTGGTTAGCAGTAATCTAAAACCAAGACAGCAGTGCATAAGTGTTCGCAATAAAGCGAACAGAATCCTTGGCTTCATATCAAGAAGCATAAATAATAGGAGTCCTCAGGTTGTTCTTCAACTCTATATATATCCTTGGTTAGGCCTCAGCTAGATTATGCTGCACAGTTTTGGTCACCGTATTACAGAATGGATATAAATGCTCTGGAAAACGTACAAAGGAGGATGACTAAGTTGATCCCATGTATCAGAAATCTTCCCTATGAGGATAGACTGAGGGCCTTGAATCTGCACTCTCTAGAAAGGCATAGAATTAGGGGGGATATGATTGAGGTGTATAAATGTAAAACAGGAATAAATAAAGGGGATGTAAATAGCGTGCTAAAAATATCTAGTATTGACAGGACTCGCAGCAATGGCTTTTAGTTGGATAAATTCAGATTCAGGAAGGATATAGGAAAGCATTGGTTTGGTAATAGAGTTGTCGATGAGTGGAACAAACTCCCGAGTACAGTTATAGAGGCTAAAACGTTGTGTAGTTTTAAAAATAGGCTAGATAAATATATGAAGGGGTGCGGGTGGGTGTGAGTTGGTCCTGACTAGCTTGTGCTACTAGGTCAGATGCCGTGCTCCTTCCTTAAGTGAATGTAACCTGACCTGGCTGGGTCGGGGCATTGGCTTAAGCCGGTGGGAGACTTGGACCTGCCTCGCATGGGCCAGTAGGCCTGCTGCAGTGTTCCTTCTTTCTTATGTTCTTAATACGGAATACCTCTCTCGGATCGCGCAGCGTCCGATGTACATTGGTTTTTGGTCGTGTGCCAAATAAAAAAAAACACAATAGGCACCAAGGAAAGCCATGCATAATCGAAGCTATTCGCCAAGTGACCTTCAATGAAAACGTTATATAATCAAATCGTACGGATTACGAAGTATACAAATTCGAGGTTTCACTGCCCAAATTTATCTTTATTTTTAATGTCTCAGTTGGCTAGGGTGGCGAATACTAACCTTGATGGTGTGGCACTCCTTTTCCCATTCATTAAATGTTTATGTAGGTAATTCCTTTTTTAAGTCCATGAATTTAGCCTTTCAAGTTCATGGTTCTTTGTGTGGGTCTCAGTTTTCCCTGCAGTGAAACACGAGGGGGAAATTCTTTATTGCATTTGCCATCCTTCTTATCCAAAGGAGATTTAAATTTTTTATTCTCCTACCTAAGAACTAGAACCGCATGTTTGAGAACTAGAACCTCATCCTTGAGAACTAGAACCTCATGCTTGATAACTAGAACCTCATGCTTGAGAACTAGAGCCTCATCCTTGGGAACTAGAACCTCATGCTTGAGAACTAGAAACCTAATCCTTGAGAACTAGAACCTCATGCTTGAGAACTAGAACCTCATGTTTGAGAACTAGATCCTCATTCTTGAGGACTAGAACCTCATCCTTGAGAACTAGAACCTCAATGCTTGAGAACTAGAACCTCAATGCTTGAGAACTAGAACCTCATGCTTGAGAACTAGAACCTCGTGATTGAGAACTAGAACCTCATGCTTGAGAACTAGATCCTCAAAGCTTGAGAACTAGAACATCCTTTACACATCTTAACTCTACTTCTAGAACTCTACAACACTTCTGAAAAATTATTGTACAAGCAAGCCATTGTCTGTTCAAACACTTCACTTTAAATTCCTTGAGAAAGTCACAGAGGTCCACACAATTCCCTGAACCACTGACATATTTAGGTTATATAGGCCTATATAATATTATATATATATACATATGTCGTGCCGAATAGGTAAAACTTGCCATTTTGGCTTAAATAGCAACGCTGTTCTTGCCGAATAGGGCAAGCGAAAATTTGTGTATGCAATAATTTCTCAAAAATCATTCTGAACCAAACGAAAAAATATATATTTCATTGTGTTTGTTTATTATTAAATTATTCTAAACTTATATAAAATATATTTAGTTCGATTAGACTAAATTAAATTGCGCTTGTTATAATAAGGTTAGGTAAGTTTTCTAAGGTTGTTTTGGTACAAAACATATCTTTAAATATATCTTTAAACGTATAAGAGAAAATTTTAGAAAGGACTTAATTTTAAATGAGTTCTTGCTAATTGACCAGTTTTACCTATTCGGCACGAGACACACACACACACACACACACACACACACACACACACACACACACACACACGCACACACACACACACACACACACACACACACACACACACACACATATATATATATATATATATATATATATATATATATATATATATATATAATCTGTATGGTTGTATATTTGTATATAATCTTCCCTCCATCTCAAGTGTATGTAGTTCAGTTGACAAGGTTAAACGTCTTTGTCAGTTTATAAATCACTTCTATCAGTTTGATCTTGCCTTCTGTGGCTGCGAGGGCATTGGAAAGCAAACTCCGACTCTTGTTCATAATTTTACCACAGGTTGCTGGTTTCTGACAAGATTGTTACATTCGAGCCTCAAGGAGTTTACACTTTTTAGCATTACAGAAGCTGGCGAATCACTCTTATTTAAGGTGTCAAGATTTAGTCACAGATTTGAGCGTAAGGAGTAATAAAGAATAATGTAGTTTGAAGAGTGGAAGCCGAATCATTGATGTAGCCCCAATTTTCAGGCATGATCCATAGCCGGGTTCTACAAAGAAGGCGTTAGCAGTTGCGCCGGTGGGTTGGTGTGCATAATGTGTGAAAGAAAGAATGCCCTCTGAGTAAAGCATCTATATGTCTTAAAGCATCATTCTTGCCTTGAAAATAAGGCTTTGATTATGATCTAATGAAGATCTCTGAGAGAAAGTGTGAAATAGTGATTTAGAAAGAGGTAATTTCCCACGGTAGAGAGAAGTGTCACTCGTTTCACTTAGTGTAAATTGTGTACCTGATTAATTTGGAGGTCAGCTACAGGTTACATGATCTATATAGAGGAGTGCCCATTTGTTAGAAAGAAGGGTATCTGCATATGCTGGAGAAAGAAGGTTCTCTGAGTATATTAAAACCAGTGGTAGCATCACGCTCAAAACATCGCATTCAGAGCATTGCATAATGGAGTATACATTGCCTATACCAAAGATAGTTGCCAAGGCGGCTATCAGACCCAGCTTTAGATTGTCGGTAGCACCCATAACACTGTTCATCCATATACCAAACTCAGTTGAGGGACGTTCTCTCTTCACACGATCATTCAGCAGCAACTCGTGTCGAGGATATTCACTGTCAACTATAACTCAAAAGCCTGACCATCACTGAGAGACATAGTTCATCTCTTGCTCGGTCCACGGTGGCTTGGTTGGCAAAGCTCTCGCCTCAATACTGAGTGTCCGTGGTTCGATTCCCGACACGGGTGGAAATGCTGGACAGGTTTCCATGTATCTGCTGTCCCTGTTCACCTAGCAGTAATTAGGTACCTGGGTGCTAGTCAACTGGTGTGGGTCGCATCCTGGGGGACAAGATTGAAGGACCACAATGGAAATAAGACAGACAGTCCTCGATGACGCACTGACTTCCTTGGGTTATTCTGGGTGGCTAACCCTACGGGTTAAAAATCTATGCAAATCTTATCTTACTCCAGCACCGTCCACTTGGACTTGTAACCTCCCACACTGGATACTTTACACTGGTGGTGAGGCTTGTATCACACTGACGCTGGTCACTTTACACTGATGCTGGTCACTTTACACTGACGATGGTCACTTTACACTGATGCTGGTCACTTTATACTGACGCTGATCACTTTACACTGATTCTGATCACTTTATACTGACGCTGATCACTTTACACTGATGCTGGTCACTTTATACTGACGCTGAACACTTTACACTGACGATGGTCACTTTACACTGATGCTGGTCATTTTACACTGATGGTAGGGTGTTATGTTTACTGGTAGGGTGTTCTGTTCACTGGTAGGGTTTGTGTTCACTGGTAGTGTGTTATGTTCACTGGTAGGGTTTGTGTTCACTGGTAGGGTTTGTGTTCACTGGTAGGGCTTGTGTTCACTGGTAGTGTGTTATGTTCACTGGTAGGGTTTGGGTTCACTGGTAGGGCGTTATGTTCACTGGTAGGGTTTGAGTTCACTGGTAGTGTTTGTGTTCACTAGTCATGTTTGTGTTCACTGGTAGTGTTTGTGTTCACGCTTGAAGTTCCTAAACCTGTACTCCCTAGAACGAAGGCGGGAGAGATACATTATTATATACACTTGGAAAATCCTAGAGGGATTAGTACCAAACTTGCACACGAGAGTCACTCCCTACGAAAGCAAAAGACTCAGCAGACGATGCAACATCCCCCTAATGAAAAGCAGGGGTGCCACTAGCACGTTGAGAGACAACACAATAAGTGTCAGGGGCCCAAGACTGTTCAACTGCCTCCCAGCATACATCAGGGGGATTACCAATAGACCCCTGGATGTCTTCAAGCAGGCACTGGACAGGCACCTAAAGTCAGTACCTGACCAGCCGGGCTGTGGTTCGTACGTCGGACTGCGTGCGGCCAGCAGTAACAGCCTGGTTGATCAGGCTCTGATCCACCATGAGGCCTGGTCACTGACCGGGCCGCGGGGGCATTGACCCCCGGAACTCTCTCCAGGTAAACTGGTAGTGTTTGTGTTCACTGGTAGTGTTTGTGTTCACTGGTAGGGTTTGTGTTCACTGGTAGTGTTTGTGTTCACTGGTAGTGTTTGTGTTCACTGGTAGTGTTTGTGTTCACTGGTAGTGTTTGTGTTCACTGGTAGTGTTTGTGTTCACTGGTAGGGTTTGTGTTCACTGGTAGGGTTTGTGTTCACTGGTAGTGTTTGTGTTCACTGGTAGTGTTTGTGTTCACTGGTAGTGTTTGTGTTCACTGGTAGTGTTTGTGTTCACTGGTAGTGTTTGTGTTCACTGGTAGGGTTTGTGTTCACTGGTAGGGTTTGTGTTCACTGGTAGTGTTTGTGTTCACTTGTAGTGTTTGTGTGTTCACTGGTAGTGTTTGTGTTCACTGGTAGTGTTTGTGTTCACTGGTAGGGTTTGTGTTCACTGGTAGGGTTTGTGTAAAACGGGACAATGAGGGAGTGGGTTGAAGTTGAGGGAGATGCGTGTGTTTATAGAGGGAAGGAGGGGAGGGAGGTTATAGTGGGGAAGAGGTTATAGGGAGGGAGGGAGAGAGAGGTTATGGGGATGAGGGCTGGGGGTTATGGGGTAACCTAGCTAACTATATACACTAAGGTCACAGAGACTTGCCTGGCCTTTGTTAGATGTTTGGTTGAGGCGAGACAAGCACATAATGACAACCTAGTTCCTATCAACAAAAGCTCCTAACTTACTCAGCATTGGTAACCAATTCCTCTTCCTCCTCCCCTTCCTTCTCCTCCTCCCCTTCCTTCTCCTCCTCCCCTTCCTTCTCCTCCTAATCCTCCTCCCTTTCCTTCTCCTCCTCCTCCCCTTCCTTCTCCTCCTCCTCCTGGAGAAGAGTTTTGTCCAACACTTCTCCAGGCTGAGGGACTGACCACATCAAAACTACGTCTTCAAGGGTGATGGACTGATTACATCGTCTTCAGATCTCTACTACTTCTGCTAATTCTGTATCCGACTGAAGAAGCCTACTGTGTTGGCGAAACGTGTCGGAATAAAGATACCAGAACTGTTGAACTTATTATCTTACTTATCATAATTTGTTATGCCTTTCCCAGCTTTTCATTAAAACACTGTATAATTTTTGTTGAAAATAATTTGGGCATAAATCCATGAGTCGTAAGGATGTATATTTATATACCTGTTAGTTATAATTATTTCTGCAATTATCGGGGTTACCCACTCATAGTTGTCATCATAATTACGTATATTCATGTAATGGATGGCTATTTAAACACTAAGTTATGTTATTACAAGCTACTTTAAAATTTCTGATCAATAAGAATTCTGTAATTTTTAATCTCACTCAATCGGGTGTAAAACAGCCATAGCATCTTTCATGTATTTCCCACTTCTTTATTGACACAATCTGTAATTTTTTTTATATATTTTTTTCTTGAAAATGATTTTGGATCTAGTGAAATATACAACACAGTAAGTTTTCTACAAAATCATGCATTACTTCTCCCCCATAAAAAGCCTACCTGCTCACCTCATCCCTCTTCCCTAAAACCCCATACATCTCTCCCAATAACCACGGCCTCCGTCTCTCCAGCCCTCAGCTACTTATCCCAGTTCCAAGCCCCAATCACCATAAGTGTTGTGGTTTAAGTGTATTGTCATGTGTTGAGCAAGCAGTGTTGACGGGGTGGTGGTGCAGTAACTAACGTAGGTTGTTTCTTCAGGAGTGGCGGTGCAGCAGCGGTGGCAGGATGTGAGCGGTATCCAGTGGCAATATCATGGCCCAGGAGTTCCTCCCACTCTGCGATGTGCTCTTCAACATCATCTCGCTGGCCTCCTACTTCTGTGATGTGGTTTTCGACGTGGTCACCATTTACACGCTCTACGATCAGCAAGAGGTGGTGTGGTTCACGCTGGCGCTCTCCTGCGTCATCCTTTCCCTCGTCGTGTGTCAGCTCTGCTCTCTCAAGTGGTATTTCTCCAGCCTTAGGAAGGACCTGGCCAAGAAAGACTGTGATCTCTCCCTCATGATTCTCCTCCATTTAGTCCAAGGAGGCGTCCTCTGGCGCTACTTCAAGCTCTTTATTCCTGTTGATCTTCGGTACGTCAAACATGAGGTTCGCGACTTGTGTATGTTGCGACTCATTCATGCATTTTGTGAGGCGGCCCCCATGTTGCTCATCCAGCTCTACCTTATTTGGCGCAAACCTGCGCTTTCTGATCTAACTGACCTTAACATAGTGTCGACAGCGTTGTCGCTTTTCAGTGTGTGTTGGGCCTTGGCTTCCTTTAATAAGAATGTGCGCCGACATAACGTCCATCGGTTAATTCTGACCTGGCTGGGAGTTATTTTTCAGTTCCTTTGGCGTCTTGGTACCATAACCTCTCGTTCACTGGCACTGACTGTGTATGCCACACTCTATGGTTACTGGGTCTTCCTCGTCATCGCTCTCCACTGGGTCTCCATGTTCCTCTGGCTTATCTCGCCAAAGAATGTCTTTCATGGTGAAAAGATGCCATTGTTTAAGAAGGTGATATTTTCCATGTTAATAGCTTTCTGTTACATATTCTGCTATATCAACCTGCAAGAAATCAACGCCCGGCAGAAGATGGTAGCCTTCTACATCACCATGCTGCTTGAGAACGCTCTTCTGGTGGCTGTGTGGCTGGGAGGCCTCAGGTCCACTCCCTGGTATCAGTATCCAGTGACAGCTCTAGTCTTCATAGCGTTCACCTTGGGAGTTGTCTTCATGATCTTCTACTACCAGCACTTCCACGTGAAGCGACTCAAGCATAACTACACCATGTCTTCCTCCATTAATACTTATTCTTCATGCACAGGTATGGCTTAACTTTATTTATATTGTCTCCTAATTTGACAGTGACTCCAAAATTAACGATTTAAGTTTTAATAACTTACCCCTCATAAGCAAGTACAACATAAACTAAGTTAGTGGCTTTCTTTGTACCTAACAACACGTATAAAATGTAAACAAACATTGTAAGCTTTGCAAAGAAATTTTTTTTGTCATTGTCTAAGAACGTTGAAAGCCACGTTCGTCATTGAACGCAGCATTAGTTTTCTGACGTTCCGTCTCGTATAGTATCTTTGCTGGGCCTACCTGTCCGCTTTACATCAAGAAAAAACTCCCGGCCAAGTATTGTTAAGTTCTGTTAGAACTGGTTAATTTAGGTTAACCCAAAACAAGTTGCATAGAAAAGTCAGCGATGAGATTAAACGTTGCAAAACAACGATATAACAGTAAGAATAATAATGTAAATAAGTAGTTTACAAAGCCGACAAGGTGATAAATGAGACACTTGTGCAACATTTGGGTAACTTTATTCTGTAAACTTTTCGTCACGCAGTGACTTCTTCAGTCCAATGCGGAGGAAGGTCATCGGTATATACGACTCCAGGCTGAGGGACTGATTACCCCAAACTCCTCATCTTCCACCTTTCTCTGCATTCGACTGAAGAAGCCACTGGCTGGCAAAACGTTTCCAGAATAAATATACCTAAATATTGCACAAGTGTCTCATTTATCAAAAATAATAATATTAATAGTAATAATAATTATAAAGAGAGACAAATGCAGTTACTTGGAATCCAGTATTGACAACGTTTTGCCCACTCATTGGCCTTTATCAGTCCACGAACAGATAACTGAGAAATGGTATAGTGATACCGACAAGATGTGAAAAAAACACATGTACAGTTCAGGACTCACGAAATCGTAATGACACAATTGCATACAAACCATACCACGAGTGGGGATTGAACTCGCGGCGAGTGAGTCGTAAAACTCCAGGCCAGCGCGTAAGCCACTGGGCCAGCTAGAGCTAGAGCTTGTCACAGTCACGCTGGTGGGAGATTTAGTTAGTTTAGTTTGATATCTTTATTATGCAGCCCATACCCATCCTGTGGGCGGTAGTCAAAATATTACAGAGGTACATAATGGGTCCAGGGACTGGGCCTCAAAGTTTTGATAGCTGAGCAAGTTACAAAGGTAATGAACTCACAAATTACAAAGGTAATGAACTCACAAGTTACAAAGGTAATGAACTCACAAGTTACAAAGGTAATGAATCATGTAAGTAAATTTACTTACGTTTATAAATGGTTACAATCATGAACAAATTATAAAGTAATGAGCAATCTGTAAAAACTTGCATTTGTGGTCACAGTGGTGGCCCATGTTAACCTCCCTATGGTGTATAAATATACCTAATTAGATGAATCTTATTGTAGCCAGCTGGCCCAGTGGCTTATGCGCTGGCCTGGAGTTTTACGATTCGTTCGCCAGGAGTTCAATCCCCACCCGTGGTATGGTTTATGTACAGTTCAGGACATTTAAGGAAACGTTTCGCCACAAGTGGCTTCTTCAGTTCTAATACAGAGATAACTAAGAAACGAGTATATATAGTGGCAGTAGTCAGGTGGAAGGTCGCGTGGGTAGTAGTAGTACAATTGTGGTGAGATGGGTTGGCTTTGAGAAGGGTCTGTCACCATCATGTTACAACGGTCTCCAGAATGGATAATATCCTGTTGATCAGCACTATATCCAAATTGGCTAGGGGTGTTACAATATAAGACATGTGTCTTGAGGGTGCCATCACTGAAAAAAAGTTGAAAATCATTGGTCTAGGGTCTTTCTGTACGGGTCACCCATCCCAGCCCCTGCCAGACAAAATTTTTGGCCTCTTATTGCAGGATATCATGGAATGCACATATCACTACTCTAAAAGCAGGATGTCTCAGCAGACTGAATGTGATTTAGATTTTGTCGTATTTCAAGTGGGAAACAGATCGTCGGGTGCTTCTTTTTCTCAGTTCAGCTTTGGTCATAATATCCTAGCATAATTTTGGAGATGAGGTATATTCCTCAGCCTCAAATTCGTCTAAGCTTGATGTGGTCCACCACCAAGGCCTACATTTGCATCTGGGTGCTTTCGTTCGTCATCAGCTGAAAATCATACAAAGACACTTAATTGTCTTTGTATGATCACCGTGAGTTAGGTTAGTTAGTTTAATATCTTTATTATGCAGCCCATACCCATCCTGTGGGCGGTAGTCAAAAGATTACAGAGGTACATAATGGGTCCAGGGACTGGACCCCAAAGGTATGATAGCTGAACTAATTACAAAGGTAGATCTGGTCACAATCATGGCAATTTACAAAGGTAATGAACCATCTACACTCCTATACATGGTTACAATCATGAACAAATTGTGACCACCATTGTTTACGGTACTCTGTTCGCCTCCATGATGATCTACATGAACCTAAACTTAAGACATTCACTGATGTAGATAGAGCTACTGCCTTCGATCGGCGTCTGATTTTTGTGTCCCTGTCTTGCCCACCACAGACCCTCGTTGCTTTTCCATCTTTCATATCATTCTCCTTTCCGTTTACTTCATTTGGTACTTTGCTGTCCTACCTTGGGGCATCTAAGCGATCCGCCTACGTTCCTCTTCCCTTCCATTTACAAAGTCTCATGTCTCTTATGTGTGATCTTAATTTGTAAAGGATTTTTCACTCGCGCTTCCTTGTTTTAACTGTGTAGTGATGGCTCCAAATCTGTGACGTGTTGGATACGCAACCTGGGCCTCTTTCCAGATAAAGCTACCGTCGCCACGGCGAAGTTATATGCTCTCCTTGCTCTCTTCTATATTCCATCCTTATATATTACAAACACTTCAACACCTTTTAATTATTTTTTTCATTTATCATAGATGCTCGAGAAATTATTTTTGTCCTCTTTCTCTAAATCAACACAGTCAGTCTACCTACTTGTGCTGACAGTCCTGTCTTTTATGTTTATTCTCAGGATGACTTTTTTGGATGACAGGTGTGGGTATCAAAACAATACGCAGAACCAGGTTTTGTGGGAATACAACTTTTAGTGAAACCATGTACCAATAACAACATATTGTCTTGTAATAATTATGGTGTTGATAATATTAGTAATGGTAGTAATAATAATGATGATAGTAATGATGGTAAATAATATTGTTAATATGTAAAGGTAATTATAACTGCAGATGAAGTATGCTAGTTGTGGTAGGCAGAAGTGGGTGTTGCTATGACAACTGTTATATAATAACCTGAGCCAACAACTACTACTACACACTAAACACTCGTGGCAACTACCTGCCGATTACATCATTTGCTTCTGGTTCTCTTTATTTTGTATGCTTTATACATTTATTAATGCTTTATAAAGTCTCATACTTTTCTTCTTAATTATATTTTCCATATCTATACTATGCATACACTTACAAGCCAAGCATCATATTTTTGATAAATTATGAATAACCTAAAACAGCCCAACGATGCCAAATATTAAGTTTTATACAGTATATAATTTTTCGGTAGGATGTCAGCTGGGTCAGTGTACGGACAAGTCACACCGCATGCCTTTTCCATATTACCTGAATGAACTGTCAGCTAGTGACAACAGCACCATCGCCTCTAACCCTCAGCAGAACGGCAACGCCAAGCCCAACAACCTGGAGACGAGCGAAGCTCGAAGTCAGCAGCAATTACAGCAGCAACAGCACCAGCAGCAGCCCAGCTGCCACTACCCACCAGATGCTCTCCATGTTCCTGGGGTGTTCACCTGTCGCTTTAACCCCGGCATCAAGAGGAAGAAGAAAAAGCCGACTAGTTTCGTTCCTCCTCCTGTACCTGTTCTGCCTTCTATAGGTGTGCCAAATAACAATGGCCGGATGGTGCCATTCTGGAAGCGTCCATTGCCACAGTCCTTGTCGAGTGATCATGAAGGTAGTGTGGGATCACGTGTCAACATTCAGCAGAAGCTGCAAGAGAAAAAGCAGCAGCAGATAGCTGAACTGCGACAAATCGAAGAGGAAATCAAAGCTGGCAAGCTAAAGCGGCCACATCCCAGTGATATTTCTGAGTCAGGAACTCTTCGTCAGCCCATCCCTCGGGCCAAGAAACAACCGTGGCTGAAACCTGAGCCGCTAGACTACACCTACCTGGTGGTGGAGCCCTCAGCGGCGCCTCTACCTGCTCCTGCACACAGAAAGCATCGCTCTCAGACCCCAGAGATACTGTTAGCGCCACACTACCTGGACAACACCAGGATCTACTACGACTACCAGGACCCACGCTGGAAGTATGGCAACAACTACCACCTACCATCTGACGACATGAGTGGATCCAGCCACTCCAAACATTCCATAAAAAGACGCAATAGAAAAGGCGATAAAAACACGGATAACAGAGACAAAGTTATTTATAAATCTTACAGAATACCATCAGATCTCGACAGTCAGATATCGCTGCCGAGATCGTACACTCTTCCCAGGGAATTCAAATATTATAGAAGACCCAAGTCAAGAAAAGCTGTGAGAACAGATCACTTCATGGCCTCGACAAACTCCAGCGATGGTAAGTTTTATTCTATAATTGAAGTTTCTTGAATTACAATTTCGGGATAATATATTAGATGTTGAAACAGTTAACATATCTGAGATCTCAATATAAAAAGGATATGTAGAAGAAAAAGTATATGGAGAAAAGAAAAGAGAAGTAAAATGAGTAGTGAGGTAGTGCAAAATGAGAGCCTTTGAGAGAAATTAATAAGTTGAGAAAGCTTGGGGAGCTATGGACTTGACAATTTAAAAATGAAAGAGGGAAGATGTTAGATGGGCAGAAGGTACTGGAAAGATGGAAGGAATATTTTGAAGGGTTAAATGTTGATGGTCGGTCAAAAGGGAGGTGGTGATATGCCTTGGGCAGGGAAGAATAATGTCTGGTAGGAGTAAGGAAGAGAGAGGAATGTGGGGAAAGTGCATAAGGAAATTGATAGAATGAGAGGTGGTAAAGGAGCTGGAACAGTATGGAATTAAGATTGGAATGTTTAAAGCAAGCAAGGATGTAGTTTTAAAGTGGTTTGTGTATTTCAGTATGTGGATAAAAGAAGGGAAGGTACCTAAGCATTGACAGAAAGCATAGCTCCTTTGTGAAAGGAAAAAGAGGACAAGAGAGCTAGAGAAAGAGTGTAAGAACTATTGAGAAGAGAACTTGTTGAGTATACAGGGTAAAGTGTATGGTAGAATTATTAAAAGTGTTAGGGGTAAGGCAGAAAGTAGGATTGCAGAGGAACAAGAGGATTTAGGAATGGTAGAGTATGTAGAGACTAAGTGTTTACACTGAAGCTTAAGGAACTATTAGGTGCATTTATGAATTTGGAAAAAGCAAAGGATAAGATAGTTTTTATGAGAAGAGTAAGGGTCTAGTTAGGGTGTGTAGGAGAGAATGAGACTATTTTCTAGTAAAACTTGGCTTTAGATAGGGAAGTGTAATGTCAGATTGGAAGGAGGGAATATGGAGGAAGGGAATGCTTTTAGATATTTAGGATTAAACGTGTCAGCAGATGGGTCTATGAAAGATGAGGTGAACCATAGAATTAATAAATAAACATCTAGGTAGAGTGTTGAGGGTTCTGTGGAGAGAAAGAAGTTTATGATCGTGGAAAAAAAAGAATGTACCAGAGTAAAGTAGTCCTATCCCTTTTGTATCAAGGTGAGGTATGGGCTTTAAACGTTGCAGTAAGGAGGAGGCTGAAGGTAGTAATAATAATATTTTTATTTCTACAAGTACATGTACAAGGTATACACGTCTAGCTGACATCAATGACATACTACTATATGGAAAGCCCCTTGTTATGCAGAGCATTTCGGACAAATTAGGTCAGTTTTGTTCCAGGATGCGACCCACACCAATCCACTAACACCTAGGTACCCATTTTACTGATGAGTGAACATAGACAACCGGTGTAAGGAAACACGCCCAACGTTTCCACCCTTGCCGGGAATCGAACCCGGACTCTCACCGTGTGAAGCGAGAGTTTTTGCCACCAGTAAAGATGTCTTGGTTGGAAGCAATGTGTGGTGTGAATATTATGCAGAGAATTTAGAGCATAGAAATTAGAAAACAGTGTAGGGTTACAAAAAGTATTATTTAGAGGGCAGGGGATGGTTTGTTGAGATGATTCGGGCATTTAAAGCGATTTAAAGATAATTGAACTGAATAGGATGACTAAGAGGGTTTATCAATCCTAGGTGGTAAGTAGGAGGGGTAGGGGTCATCCCTAGTAGGGTTGATGGGAGGCTGTGAAGATTTTCAGTGGTAGGAGCTTGAGCATTCAGCAGGCATGTGTGAGCATGTGAATCAGGGTGAGTGGAGACATGTAGTTTTAGGGAGTTTATGTGCTGTTGGAGTGTGAATAGTGTAACATTTGTGAAGGAATTCAGGGAAACTAGTTGACCGAACGAGCCCTGGGGTTGGGAAATTCCACTCTGAAGGAGGGGTGGGGATGTTACAGTTAGGAAAGTCGTTTGAATTGTAATGTTAGTGGTCTTTTAGCAAAATACCTGTTAAATGAATAATAATGAATATTTCCTTTCCTTGGATCACCATACCTTGTGAGAGACGGCTGATTCAATTAAAGAAAAGTATTAGAATATATATGAAAGACGCTGCCTCCGTGTATAATGAGACAAGGAAAAAAGTGTATGTTCGTTTTATGGCTGGTTGTATTCGGGTTCTTTACACATCTAGAGAACATCACAACACTCATGCCCAAGTTATTTAAATTTATTTAGGATTCAAGACATGCCGTTTGTATACCTGTACCCTAACATTAAGAAGAGGTTACTGTAAAGTTTTAGCCATTCATAATAGTTGCAGCAACTTAGTATGACCAAGAGGGTTTATAAATCAGAATTTGACAAGCTGTTGTAGTGCGAGTAAGTTGATGATCTTAGTAAAGAAATTCAGTACAACCGGTTAGTGGAACTTGTATTCTGGAGGTGGTAAGTACAGTGTTTATACTCTCGAAGGATAGGTGGGGATGTTAAGGTTCGTTTCAGTATTTCAATTATGAATTTTCGTATACTTCTTGAAAGATATCTAGGTAATGAAGATTAAGACACATGTACAACAGTTGGGTATCTTTATTGATGAAACGTTTCGCCTACACAGTACACTTCTTCAGTCAGATACAGAGGGAGCAGTAGTATATATATATATATATATATATATATATATATATATATATATATATATATATATATATATATATATATATAATTTTCTCTTATACGTTTTAAGATATTTTTTTTTCAATTATGTTTATGTAAAAATTAATAATTTTGTACCAAAAGACCCTTAGAAAACTTACCTAACCTTATTATAACAAGCGCAATTTAATTTAGCCTAATCCAACTAAATATATTTTAGATAAGTTTACAATAATTTAATAATAAACAAACACTTTGAAATATATTTTTTTTCGTTAGGTTCAGAATGATTTTTTCGAAATTATTGTATACACAAATTTTCGCTTGCCTTATTCGGCAAGAAGATCTATTTAAGCCAAAAACACAAGTTTTACCTCGGGTGAAGCACACCTAAAATTACCATCTTTTGCGTATATCTCGCAAATTCTTATGTCTGATAACTTGTATGATCGGTGACTAAAGAGTGACTTAGAACATTTATTATGACTTCGTAGTTTTATGAGACCCGGTAACTCGTGAATGAAAGCAGTATGTTTGACGGGTAGCATGGACACAGCTGACAGTCTCGTGACTGCAGATTATACATACGTTTTAATTAGGATAGAAATTGTTAATTCTGGGATGAAAATTTGACGAGAGTAATATATAAAGTTAGCCCATATATCCTAATATTTCCCACAGGTGATGTTGATTCGTGTGATGAAGGAGACTTGGAGGAATCTCTGAGTCGACTGAACAATGCCGTCCACTTCCACCTCAACCACAGTCATCACCACCACTATCACCACCACAGCTTCCTCCACAACCACCACACCAACCATGTGGCTGAGTCCCCACCTCACCCGCAACACCCACTGCGGGCTCGCATCCACGCTGCCTTCCACCGCAACCTGGCCAATACTCACGAGACTAAGTTGTGAAGATAAAAAGTATTTATGTAGCGCTAAAACCTTGTAGATGATGGAGGCTCATTCCACCGTCTATTATCTTCACGACACTATTCGCTCACACTCCCCAAATTTTAATGTTTGTGATAAAGAATAGCCAGTTTATTTTCAGACTGATAAGGGATAAATTAATATATATATATATATATATATATATATATATATATATATATACATATATATATATATATATATATATATATATATATATATATATATATATATATATATATTATATATATATATATATATATATATATATATATATATATATATATATATATATATTGTGTATATTGTATATTGTATATATATATATATATACACTGTATATATATATATATATATATATATATATATATATATATCAATATATATATATATATATATATATATATATATATATATATATATATATATATATACAATATATATATACAATATATATATACAATATATATATATATATATATATATATATATATATATATATATATATATATACATGTATATATATATATATATATATATATATATATATATATATATATATATATATATATATATATATATATATATATATATATATATATATATATATATATACGTATATATAACTGCAGATATAAAAACATATTCCTTAAGTAAATGTTACCTGGGCCTGACTAGGTTGGGTCAGTGGCATAAGCCGGGAAGTGACTTGGACCTGCCTCGCATGGGCCAGTAGGCCTGCCGCAGTGTTCCTTTCTTATGTTCTTATGCCACAGTGAAGAAATAAACAGGAAAACCTGAGCGCTTTCAAGTAATTATAAACCTTCAGAAAAAATAGGAGATGCAAGAGAAGTGCATGTTATGTATGTTATCAAGTAAGGTGATACCTCACTCAGGTATCAAATGTGATACCTCAGGTATCAAGCAGGTGAGGCGATACCTCAGAATTTCCAGCACATGAAAGCGTTCAGGCTCTTTTTTTTTAATCTTTTCTTCTTTTATGGTAACTGGGTTTGTTCAACATGGACCCATTTACTATAATTTACCCATAAAACAAGTGTAACAAACTTCTCAGTTTTCTAAGATTCGAATTCCTGATATACTACAATCCAAAGATGCAGTTACTCACAGGTGTTGATCAAGAGTTGCATTACAGTATTTTCCCCTGAAAAGTGCAATAATTTAATTTCATCTTTAACAAAAGAAGTCATTTCTTATGTGCCAAATTTTTTGTTTTGTCAAATGAAAAATATATTTGTACGTATTATATATTAGAAATATTTACTGAGCATAATAGGCACGTTAGCATAGACAAAAATGTCATAATATAGAGTATGTGCGGGTTGTGTGTGTATAGAGTAGTAGTTAACACTTTGGATCCCGTTTTCTAAACTATTGAGTTCTGACTGGATACTCTGCATTAGGTTCTTTTCAGAACCTTTAACACATAACCCTTCTTAGTCTTTTGAGGTTCTTTTAAATGTTTCCAAGTCTTTTCAGATGTCTGTAGGACAGTAAAATTGAATTTTAACAAACCCCATGAAAGGTTTTAAAATTAATTTAAGTTTTATAGCCTACAACGTCTTGAGCTCTTTTTTTTAATGTAATAATTCAGTCCCCACGAGAGGTTTTCATGTTCTATAGGTTGTCAGTTTTGTTGTTTATTCTTAGGTTTTTATAAATGGCCATTTTTTTTAAGGTCCTCCCTAAGCCCTTTCCAAACAAGGCTCGTAGGTTCTAAACATCTTGCACAGCGATATTGGAAAGATTCCCAAGCCTTTCTTGGCATTATCATGCTCCCTGGATTTTCCTATAGTATTAAGATTTCCAAGTTATTAAGATTACCATGTTTTTCATGAGCATCTTGGGACTCTGGACGAAGACCTAGGGATCCACAGGACTGTCCTGGCTGTCTTCAAGAAGGCGCTGGACATGCACCTAAAGTCAGTACCTGATCAGCCGGGCTGCGGTTGGTAAGTCGGTTTGCGTTCAGCCAACAGTAACAGCCTGGTTGATCAGGCCCTGATCCACCACGAGGCCAGGTCACTGACCGGGCCGCGGGGGCATTAACCTCCGAAACCCTCTCCAGGTATACTCCAGGTGTCTTAGATTTATCGATATCTTTGCACCTGTAGTTCCTTTAAGAAGTGTAGCCCCTTGATGCCGGGAGGGGATCTTAAATTAATGAAAGAAAACGGACGTTCTTTTCTTGGATTCAACCTGATTGCTTCCCATTCCCTAAGCCGTGTGTGACTACGGGTTTTGCGCTTCCCATAAATATAATTAATAATACTCATAAAGTCTTAAGAGCATGAAAGTGTTTTTATATTATTCTAAGGACTCTAAGTTTATGAAGATTTACAGACAGTAGAGAGATTCTGAGTTGTTTTTGAAGCTCCAAACTATTCGGATGTTCTCAGGTGCTTTTAGAATGGCCAAGATTGTTCTTAGAATTTCCAAGGCCATTCTTAGAAATTCCAAGGCCATTCTTAAAAATTCCAAGGCCATTCTTAAGAGTTTTCAAGGCCATTCTTAGAATTTTCAAGGTCATTCTAAAGTCTATAATATCTTTTCAACTCTCAGTGACTCGTCTCCATGTCATTCAGAAGCCCAGCTCCCTCCAGACTGATTCAAGTCTTTAAACTGACAGGGAGCTCTTAGCTCCTTTTATACATAGATATATATGTCTAAGTCAGGGGTTCCCAACCTGGGGTTGCGCGATGGCACTTCAAGGGGGTGCGAGATGGCATTTCAGGGGTGCGAGATGGTACTTCAAGGGTGCGAGATGGCACTTCAGGGGCTGCGAGATGGCATTTCAGGGGTGCGAGGTGGCACTTCAAGGGTGCGAGATGGCACTTCAGGGGGGTGCGAGATGGCACTTCAGGGGGTGCGAGATGGCATTTCAGGGGGCGCGACAGTCATAACGAAAAGCACAATTCGTTTATTTTGCCAAAAAACTTATCTAATTGCTCAGTTTACATTTGCATTTTATGCACTGAATTAAAAGCTTATTTTTTTAGTTCAAATTGTTCACCCGCAGTACCGTATTTGGTTCAATTTGTGATTCAAAGATTAGAAATTTGACTTCTTCGACTTCAAATGTGATATTACTGTTGTAGGAGGTGCAACATTAATCAAACATTTTCTAGGCGTGCGGAACATATAAAAGGTTGTGAAGCCCTGCTTTAAGTGAATATACTCTCTATTGTGTTCATGGGTATACCTGGAGAGGGTTTCGGGGGTCAACGCCCCCGCGGCCCGGTCTGTGACCAGGCCTCAGTGTGAATCAGGGCTTGATCAACCAGACTGTTACTGCTGGTCCTTAAAGTTGCTGGGTATTTCTAGAGCTTTGTGGGTAATCCCGAGCCTTGAGATTGTTTGTTTCTATTAATCCTCGGTCTTGTCTCTAGATCAACAAAACCTTTTATTCTTTCTAGATTTTCTAGATATTACAATAATATTTCAGGAGTCATCTGTTTCTAGAGGTCTCTAGATCCTTTTCGAAATTCCTAGATATATCTAGAGATACCAAGATATCAGAGATAAACAGATATCAATAGCGAAACTTGCTCTAGTGTTTCCTTAGTCCTTACTCTTCTTCTTGATTTGCCTGTACTCTCCCGGCCCGGGTCTTTTCCAGATAGTGACCCAGCCTTGGCTCCCTGTCTTGGGAGTGTCTGAGACTTATGTCTGCCATGAGAGGAGGTACAAGTACCTCCTCATCTGGGACCAACTGTCCCCAGGCCTAGCCCCATTCCCCGCCCTCACGGGGCTCGTAGGGAGAAGCTAGGCCTGTGGTCTGCCATCTTCCCCGCCCCAGGAAAGCTCGTGGGAATGGCAGTCTTGTGAGCTGCAGGTGGTAGCAAGCTCTGGCCAGTCCTTACTCCGCTACTAAGATGATCCATTATCATGTAGCGAACTTACACACATTCCCAGGTACGTCACTCACCATGTAAGATAAATGCTGTATCTCTTCATGGTTAAGTGGAGCTTCCATCCCCTTCCTATGCCCCCACATGGCGTGTTCATCTTCTGTGGACGAAACTAGTCTGGGAACCAGGGTTCTTTTGGTCAGTGTTTCGTCCTCGAGCTGCTTGCTCCATAGGCGATAAAGGTGTTCTCGATACAGGTGTCAAAAAGTGGTTTTGATACATCAAATTTGATTGCCTCTTAGTCTCTGTATGACCCATACAGGTTTAGCGCTTCCCACGGAATATTATATTTTGTGGTTTTTATGTTCAAGTAAGAATGTGTTTATAAGAGGTCAGTAATAAGGCAGAATCGCTAGTAAGAATTAACATTCAAGCTGAGGCAGTACACCACATTATATTGTACTCCTTGCAATTAGTTTAGATGTCAGGACGTTTTTTGTTTTGTTTTGGGTGGAGTGTGTTGTTACTGAGTGAATGAAATTATATACTATTTAAGTCTCCATTGATTGATCAGACAACTTATATGTCAATAAAAACGCCATACAAGACTAAGCCTCCTTTTTTGTAGTTAGTGTTTTGCTTGGAATGATCTTTATCAAGTTATGGAAAAGAGCATCTTATTGTGTTTTATCAGAGAACCTCGCCCAACAAAAGTCTCTTGTTATAAGATGGCCCGCTCAGTGGTGCAGTTGGTACTGTCGGGTGAGCAGTAAGAAGTGCTGACGTGCGCTGTAGACACTAATATCGAATATAGATATTATGGCAGGCAACGGCGGAGCTACAGCTTTTTTACCGTTGAGACTTGTTTACATATCCTGTGTATGCGCAGGCGGTGAGTAGACAAAATCGTTCTGGTATGTAGGGTGAGTGAGGGAAGGTGCTATTTGACCCTTGTCAAGACATTACACGTTCATTGGTTGTGTTCTTTGATGTGCGCCAAATCTATGCCCATTTCCCATGAGGAAAAATGGCAAGCATTTAATAAACGTTTTACACAACTTTTCCTCAAGGGATGTAAAGAAAAGGCAAGATAAATCTTTAGAACACCAGAAAACGGTCTGAAGCTAATTAGTTCATGCTTCTGAAGAGGTAACACTGCTACCACACTATGCAGGCTTAGTAATCAACTCAGACTATTAGTGATATTGCTGTGGTAATTACACTGACAACAACATCCTACCAACTATTCCTTGTGGGGGGGGGGAGATGAAATAATTATCAAAGTAAACGTCATGTGACAAACTCACGAATTCAATAATTATATACGTATATAGTATATGTATTATGTATGTATGTGTGGCTCACACTATGTTAGCAACGTATGTGTAACTTACCGTGACAAAACTATCCTTCTTTTCCCTCTCGATGTTGGGTCACCTTGAAGTAATGGTGGTGGTTGAGGAGTTTGTGTCAAGGGAGGAGAGGCCACTACCCCGTGCGGTGGGCCACTCTTACAATACCCTACTTGGTGGGGATATATCTTCTTTTGTCACGAGTTGTTCCAGGCCAGTGGCTTGGAAGAAATTGTGGATATGAATTGTGTCATGTGAATATTTGTCTCTGAACTTATTATAACTACCTTGTGATAATTTCTGTAATGTGATAATAAATTACTTGTTATAGTTGCAGTTTGGTAATGATATTAGCAATTTGATAATGTCAGCAGTAATATTTTTTAAACAATGAATAACTAAATGGTGTTTATGACTCTCAAATCAAGCCTCACGAACAACCTCAACAAACTCCAGTGTTATAGCTTGCAATAATAATTTAGGCAGGAAAGTGGAAGACATAACATGATTAGAGGCAGATTTAATTTAGTCTCACTACACGCTAGAACAGGAGCATTGAGTACAGCTCCACCTCTGGAACTACTACTGGGTCGAGACAAAAGCATTTAATCCCTTATCTCGCCTTCCACACCAGTGTTCCCTGTCCCTACACCATCATATCCATCCCAACTTTTCGGGTTTTTCCTGAAACTGCCGTAACAGGATATGTAACCTCGTATGTGGCATTCCTTTTAGTTGACTTAAGAAAAGTTCTAACCTAACGTATCCCTTGTACCCTAGCAGTAGGCTTCCCTTAAGGGGGTACCTTGATGCCGGTGAGGGGTGCATGATCCAAGGCTTGTCGTGCGTGTTGTGTTGCTCTCCTGGAGTTTACCTGGAGAGAGTTCGGGGGGTCAACGCCCCCGCGGCCCCCGGGCCGCGGGGCGTTATGTTGTATGTTCAGACAGCTCAGTTGCCATTGCTCATGTATTGCTAGTGATGTGCCTGTCCTTGACACCTGCATTTTTATCTTTCAATACCGAATTGTCGAATGCTTAATTGCAATACTGATTATATATATATATATATATATATATATATATATATATATATATATATATATATATATATATATATATATATATATAGATACATACACATGTGTAAAGAGCATTCCATTGTAAACATCCTTCCTAGAATTTTTAACGGTAAACATGATCTCTGTAATTTTTATGACAGTAGCTATAATAATTTGTTTATATTGATTAACTCTGCTGTACGTGTACAAAATACTATTTTATGTAACAATTTGGCAATTGACACATGAAATGTTGCTAAATATAATTTTTGTATAATTCACAAGATATATTCTCTTCATATAAACGTTAAGTGGAGTTTCGTACGTTATGAAAGGAATCGTATAGTGTTAACATTATGTAGTTTTTGCCATCACTCGTCAGAGTGAGTTAGCTACTCGGTCTGGCTCCTGAATATACGTCTGCACTTAAAAAATCTTTCTTATTGCTGTGGAATTAATTTCTCGATTAAGACATGGATCTGTTCCACTTCAGTTAGTAGGGTAATGGTGTGTGACATGTTTATATATGTATACTGCACCAAGGCTACCCCCTCCCTCTCAACCCCCAGCACGGTCATGTCAGTGTTGGGATGTCTCGTCAGTGATGAGCTGTCATTTTAACACTGAAGTGTGTCATATCAGTGTTGAACAGTGCCATATTACTGACACTTTTGAGAATAAATGACAAGTATATTTCCTATAATGTTCACTCAGGTATCCATCATTCACTTGCAGGTCCTCGGGCCTTAAAAGACGGCATTACTTTCTTTAGTACCGGGTTGCACCACCTTGTTATTACACTTTACAGTGTACAAACTGCCACTTTTTGTCGCCAGCCACCTAGCCATCACTATAAATGTTTTTGCTAGGTTGCAGTAATATGTGAATGTTAATGACTCTCCGAGTGAAGTTTGTATATTTATTATCACTTGGTTAGTCCCTAGAACAAAAATATTTGGTTAAGATTTGACGTTTAAAGTTAATTTGACGAATACAAGGTATTTTGAAAACAAAAAGAAGTTGCAGAACTACCTTTTATTAAGAGAACGTGTCGTTGTTTGAAACTTGATCAAGACAACTTGATCACGTTCCACATAGTTGAAGTTCTATACAGTGAAACGTTGTCCCAATAAAAGAATGTTGTGCAGCGTCTCTATTTTTATACATGTCGACAATGCGCCATTTCATCAACAAGGTATTTTATTGGGTGTGTGGACGTAAGAGGTGGCAGTGCGTCAGTGAAGTGTTATATATCATGTATCTTACGGGTGTGGCATTGAAGACGTAAATAGGTGTGTCTAGAGTACGTTAAAGGTAATGCTCTAGCTGATTATTACCACACAATAATGCAGCTGTGTAAGTACTCTACACTTGGGTTGTTTTGTACTGTGATCGAGTACATGTGTAAGTAGTGGTAGATTATTTATTTCGGTATGTATATTTTTAATTTGGGAAACCAAGATCACAGCCTCAGCCTACCTCACCTGTGTTACTCTAATTCTTGTGTAGGCCTACCTGTCTTGCTTTAATTTCTTTGTAGACTTTTGTTGCTCTAATTCTTGTGTAGACTTGTTGCTCTCATTTTTGTATAGGCCTAATTGTTTGCTCTGATTGTTGTATAAGCTTGCCTGTGTTGCCCTGATTCTTGTATAGGCCTACTCGTGTTGCTCTGTTTTCTTTGTACACCTACTTGTTGCTCTTAATTCTTGTGTAAGCCTACCTGTATCGCTTTAATTATTGTGTAGGCCTTTTGTTGCTGATTCTTGTGTAGGCCTTTTGTTGCTCATTCTCGTGTAGGCCCTTTGTTGCTGATTCTTGTATAAGCCTACTTTTGTTTCATTCTTTTATAGGCTTACCTATGTTTCTCATTTTATAGGCCTACTTTTGTTGCTCACATTTTTGTGTAGGTCTGCCTGTGTTGCTTTCTTGTGTAGGCCTACTTTTGTTGCTCATTCTTTTGTAGGCTTACCTGTGTTGCTCTAGCTCTTGTACATACCTGAATTTGAATCTCGTGATTTTTAAATCTGTAACATCAGTTGCATACATTTCATATTAGTTGCCTGTAGACTTCAAAGGTAATATATTTTTAGCTTAAGACGTGTGAAAGGTATTTTCGATAATGCAGTGAGTATAAAATCTTTATTTATTGCTCGTGTGATGTTTAGAGTTTTTTTGTTCCACCTGTGAGCTTTGAAGATAAGTTTTGTGTATTTTGTATTGCTTAGGAAATGTATACACTGCTTGTGTTGGTAATTTCTACGTTTCACGAGAAGTTTTAGTTTAAGTTTAATATCTTTATTATGCACCTCATACCCATGGTGTGTCGGTAGTCAAAGGATTACAGAGGTACATAATGGGTCCAGGGACTGGGCCCCAAAGTTTTGATAGCGAAACAAGTTACAAAGGTAATGAACTATTTACATGTTTATATCTGGTCACAGTCGTTATGAGTTATCTGTGCAAACATTAATTAGGTCACACACACACACACACAGTTTAACATCCCCAATGAACCCCAATGGAAATAAGTCACTTTGTCTGACTTTTTTGGGTTATCCTAGGTTCTCTACACATATGCTGCTATGTATGATAATCTATGTAACTGTATTTGTGTATACCTGAATAAACTTACTTGCAGAGGTACATAATGGGTCCAGGGACCTGACCTTTAGTACCTAACGGAATTAAACTGCACTGCTCGGCTTTCTTGGGTTACAGGAGATTGTTTTCTTCAGATCAAAGCTAAATAATACCGACAGGTTGACGAATAAGACATGTGTGCAACACCTGGATTCTTTTTTTTTTACCACTAGCTTCCTTGTAGCACAATATGGGCCTGACCGACTTCCACTAGTGGACCTCGCCCACATGTGGCCACGTCTACCTGTGCTGCATCACTCTGCTGACTCAGTGTAAAAGGCTCCGTCAACGTCTCTATATTACTTTGATAAAACTTTGCGAAACGTCTCTCAATAAAGATACCCAGGTGTTGCAAATATGTCCTTTTTTTTAATTATTTCCTGTTGGTATTTGTTTCTAATTGATATTTTCTGTCTTTACTTTTAGTATTTAACCCCCTTTTCTGTTAATTTTTTTTTTGTTTCATATTAATGTTTTTCATTGTTGTTTACCGGAGACTAATTTTTTACATCAGCCAAGCCGACTAATGAAACTTGTGACCAAATGAGTAACTTTTTATTAAAGACTTACATGATTTGAACCCTCTATGTAGAATCTAGCCTGGGATAACCCAAGAAAGTCATACACTAACTTATTAATAAGTACTTCTTGAAGAGTCTGGTACATTTTAAGGGTGTCTGAAATACCTGTGGAGGGTTCTACGCATGTGTTGCCACACCCTCACCACGTTTTCTCAGGAAAAACGAGGTCTTCAGGTACAGATAATATAAACACAAGTGTCCTCACATCTACATACACAGGTCGAACTCAGGTGTTCACACTAGTTTGCATACACTGGCGGGAAACGGGTACACGAGGACACATTTGGAAGGTAGATGAGTCATAGGTATGTCAGGAGGTATTTCTTCAGCCTCAGGGCAGTGAGGAAATGGAAATGACCTGAACGATGAATCAGTGAACGCAGACTCCGTACATACTTTTTTAATAATAGGACGGTATGTTGGGCTCACGAGGCTACACAGGAGTAAATCTGACTGCCACGTTAAAAGTTAGGGCCAGGAGCTAAGACTCGATCCATGAAATCACAAATAGGTTAGTACTTGTTCTCACAGGTATCTACAAAGGTGTTCTTACAAATGTCTAGGTAGGTGTCTTCACAGGTGTATACATAGGTGTCCTACACATGTGTGTACCTAGACGTTTATTTAGTTGTCCTTCACAAATGTTCTGATACGTGTATACACATGTGTTCACATGTTCTGACAGGTATCTACATGTATACACAGGTGTCGTACAGAGGTATCACAGGTGTGGGGCGTCGGGTTGTGATGAACCAGCAATAATTTAAGGAACAAATTTTGTTACCTGCCCCAGACTAACAAAACAATATACTTAATATATAAATAACTGTATTGTGTTTGTTTTCTCAAACGATGATTGAATGACTGTTTTTTTTGTAAATGTTTTCAATGTAAATTTGATGTAAATAGAATTATTTTGATATATTTTGTATTTCATAAAGTGAAAGATGTAACGAGAGTTTTTTTATGATGTAAGTATAATATAAATATGTTTAAAGAACATTTACCATTATTTTCCTAAAACAAATTTCCACTTAACATTCATTTGTCTCTTCAAAGGAGGAGAGTGGGCCTTGATAGTGGTGAAGGGCTGTTGATCCAAGTAATGGGAGCTCTCCTACATTTGGATTAATACTCCCCTCATGATGCTGGTGAGGGGCTCTTGATCTAAGAAATTAAACCTGTGCTCACCTTGATTGAACCTGAATTTCTCCTATTCCCCCAAGCGTAGTATGGCCCCTAAGAGTTTGGTGCTCCTATGAATAAATAACAATTCCTTTTTATTAAACTTTATTATCTTCATTTCTCAGGGGTTGGGTAACACAGTTCGTCAAGCATAACCAAGAACTGGATGAGGGGTTTACCATGTGAATATGACCACAGATATACAAAATGTAAGACCAGCTCACGTCAGGACATCCTACGTGGGTTTACAATATCCATGTGAAATCCTAGAATATCTTAATGTTTCATAATAGTCATCTATTGAACCGACATACCTACGTGAGGTCTTATACATGCCAACAATTGATATATTTCCCAAGTCAGCTGCACGATTTTCACAAGAATCCATATCGTTGATTCCCCGTATACTCTTACATTGTTCAATTTACAGAAGAGTGGCTTACAGTGTTGTTATAAGGAAGTTTAACAAAAATCTACCCACCATACATTGACTCGCCTTACTGATGCCTCCAACACACACCTGTAACTACGTATATACTCGTTTCACGTTGCTGTTTCTTGGTGTATGTCGTTACTTTCCATGGTTCGTGGTAGTAAATTATATATCTCAGTCTAGATATTTAAAAGAATAACGAATTACCATCCTCCAGATGATATTTACTTTAAACATTAAAAATTCATCACACCATGCAATGAGCATTATTATATATTGATGGGTAGGGTTTTTCATGTGCTACTCTACGGGTTTAGCGCTTCCCTATAAATAAGCGGGACACTGCGTGCAGCTAGCACCAACAGCTTTGGTGATCAGACTCACCAAGGAGGTTTGGTCTGGGACCAGACCACGAGGACGAAGTCTGGTTTGGGACCGGGTCACAGGGACGAGGTCTGGTCTGGGACTGGGGTCCCAGGGACAAGAGGTCTGGTCTGGGACTAGGTCACAGGGACAAGAGGTCTGGGACCAGGTCACAGAGACAAGAGGTCTGGTCTGGGACCGAGTCACAGGGACAAGAGGTCTGGTCTGGGACTGGGTCACGGACAAGAGGTCTGGTCTGGGACTGGGTCACGGACAAGAGGTCTGAGACTGGGTCACGGACAAGAGGTGTGGGACCGGGTCACAGGGACAAGAGGTCTGGTCTGGGACTGGGTCACAGGAACAAGAGGTCTGGGACTGGGTCACAGGGGCGGTTATCACCGAGACCATTATAAGGTATTACTTAGGTTGTACTGACTCGCGTAATGAACCAACTCTGGCTCCTCATATTGAGTGCACCGTAGCACACCCAGCAGTGCACAGTCTAAATTTATTTAGGTACAGGTACACATAAGTACAATTATCATACATAGTTTAACATATGTGTAAATTACCTGGGATAACCAATAAAAGTCAAAGTGACTTATTTCCACTGGGGTCCTTGAGTGAGGCTACTTTATTATCTTATCTTTATTATGCACCCCATACCCATCCTGTGGGGGGTAGTCAAACGATTACAGAGGCACACAATGGGTCCAGGATGATTATTATTATTATTATTATTATTATTATTATAATCAAAAGAAGCGCTAAACCATGGGGTCCAGGGTGAGGTGTGCACATTAATGTTAGAAGGTTAGGTTCGTTAGGAAACAGAACAAGTGTTTCCTGACGCAGGTCTTAGTCAGATGATGACCCGCCGTTGGAGCTTTCGTTCATCTGGCCGAGGCCTTCCGCATGCTTGCCGGTCCATCCCTTTAAAAATTATGGTGATAGAAGACCCAGTAGTGCAGAGTTACAAAGCGTAGCAGATAAGTTCACGTCGGTCGTAGCCTGTAACGAGGTAGCCAGAGCCCAGGTGGTCAGTGAACACCCCTCCACACAGTGCTGTGTTCTCCTCGCTCATACTATACTTGTGCTCAATCTGCAAAACACAACCTTTATTCAAGTTAAATATATGAATTTTTTCACACTCTTTATAGTAAATCTCTCCATTGGTTTGCATTAAGTACGTTATTATAGGCACAGTGAAGAATTCTGGAAAATTTCACAAAGCCAGGACAACTCGACAGTTCAAAATAACGTGGATGATGGGGAACTCTGGTGGTAATTTTTCAAATCGCCTCAACACTATTTTCTTAAACACATGATCTAAAGATATGAAAGTTTAACCCATTTTTAATACCTAACTTCAGTACGACAGGTAATCTCACGGTGACAGACTAAACAACGTAAACACCGGCAACTTTTTTATGAAGATTTAGCGCTTCTTTTTAATAATAATCGTAATAATAATATTAATAATAATATTAATAATAATAATAATAATTTATTTATGAATACTCACTTGACACACGAGGGACAACAAGTTCATTAAAACATTGTCCAGGACACGGCAGAGAAAGTTCCTTCCTCATAGAGTAATAAATCTATGGAATAGTATACCCATCATAACTGCAGAAACCAAAAATATTTTAAAGATCAAAATAAATCTGAAAAAAGTGTGATCATCGCATCTAAAGAGGGTGACCGACTTCACAAGACATGCACTAACATGTATGAAGTGAGACATAGAGACTCAATAAAAGATGAAATGTGTGGATAGGCGAATTTAAATATTGAGTGAAAAAAGATGGGAATTCAGATGGAAGAGGACCCGAACACAGACAAATTGAAAGTGATGATAAAAGACACTAGAGACAATGAAACAACTTGGAGAGGAACATCATAAGGATTCACACAAAGCCCCGTTATTAAGCATTTTACAAAACATGTCCCCTGAAGTGACTATAACATCATCAGTGATATATACTAGGCTGGTTGACATAAGATGACCTTTGCAAATTTAACCAGACTCCTTTAACTCGCTTTACATATCTGCGACCAATTATTATATATATTATATTATATATATATATATATATATATATATATATATATATATATATATATATATATATATATATATATATATATATATATATATACATGTATATATATATATATATATATATATATATATATATATATATATATATATATATATATAGAGAGAGAGAGAGAGAGAGAGAGAGAGAGAGAGATAAACTCATAGGGGTAATACATCGCCTGGGAAATTGTAGTAATTTAGTTTGATCCGAGGAAGGGGAAGGTATTACGACCATAGGACCCCATCAACCAGAAATAGGTGAGTAAAACTAAGAGAAGACAGACACAGAGTAAACAGCAAGGAGCAAAATAAACAATACAGAGGGAAATGTTATTATAATTATAACCAAAGCGCTAAACCCGTAAAAGTCATACAGCGCTGCACAGTCAAGAGTAATTAGGAAGATAATAACAGGCAATGTAGGCAGTAAGCAGCAATAAGATAGGCTTAAGTCTGCCCAAAATGCTTTGCATACTAAGGTGCTTTCTGCATGCACACCTAAATGTTTCCCAACTCTGTACAAACACTATCATGCTGAAATAAAGTATTTTAATCTTTAATTCTGACGGGGTTTAGGCATACACAAAGTAGCAGAAAGCTACAGTAAGGAACATAATACTGACTGGGGCGAGGCATTCAGTAACATAATACTGACTGGGGTGAGGCATAGAGTAAGGAACATAATGCTGACTGGGGTGAGGCATGGTGTAAGGAACATAATACTGACTGGGGCGAGGCATGCAGTAAGTAGCAGTTTGGAACATGATACTGACTGGGACGAGGCATGCAGTAAGGAACATAATACTGACGGTTTATTGCACTCAATCGATAGAACAAATGGAGTTCTAAAGAAATAGCTATGAGTTTGGTCGACTGGAACAATGGAATTGGCCGAAAATAGGGCTCAAAGTCGGCGAAATCGCCAGTAAGGAACATAATACTGACTGGGGCGAGGCATGCAGTAACATAATACTGACTGGGGCGAGGCATGCAGTAAGGAACATAATACTGACTGGGGCGAGGCATGCAGTAACATAATACTGACTGGGGCGAGGCATGCAGTAAGGAACATAATACTGACTGGGGCGAGGCATGCAGTAAGTAGCAGTTAGGAACATGATACTGACCGGAAGGCAGGAGGAGTCTAGGTTCAGCTGCCACACTCTAAGGAAAGTATCTTCGCTGGCCGTCAGTACCAGACCTGTGTCCTGAGCCACGTCCAGACCCGTGATGCTCTGCACGTGTCCACACACCTGTACCACACGTGAGAAACCTGCACTACACGTTATATACACATGTTATACAAATGTTGTGGAAAATTTTGAATTTTCCGTGTGAATAATGACTCTTTTGTAAGGGGGGGAGGAGGGCTGGTGACGTGTTGCGACGTTGCCAGACCTCCACCCTAAACCTTGATTGTACGATTAATTAGACGTAAGACATAAGTAAGCTAATACCAAGTCTAAGAATATAGTTACATAGTTAAGTTATGCTAGGAATGTAAGTGCAAGGAGCTTAATATCGACAGTCCTGTTCTCTATAGGCCTACAAACTTGACACCATCTGTGCCATGCAACGTAGAGATATGGCACAGATGGTGCCGTGGTAAGCAAGATCTTGATGACACAAAATTGTCACTGCTGAGTAAAGTTTGCAGACCAGCTTTCCCTGGAGCTTCCATGAATGTACTCAGTTCTTCCCGTAATTCCAGAACACGTGACCACCCTTCACTATTTCTTTTGTATGCACTGAGGTAGAGGAGGCTCGGCTTAGGGAATCTGGGGATACCTGTCTTAAATCGCGCTGTGACTGAAATATGTGTAGTTTTTCTGTCTTTTTTTTCCTTCAGTTTTTTTTTATTTCCTTTCACTCAACTCGAGACCCCATCATCCTAGTGTACTGAAGAATTAAAGGTCACAATAACATAGCTGGAACAATGTACAAATAACCCGCACTTACAAAACTGAAACTTATGATGTTATAGTCCAATTTATCCCATAATCGCACTGTAGAAAGAAAGGCCAGAATATATAGAGGAGGGAGCTGGAGGGAAGTGGTAAAATGGGAGGAGGGTGTAGGAAGATAAGCTTTTGTTCGGATTTTTAACCGGAGGGTCAGCCACCCAGGATAACCCAAGAAAGGTAGTGCATCATCGAGGACTGTCTTATTTCCACTGGGGTCCTCAATCTTTTCCCCCAGGATGCAACCCACATCAGTCGACTAACACTCAGGTACCTACTTGCTAGGTGAATAGGACAACAGGTATAAGGAAACGCGTCGAAATGTTTCCACCCCGCCGGGAATCGGACCCGGACCCTCAGCGTGTGAAGAGAGATCTTTGCCAGCCAGGCCACGGGATGTGAAACTAATGAGGAGAATGCACATAAGCGAGGACCAAGAAAGACAACAATCAGACCTGGACAGGCTGTAGGTCTTGTCCGATAAGTGACTACTGGAATTTAACGTTAGTAAGTGCAAGATTTTTAAGATTTTGAAAGAGCAAAGAAGACCGCAGATGGAATACAGGCCCTGAGGACAAAGACTTCAAACCTTACTCAGGGAGAAGAATCTCAGGGTGAGTATTGCAACGAGCATATCTCTTGTGGGGCACTGCACTGAAACATAACCACCCTCCAGTATTCCTCTTTACATTTATTACGGTAGAGGAGGCTGGGCCTATGGAATACTGGGATACCTTTCCCGGGTCGTGGAGCGACCATAATACATAGTATATAGTTGAATTTACAGGCTAAGAGCAGTTACTTAACATTAGCTAATTTCGACGCCCAATACAGTTACCAATTTAATGACACATGAAGATAGCCAACAGATGTAAGAAAACTGACATCTTAAAAAAAGGTTGGGCGTCGAAATCAAGAGGGAGGCCTGGTCTGCCACTGACCCACGGGGACCAAGCATCCCAGAGACATCCACATGAAAAAAATAAAATATAACAGGTCAACTCACCTCAGCTACTATCTTTCCATTTTGAAGGTTGAAGATCCTGAGGTGACCAGAGAGGTAGGCGGCCAGCACCTGGCCTTCCCAGGAGGACAGGCACGTCACGGCACACCTGTGCAACAATACAAACTCACACTAATTATTTAAACTCACTCTTACTGTTGTATCTCACAAGCCTGGGCTCATGCAAAATATAGACCCTGCAGTATTAATTAAACTGAAACACATTTCTAATGCTGATTTTACGTATTTTAGTATTTAAACACCTATATTGGAATGAGCAAATATTCTGTTAGTGGGACGGATTGTGAAGGACTTGCCTAGTATGGGCCAACAGGCCTGCTGCAGTGTTCCTCCTTTCTTATGTTCTTATGTTCTTAGACCATGAGTATACCTGGAGGGTGTTTTGGGGGTCAAAGCCCCCGCGGCTCCTACCATGACCAGGCCTCGCGGTGGATCAGGGCCTGATCAACCAGATTGTTACTGCTGGCTGTAAGCAAACTGACGTACGAACCACAGCCCGGTTGGTCAAGTACTGACTTTAGGTGCCTGCCCAGCGCCTTCTTGAAGACAGCCAGGGGTCTATTGGTAATTCCCCTTATGTATGCTGGGAGGCAGTTGAACAGTCTTAGTCCCCTGACACTTATTGTGTTGTCTCTTAGCGCCCCTGCCTTTTATTGGGGGAATGTTGCATCTCCTGCCGAGTCTTTTACTTTCGTAGGGAGTGATTTTCGTGTGCAAGTTTGGGACTAGTCCCTCTAGGATTTTACAAGTGTATATTATCATATATCTTTTTCGCCTGCGTTCCAGGGAATACAAATCAAGGGACTTCAACTGTTCCCAGTAATTTAGATGATTTATTGTACTTACACGTGCAGTGAAAGTTCTCGGTATATTCTCCAGGTCAGCAATTTCGCCTGCCTTGAAGGGGGCAGTTAGTGTACAACAGTATTCCAGCCTAGAGAGAACATGAGATTTGAAGAGAATCAGCATGGGCTTGGCGTCCCTAGTTTTGAAGATTCTCATTATCCATCCTATCATTTTCCTAGCAGATGAGTTAGATACATTGTTGTGGTCTTTGAAGGTGAGATCCTCTGATATTATCACTCCCAGGTCCTTCACATTACTTTTTCGCTCTATTGTGTGGTTAGAATTTGTTTTATACTTCAATATAGTCTCCATTTCCTCGAGTTTTCCATAGTGGAGTATTTGAGAATTAAGAGATAATAAAATTAGTGTTATTAATTGTTATCGTCAGCAGACTAAGAGAATCTGATTATTTTGTTACCATTACTATGTCACCCCATACCCATCCTGTGGGTGGTAGTCACCCCATACCCATCCTGTGGGTGGTAGTCACCCCATACCCATCCTGTGGGTGGTAGTCACCCCATACCCATCCTGTGGGTGGTAGTCACCCCATACCCATCCTGTGGGTGGTAGTCACCCCATACCCATCCTGTGGGTGGTAGTCACCCCATACCCATCCTGTGGGTGGTAGTCACCCCATACCCATCCTGTGGGTGGTAGTCACCCCATACCCATCCTGTGGGTGGTAATCACCCCATACCCATCCTGTGGGTGGTAGTCACCCCATACCCATCCTGTGGGTGGTAGTCACCCCATACCCATCCTGTGGGTGGTAGTCACCCCATACCCATCCTGTGGGTGGTAATCACCCCATACCCATCCTGTGGGTGGTAGTCACCCCATACCCATCCTGTGGGTAGCAGTGACCTAGTACTCATCAAAATATTAGAGGTATATAATGGGTCCTGGGAACGGGCCCCAAACATTTTCTTAGTTAAAAAAAACCATACCACGGGTTGGGTTCGAACCCACCCGTGGTATGGTTTGTTTGCAATAGTGTCATTACGATTTCGTGAGTCATTTTCTTAGTTAAGCACGTTAACACAGTAATAAACTATTTGATAAATTAATTAACATTAGTATTGTGTTAGTCACACTGAGTTTAGTCATATAACCTCAATCAGGCTTCTAAATTACCGTATTTCACGGCTTATTAGACGCATTTTTTCCCATAAAATGTGTTCAAAAACCAGCCTGCGTCCTATAAACTGAAGGTCAGTGACGGGAGCTATAAGTTTGGGGTGTGGGGTGGGCTGTAGCTCTCCCAGTTACTTCCGATGCCGAGCCATTGAAACTAAAACAAGTCTTATAAGCCGCGAAATACGGTACTAGAAGTGCATGATGTCTCTCAAAGTGTACTCCCTAGAATGTAGGCGAGAAAGATACATCATAAACTTCACCAGGAAGATTCTGGAGGGATTAGTCTCAAACTAGCGCACCCAAGTCACTCCACGTGAAAGCAGGAGGCTTGTCAGAATGTGCAAGATACATCCTATGTGGTATCTCTCTGAGAGAGAACCCAGTAAATGTCAAGGGACCACGACTCTTCATCATCCTCCCCTTGTGCATTAGGGAAATTACCAACAAGCCTGTGGCCGTCTTCAAGACCGAATTCAATAAGTTCGTGAAGACAGTTCCTTGTCTGCCGGGCTGTGGCTCATGCATAGAATTACAGATGGCGGCCACCAATAGCCTGATCGATCAAGCCAGCAACCAGGAGGCCTGGTCTGGAACAGTGCCGCTACAAGCAATAAGCTATAATCGTTACAATGAAGCATTCAGTGACAGACACACTGGTGCACAGCAGTGACGAGGATATACCTTCATCAGGCAAGTTATAATGAGTTATTTAATGTTATAATGGTAATGAGTTATTTATAGTAGGTAAAGTGGAGTGATTTCCAAGAGGAGGTTTAACTGGTGTTGTTACACACTTCTCCGGGAGGACACACCGAGTGTCTTAGTTCACACACAAAAGTCAACGTCAACACAGCGAGTAAATGACAAGTGCTTGAGTCTGGCCAGACCTTGAAACATGTGTACCAGAGTTAACATGTGTACCAGAGTTAACATGTGTACCAGAGTTAACATGTGTACCAGAGTTAACATGTGTACCAGAGTTAACATGTGTACCAGAGTTAACATGTGTACCAGAGTTAACATGTGTACCAGAGTTAACATGTGTACCAGAGTTAACATTTGTACCAGAGTTAACATGTGTACCAGAGTTAACATGTGTACCAGAGTTAACATGTGTACCAGAGTTAACATGTGTACCAGAGTTAACATTGTACCAGAGTTAACATGTGTACCAGAGTTAACATTGTACCAGAGTTAACATGTGTACCAGAGTTAACATGTGTACCAGAGTTAACATGTGTACCAGAGTTAACATGTGTACCAGAGTTAACATGTGTACCAGAGTTAACATGTGTACCAGAGTTAACATGTGTACCAGAGTTAACATGTGTACCAGAGTTAACATTTGTACCAGAGTTAACATGTGTACCAGAGTTAACATGTGTACCAGAGTTAACATGTGTACCAGAGTTAACATGTGTACCAGAGTTAACATTGTACCAGAGTTAACATGTGTACCAGAGTTAACATGTGTACCAGAGTTAACATGTGTACCAGAGTTAACATGTGTACCAGAGTTAACATTTGTACCAGAGTTAACGTGTACCAGAGTTAACATGTGTACCAGAGTTAACATGTGTACCAGAGTTAACATGTGTACCAGAGTTAACATGTGTACCAGAGTTAACATGTGTACCAGAGTTAACATGTGTACCAGAGTTAACATTTGTACCAGAGTTAACGTGTACCAGAGTTAACATGTGTACCAGAGTTAACATGTGTACCAGAGTTAACATGTGTACCAGAGTTAACCGTACAAGTGATAAGAGAAGAGGAAACAAGATTTAAACAAAAAACATAAGAAAGAAAAGGTGTTAGTGATGAGGACAAGTTAGTTTAGTTTAGAGAGATCTAACAACACTCATTTACCCATAAGAGTCCACGGAGTAGAGCTTGGTAAGACCATTGTTGTCCTGAGCCACGCTGATGTCACCACCATCATCACCACTCACCAGCAGGGAACCGTGGGCGGCCAGAGCAGTGATGGGACGGGCGTGCCACCTCACCTTCACCACAGCACTCACCTCCAAATCCTCACCCACACACATCACCAGGATCTCACCAGTGTGCACGCCTAACACGCCACTTGTTAGTAAGGTTATTTAGGTACAGGTACATACAAGTACAATTATCTAGGATAACCCCAAAAATAGTAATACAAAGTGACTTATTTCCAGTGGGCTCCTTGTAATATCTTATTATTTAAACGTTAAAAGTTAGAACAGCTAAGCAACTCAACTGTGTGAAAATCAGTTACAATAAAAGGAGATACAATAGGAATAAAGTAAATTGAGTTATTTACATTAACATTAAAGAGAGGATCAGCTTATAATAATAATAATAATAATAATAATAATAATAATAATAATAATAATAATAATAATAATAATAATAATAATAATATCTTTATTTACTACAAGTACATGTACAAGGTATACAGGCCTAGCTGACATCAATGACATACTACTATATAGAAAGCCGCTTATTATACCAGAACATTTCGGGCAAATTAGGTCAGTTTTGTCCCAGGATGCGACCCACATCAGTCCACTAACACCCAGGTACCCATTTTACTGATGGGTGAACATAGACAACCGGTGTAAAGAAACACGCCCAATGTTTCTACCCTCGCTGGGAATCGAACCCAGACACTCGCCGTGTGAAGCGAGAGCTTTAGCCACCAGTCTGGTACATAAAATTGTTTGTATATACTGACAAATTTCTTTCTACAGACGCTTCAACTCTTCTGCTACTTTTTTTCTTTCTCTTATTCTTCAATTACTTCTTTCATACAATCATTTGCTAATACATACTTCTTTCAATCTAGACGACTCTTCAACTTGCTTTTTTCTATGTTTACTTGAAATTTCCTTCTTTCACATACCCTCCTAAACTACAGCAACCTCTGCAACTTAAGCGTCTCCCAAAAGCAATAAGTCTTCAGCAAAAAGAAACAGTGCCAATACTTACTATACAGCAGATTCATTATATTGCAAAATCGCATGTCTCCCCAAGAATGATATTCACGTCGTTCACACCACTCACGTCTTAATTAACCATCTGCTAGTGGCAATCCTCTGTCTCACAGAACCACGTCTTAACCATATGCTAGTGACAATCCTGTCTCATAGAACCACGTCTTAACCATCTGCTAGAAGCAATCCTCTGTCTTACAGAACCACGTCTTAACCATCTGCTAGTAGCAATCCTCTGTCTTACAGAACCACGTCTTAACCATCTGCTAGTGGCAATCCTCTGTCTTACAGAACCACGTCTTAACCATCTGCTAGTGGCAATCCTCTGTCTCACAGAACCACGTCTTAACCATCTGCTAGTGGCAATCCTCTGTCTTACAGAACCACGTCTTAACCATCTGCTAGTGGCAATCCTCTGTCTCACAGAACCACGTCTTAACCATCTGCTAGTGGCAATCCTCTGTCTTACAGAACCACGTCTTAACCATCTGCTAGTGGCAATCCTCTGTCTCACAGAACCACTGCAAGTCCAGTTAACTTTTTGTGTCCTTCTTCTACCTGGCTTTTTCAGGCCCCTTTATTCTTGGGTTTAAGTTCAGAGTAACGTAACAGTAGAATGAGTTTCATACTTTCATGAACGTAAAACAAGTTGTGGACAATGGCTCACATGACATTGTTTACACAAATGAAAACAAGAATCTAAGCTGCATTCAAGATTATAAATGAAGGATTCTCATGTTCACAGGCTAATTACTTTGTAAATAAATACCAAAAAAATATTTTGAAAATTCATATGAATAATAAAAAATAACAATGAGCTTACCAACACAAATATATCCGGTGGAGAGGGCAGTAATACCCTTAGTGAAGGAGAAGGGTATGTCCGGTGGTGGGCAGGGCAGGAGGTGAGAGTGAAGGAGCACTGAGCCGTCCCAGTCATATATAAGAACACCTTGTGTAGTGGCCAACACCAGCAACACTTGACCACGCACTTCAACCCATGATGCCTGCAAAAACCAACGTTTACCTCTTGTGTTAATTGTTGTATTAAAAATTTTAAGCCATTCAGATATAACAAGCTCATTCATATCTGCTTGATGCTCATGCCCCTATTTCTCATAAACCTCCTTCACATCCTCTGTTCAGTCGATTTTTGGACATCACTTATAGGGATTACACCTTCCATCCGACACATTTATATCTTCACTTTCTTAACTACACTACCTTGCTCCATCCTTCCTAGATCGCCCCTCCATCCCAACAACTCCTTTCTTTGAGTGTGAGAAAGTACATTTTCGAGGCATTGACTAAGCTAATAAGAATTACATCTGACTGAGAGAACTGTAATGTTCTATATAGTTCTTGTAATTACTCTGTCAGGACGAATATTTGAAGCCGGTGTGGAAAAAATCTCCAGCTGGCTTCACACACGGAGGGCCCGGGTTCGATTCCCGGCGGGGTAGAAACATTTCGACGTGTTTCCTTACACCTGTTGTCCTGTTCACCTAGCAGCAAGTAGGTACCTGGGAGTTAGTCGACTGGTGTGAGTCGCATCCTGGGGGACAAGATTGAGGACCCCAATGGAAATAAGACAGACAGTCCTCGATGACGCACTGACTTTCTTGGGTTATCCTGGGTGGCTAACCCTCCGGGGTTAAAAATCCGAAGAAATCTTATCTTATGAGGGTATCTCTCAGCCCCTTCAGCCCTCTGAGGGACTTAGCCCTCTCACCACGATGTGAGAGGGCTAAGGGGCAGTATGACCTGTCAATTTTTTTTTTTTCTGTTCGTCGAATTTCTTTCATTTTTTTTTACACATAGAAGTGTTCACTCAATGTGTTTTAAAAAATATTCAATAAGATAGTCCAAACAACAACTGAAAAAAAAAATATTTACTGAAAATCTCATATCAGGACGTTTGGCAGGATCCCGATCCTATATGTCACTACGTAAGGTTGTTTTGAGACTTGGTACCGAAAGAACAATGCTAATACGATTTTTTGACGACGTGCTTTCCTGTAAACATCTTATCTTTATTCCACAAAAAAAATAAAGCATGTAACTGTTTGAATGTTGAAAAAAAATATGCCCTTTAATCCCAAATAAATCCCAAAATATTTGTAATATTTACAAAAGTGCGTCATTAAAAATAAGAACAATCATATTTTTACCATTCCTGTGAATATTATTTCATTTAATCAAACAGTAAAAACTCCACAAAGTAAAATAAGTCAATAACTTACTTCCGAGATATTCGCCTGGAACGGCGCCGACCACCCGCCTCGGGAATTTTTTTTTTTTTTTCGAAAAAATCACTTTTTTCAATGTTTTAACTAATGTTTTAGTGTAGTTAGCCTCTACACACCGTTTTCTCTTATTTACAGATTAAAGAAAACGTTATGGGAAGGGGATGGAAGGGGAATCATTTTTATACTCATTGCTGATAGAGACCGCACTATATTAGAGCTCATTTTTATTCATGCTGGAGCATATAACATGTTTATATGTTATTTATAGTGTTTATTATTTCATATTAGATCAATTGTGATAGATAAATAAGCCGTAGAATTGATATTAGGCATAATAATGAAATAATATATGGTGCTCTCAGAGTGGGAATTCTGCTGACGTTAGCAAATATTCCCAGATCGTTCCTGATTGGTTGGTAGACTACGTATAAGCTCCGCCCACTCTCATATGATGCCAAATCGTAAATTACACCATTAGAATGAATAATTCAAATTCAAATTCAAATTCAAATTCTTTATTTCATGTAATACAAGGTGGGGGAAAAAATTCTAAAAATATACGGGCTGAGAGCAGGCGAGCTGCGCACATCGCCGTCACCATACATGATATAAATGACTATAATTCCTTGTAGAAACGTCGTATTACATTGAGTCTTGTACCATTGTGTAGCCAGAGAGTTAAGCTATTTTTCAATAAGATTAACTCAATTTTCATAATTTTTCGATTTTTTTTTATTCGCGCTCGGAGACAGGTCATACTGCCCCTAAGTCCCTCACATCGTATATTGTGGCTACCACCCACAGGATGGGTATATTGTGGCTACCACCCACAGGATGGGTATATTGTGGCTACCACCTACAGGATGGGTATATTGTGGCTACCACCCACCGAATGGGTATATTGTGGCTACCACCCACAGGATGGGTATATTGTGGCTACCACCCACAGGATGGGTATATTGTGGCTACCACCCACAGGATGGGTATATTGTGGCTACCACCCACCGAATGGGTATATTGTGGCTACCACCCACAGGATGGGTATATTGTGGCTACCACCCACAGTGTGGGGAATTGTGAGAGAAGTCTATCTGGGACACCGCCACTAGCAATAAACAAACTCCCAGGGAGATGACCGACTCGTATAAATTTTACCGCAGTCATTCCCTTTAAGGTATGTGAGAACTTTACCCGCTCCTGGCCGCACCGAGGGGGTACCTTCAATATTCTCGTTAACCCACTGCACTCTAGACCAGTATAAATAAATTTGAGAAGATCATTTATTATAGCTATATTACGTTAAATTTAAGTGGACTGTATAGGTTGTTGAACAACTGATCACACGGAGAAGAGATAGAGAACAGACAGTTAAATTATTATGACCAACACTCACCTAATTAACAGCATCATAGCGGTGTATCATAGATCGTTGACCTAGCTAAAGTACATCTACTGTGCGTAACAATATCATTGGCCAATAACAAAGTTGACAACAGAGTACTTGAGGGAGTCGTTCCGTTGTTGGCGTCCTCCTGCGATCTGATTCGATCGCGATGGTGTTAGCTGTCTCGTCGAGTCAAGGAAGGTTAATTTCCGTACACTCTTATACGCCCACGAGACCGAGCGTTCGTTAACATGTGGTTGGTCGGGGTAGCGAATCAGATCCTCGCACTAATCCGACCGTTTGTACTGTTTATACGTATAACTTTACATATTACGTGTATCCTGGCTTAATGCCCCACTAGTTTATACACATTCACAGTCTCGATACTTGAATTTCGAGTAGATAACTTGATATGTTAGTTCATTTCAATCACATCCAATATGGCGGTCGGGTATGGCGTACCCAAGCCAGACCCGGTCGCTACAATCAACCCTGATTATTTACAACTCGGTTTCACTACATTCACCATTTCCCACAGTTCATCGAATATATTACAGTCTCTTCTAAGATGAACTCCCTGCATCAGGGTTACGACTTTATCCTGCCGTATGGTTATTTCACTCAGTTCAAATAGGCCTATGACCGTCACACGCCGGCGGCCCACCTTATTTCACAATTATTGTCCTATTACTGGACCTCCTGGACCGATTGTCCCACTTGATATTCCCCCCGTCACTAGATATTCCTCCACATTACGAAAGGAGGTAATTAAATCCGATTTGGTGGGCGGAATCTCCAAATTCGACAGGCCATCCCATCACCTGATCGGGTCGGTAGGCCCCCAGTTCACTCTCTGCCTATTCCCCTCTATGCCGCCTCCCTGCCCAGCTGCCCAGGCATCTCGCGCATGCGTGTGAATTCGTTGGTTCTTTTCAGTTAATGTTAAGCCAACAACAACACAGCAATGATATCTATTCATATTGGAAAGTTTATCAATTACAACTTTCGGAAAATACCAATATTTTCCACACACAGTTTGGGTATATTGTGGCTACCACCCACAGGATGGGTATATTGTGGCTACCACCCACCGAATGGGTATATTGTGGCTACCACCCACAGGATGGGTATATTGTGGCTACCACCCACAGGATGGGCATATTGTGGCTACCACCCACAGGATGGGTATATTGTGGCTACCACCCACAGGATGGGTATATTGTGGCTACCACCCACCGAATGGGTATATTGTGGCTACCACCCACAGGATGGGTATATTGTGGCTACCACCCACAGGATGGGTATATTGTGGCTACCACCCACAGGATGGGTATATTGTGGCTACCACCCACAGGATGGGTATAAGGGTTCCTAGACGCGGTGAGAATCTATTGATTCAAGGAAGTGGAGTTGACGTCTTCCATGGTTGGACCCACATTCCCTCTCATTCAAGCTTCCACTATATTACACTTACGGGTTTTGCGTTCCTCATGAATGTAATAATAATAATTTTGGTATTTCGGTCGCTGCGAAATCCCAGAGAGATGTACCCGTATTGATTAACCCCAGTCCCTTATACAGCAATGCTCTCGCTAACGGAACAGTGCAGAGTGCGGCGTAGCTTTCTAATACAGTTAAATATCAACTCTGAAGATTTAATGCGAACCAGAAAAGGTATTTACAAGTTATCACATGGACTCTAACATCCCCATTTATTCAGTAAAAATAGCAAATTATTAGAAACACAGATCTACACTAATTCAAATCTTCTACTAAGAAACATCAGAACTAAAACCAAACCGAGAAGAATTCTCTTGTTGTCTCAAATCAGTAGCCTAAAATACACCAGTACATTAAGTTTGAAGCCGCTCGGAATTTGTCTACCAAAAAAAGGCATTCTAAGGTAATTGCTCTGAATCCAACGATTCTAAGTCTTTTAAAAAATGTCATTAAAATTTCCACTTTGCACGCAAATAGTCTAATTTTATAGTGTTTCTTCCTTCTTATGGAGTGAGGAATAAAAAGTCGCAATACCGTGGCTGCAACACTGCATAACTAAGTGGCAGTCAGCAGGGAGACACTTTCAACTTGTTAATGTTGCAAGTGACACTCAGACGTCTTCATGAGGTAATGTTGCAAGTGACAATCAGACGTCTTCATGAGGTAATGTTGCAAGTGACACTCAGACGTCTTCATGAGGTAATGTTGCAAGTGACAATCAGACGTCTTCATGAGGTAATGTTGCAAGTGACAATCAGACGTCTTCATGAGGTAATGTTGCAAGTGACAATCAGACGTCTTCATGAGATAATGTTGCAAGTGACACTCAGACGTCTTCATGAGGTAATGTTGCAAGTGACACTCAGACGTCTTCATGAGGTAATGTTGCAAGTGACACTCAGACGTCTTCATGAGGTAATGTTGCAAGTGACAATCAGACGTCTTCATGAGGTAATGTTGCAAGTGACAATCAGACGTCTTCATGAGGTAATGTTGCAAGTGACACTCAGACGTCTTCATGAGGTAATGTTGCAAGTGACACTCAGACGTCTTCATGAGGTAATGTTGCAAGTGACAATCAGACGTCTTCATGAGGTAATGTTGCAAATGACAATCAGACGTCTTCATGAGGTAATGTTGCAAGTGACAATCAGACGTCTTCATGATGTAATGTTGCAAGTGACAATCAGACGTCTTCATGAGGTAATGTTGCAAGTGACACTCAGACGTCTTCATGAGGTAATGTTGCAAGTGACACTCAGACGTCTTCATGAGGTAATGTTGCAAGTGACAATCAGACGTCTTCATGAGGTAATGTTGCAAGTGCCACTCAGACGTCTTCATGAGTGGACCTCTCCTGAGTGCGGGTTGTCTCCTGATGGAATGATGCATCAGCCTTATTTTCACTATTCATTAGAAAAAAACAATGGTATCTTTGCTTCCTGGAAAACACAACAGGACTAATAACTTGAAGTTTATCAGTAGTAACATTCTTCATAACTTGAAGTTTATCAGTAGTAACATTCTTCATAACTTGAAGTTTATCAGTAGTAACATTCTTCATAACTTGAAGTTTATCAGTAGTAACATTCTTCATAACTTGAAGTTTATCAGTAGTAACATTCTTCATAACTTGAAGTTTATCAGTAGTAACATTCTTCATAACTTGAAGTTTATCAGTAGTAACATTCTTCAGTCATCGCACAAATTCCAACCACTCCAAAATTGATAAGAAACAGTTATTAAGCTGACAAATTTTCCTACACAAACACTAAACATAATGGACACAATCCTGGCTATAAGATGCATCAACCATCAATGAAGTCATCGAGAAGGGGCAGACTCAAAGCATGTTTAACGGGAATCAAAATTTCACGCTATTTAACACAACATTGGCATACACATGCACATGTAAATAGTTCATTACCTTTGTAACTTGTTCTTGTTCAGCTATCGAAACTTTGGGGTCCAGTCCCTGGACCCATTGTGTACCTCTGTAATATTTTGACTACCACCCACACCATGGGTATGAGGTGCATAATAATGATGTTAAACACATGCATCTACATAGTTGAAGTTCACTCTCCACCGTCCTGTTATTAATATTATTATTATTGTTATTATTATTATTATTATTATTATTATTATTATTATTATTATTATTATTATTATTATTATTATTATTATTATTATTATCTTCATCATCATTATCTGTAGTAAGGTTTGCTCTAACACTCTTGTAGACTCAATGGGCGACAGATACACTTCGTACCCCCGTCACCTGAGTGATGGGGGTAGGAAGTGTATTCACTCTGAGTTGGGAGATTTCAGTTAGACAATGAGGATATCATCAAGTATTCCAGTAAGGGTTCATCAGCTAGGTCAGCTTCAAAGGTTTCCTTCCAGCAGAGCTGCAGTTACTGTCACTCGCAAATTACCATCTCTCAGGACAACCTATCACATACACAGCGGGGGCGTTGACCCCCGAAACCCTCTCCAGGTATACCCTCTCTCCTCTGCTTTCCCGTCACCTGCATAATGCCAAGATCACCTGCATGATGGCAGCTCACCTGCATGATGGCAGCTCACCTGCATGATGGCAGCTCACCTGCATGATAGCAGCTCACCTGCATGATGGCAGCTCACCTGCATGATGGTGATGCCGGTGTTAGAAGAGGAGGTCACTTTAGCCATCACCAAGCGAGGCTCCGTCTCTGGTGATCCCGGACACACGATGTTCACCTCCTCCTTGTGCACCACCCCGGCGTACACCTGTTGTGCACATGTGACCTCTCATTATTCAGTAATGTGACCTCTCACTACTCAGTAATGTGACCTCTCACTACTCAGTAATGTGACCTCTTACTACTCAGTAATGTGACCTCTCACTACTCAGTAATGTGACCTCTCACTACTCAGTAATGTGACCTCTCATTATTCAGTAATGTGACCTCTCACTACTCAGTAATGTGACCTCTCACTACTCAGTAATGTGACCTCTCACTACTCAGTAATGTGACCTCTTACTACTCAGTAATGTGACCTCTCACTACTCATCAATGTGATCTCTCAATACTCAGTAATGTGACCTCTCACTACTCAGTAATGTGACCTCTCAATACTCAGTAATGTGACCTCTCAATACTCAGTAATGTGACCTCTCAATACTCAGTAATGTGACCTCTCAATACTCAGTAATGTGACCTCACATATATGAAAAAAATGTATCAATAATATAAAAGTTTTTTAAATAATATCAAAATATAAATTTTAGTGGAGCTGTTTGTAGTAGATGATTGTAGCGTCTCAGTGTAAACTGTCACTAGAAGCTGGGTCAGGGAGTTTATTAACTAGGAGGAGGAGGGGAGGCAGGCAGGGAGGCAGGGAGGGAGGGGCAGGGAGGGAGGCAGGGAGAGAGGCAGGGAGGAGGGAGGCAGGGAGGGAGGGAGGCAGGGAGGGAGGGAGGCAGGGATGGAGGCAGGGAGGAAGGCAGGCAGGGAGGGAGGGGGCAGGGAGGGAGGCAGGGAGAGAGGCAGGGAGGGAGGCAGGCAGGGATGGAGGCAGGGAGAGAGGCAGGGAGGGAGGCAGGCAGGGAGGGAGGCTGGGAGGGAGGGAGGCAGGGAGGGAGGCAGGGAGGGAGGGAGGCAGGGATGGAGGCAGGGATGGAGGCAGGGAGAGAGGCAGGGAGGGAGGCAGGCAGGGAGGGAGGCTGGGAGGGAGGGAGGCAGGGAGGGAGGCAGGGAGGGAGGCAGGGAGGGAGGTAGGGAGGGAGGCAGGGAGGGAGGCAGGGAGGGAGGCAGGGAGGGAGGCAGGGAGGGAGGCAGGGAGGGAGGCAGGGAGGGAGGCAGGCAGGGAGGGAGGCAGGGAGGGAGGCAGGTAGGGAGGCAGGGAGGGAGGCAGGGAGGGAGGCAGGGAGTGAGGCAGGGAGGGAGGCAGGGAGGGAGGCAGGGAGGGAGGGAGGCAGGGAGGGAGGCAGGGAGAGAGGCAGGGAGGGAGGCAGGCTGGGAGGGAGGGAGGGAGGCAGGGAGGGAGGCAGGGAGGGAGGCAAGCAGGGAGGGAGGCAGGGAGGGAGGCAGGGAGGGAGGCAGGCAGGGAGGGAGGGAGGCAGGGAGGGAGGCAGGGAGGGAGGTAGGGAGGGAGGCAGGGAGGAGGCAGGGAGGCAGGGATGGAGGCAGGGAGAGAGGCAGGGAGGGAGGCAGGCAGGGAGGGAGGCTGGGAGGGAGGGAGGCAGGGAGGGAGGCAGGGAGGGAGGTAGGGAGGGTGGCAGGGAGGGAGGCAGGGATGGAGGCAGGGAGAGAGGCAGGGAGGGAGGCAGGCAGGGAGGGAGGGAGGCAGGGAGGGAGGCAGGGAGGGAGGCAGGGAGAGAGGCAGGGAGGGAGGCAGGCAGGGAGGGTAGCAGGGAGAGCACAAATGATATTTGGAGAGGAAGAAGAGGAGGGTGAGGAGGGGAGAAGAGGTGGGTAAAGTGAGAGAGATAGGATGGACGGGATAGTGTGAGAGTGCAAAGGGGTAAAGGAAGGAAGAGAAGGGGAGCAGTGGGGGGTTATAGAGAGGGGAATAGGCAAGAAAGAGGTTCACGTCTCCCCTTTGTGAGCTGCAGTATTGTTGACACTCGCCACCTCTACACTGTGTACTCACCTAATTGTACTCACCTAGTTGTGGTTGCAGGGGTCGATTCATAGCTCCTGGCCCCGCGTGTATGTGTGTGTGTGTGTATGTGTTTATGTGTGTACTCACCTAGTGTGTGTGTGTGTGTGTGTACTCACCTAGTTGTACTCACCTAGTTGTGGTTGCAGGGGTCGAATCATAGCTCCTGGCCCCGCCTCTTCACTGGCCTCTACTGGGTCACTCTCCCTTCGTCATGAGCCTTATCATACCTCTTCTTGAAGCTATGAATGGATCCTGCCTCCACTACATCACTTCCTAAACTATTCCACTTCCTGACCACTCTGTAACTGAAGAAATACTTCCTAACATCCCTGTGATTCATCAGAGTCTTCAACTTCCAACTGTGACCCCTTGTTGCTGTGTCCCATCTCTGGAACATTCTGTCTCTGTCCACCTTGTCAATTCCTCTCAGTATTTTATATGTCGTTATCATGTCCCCCCCTATCTCTCCTGTCCTGTGTGTGTGTGTGTGTGTGTGTGTGTGTGACACAACAATTAATATTTGCACCAATAACTCATTACAGTTGTGACCGGATGTAGACCAGTAAATTGTTCATTACTTTATAATTTGTTTATGATTGTAACCATGTATAAACGTAAGTAAGTAAATTTACTTACATGATTCATTACCTTTGAAACTTGTGAGTTCATTACCTTTGTACCTTGTTCAGTTATCAAAACTTTGAGGCCCAGTCTCTGGACCCATTATGTACCTCTGTAATCTGTAAATACCTTTGTAACTTGTCATGATTGTGACCAGATCTACCTGAGTTCATTACCTTTGTAACTTGCTCAGCTATCAAAACTTTGAGGCCCAGTCCCTAGACCCATTATGTACCTCTGTAATCTTTTGACTACCGCCCACAGGATGGGTATGGGGTGCATAATAAAGATATTAAACTAACAACTCTGTAACACAGACACACGCGCGTGTGTGTCTGTGCTCACATAATTGTACTCACCTAATTGTGGATGAAGGGGTCGATTCATAGCTCCTGGCCCCGCCTCTTCAATGGTGGCTACTAGGTCACTCTCCCAGTTCCGAGAGCTTTATCATACCTCTTCTTAAAGCTATGTATGTGTATGTGTCACTAACCTTGCCATCCACCTTGACACGAAACAAATTGTTGGGGATGAGTGAGGCAGATGATTTAAGCACGACTGCTTTCTCTCTCTCATACATGTTGGTGCTCTGCTGGAGGAGTTAGTGAGTGTTAACGTATATCTACATGCTACTGCTCCTTCTCTATCACATTAACATTAGGTATATATATATATATATATATATATATATATATATATATATATATATATATATATATATATATATATATATATATATATATGCAAAAAGATCACAGTAAACAGGTGATATCAAAATATGCAAGAAAACCACTATGAAAAAATAGAAGAATTCCAAGCGCTTTCGTGACTACTCACATTATCAAGGAACTATAACAGGAAACATGACAAGAAGGGCTTATATAAGGGGCGAGACTACACCTCACAGTCACATCACACTAACAAAGACTACACCTCACAGTAGCGTAACATCGCACGACTCTGTGAAGAAGAAAATAAGAAAGGACCTGAAACTCTTCCCAAGAATTAAGATTAGTCCAATTTATTATTAAATTCTTCCCAAATTTTATTAATTATAAATGAATCCAATTTATATAAACCAAAAGAAATATTCATATTATTTTCAAAACTGCTTTTAATGAAACATGATTCTATTATATTTCTCTCAACCATGGACTTGCTTGATACAACCTTCTCAGCATTTTGAAAATCAATTGGATGGTTAAAATCTCTCACATGAATAAATAGAGCATTAGAATCTTGTCCAGTTCTAATGCTATATTTATGTTGTTTTAATCTTAGTTCAAGACTTTTACCAGTTTGACCAAAATAAACTTTATCGCATATTTTACAGGGAATCTTATAGACACAACCGTCAGCATTTTGGGGGGAATTTTTTATCAAAAGTCTTTTTACTGTATCAAGGTCCTTTCTTATTTTCCTCTTCACAGAGTCGTGCGATGTTACGCTACTGTGAGGTGTAGTCTTTGTTAGTGTGATGTGACTGTGAGGTGTAGTCTCGCCCCTTATATAAGCCCTTCTTGTCATGTTTCCTGTTATAGTTCCTTGATAATGTGAGTAGTCACGAAAGCGCTTGGAATTCTTCTATTTTTCATAGTGGTTTTCTTGCATATATATATATATATATATATATATATATATATATATATATATATATATATATATATCAATTATATATATATATATCAATTAGCAAAAACTCATTTAAAATTAAGTACTTTTTAAAATTTTCTCTTATACGTTTAAAGATATATTTTTTCATTTATGTTAATGTAAAAAATGTACCAAAAGTACCTTAGAAAACTTACCTAACCTTATTATAACAAAAGCAATTTAATTTAGCCTAATCCAACTAAATATATTTTAGATACGTTTACAATAATTTAAACATAAACAAACACAATGAAATATATTTTTTCGTTAGGTTCAGAATGATTTTTGCGAAATTATTGCAGAGACAGCACAATAAGTGTCAGGGGCCCAAGACTGTTCAACTGCCTCCCAGCATACATAAGGGGGATTACCAATAGACCCCTGGCTGTCTTCAAGCAGGCACTGGACAGGCACCTAAAGTCAGTACCTGACCAACCGGGCTGTGGTTCGTACGTCAGTTTGCGTGCAGCCAGCAGCAACAGCCTGGTTGATCAGGCCTTGATCCATCATGAGGCCTGGTCATAGACCGGGCCGCGGGGGCGTTCACCCCCGCAACCATCTCCAGGTTGTGAAATATCACGGTGGCATGGAAGTGAAGCTCTAGCTATTGTCTTGTGATCACTGGATGTATAACTTGCAACAATAGATGCCACAACAAGATCTTTCATGGATTCTTTGGCCACAAACATAATTCCCGTTCCGAATCCAGGTTCCTCTCAAAGGATAGGTACCTTCATGTTATCTGGTTGCTAAGATATATCACAATGGGAGCATCTGCCTTCCATAGGCTTACGGGGTTTCCGAGAAATCCCCTGGAGACCCTAAGGATTGTTTTTTTTTTTATCTGTCTTCGTGATCAGTTATTCATGATGCAAGGAATCGGCAAAACACCATTATCAAACTTTAACACGCTGTCTGAATCGCCTTGCAATTTTGAGAAACAGCCTGAAATAGAAGTGATATGTGACCGCTCTTAAGAACATAAGAACATAAGAAAGGAGGAACACTGCAGCAGGCCTGTTGGCCCATACTAGGCAGGTCCATCACAATCCGTCCCACTAACAGAATATTTGCTCAACCCAATTTTCAATGCTACCCAAGAAATAAGCTTTGACAATTCTACCCACTCATGCGCGAGTCCCACTCAAATCCAACCCCTCTCACTCATGAATTTATCCAACCTAAATTTGAAACTACCCAAGGTCCTAGCTTCAATAACCCTACTACAGGCCTGGTCCAATATTACCATAATTTATCAGAGTTACTTATCGATTTTGCTGAAATCAGTTAGAATATGTTTCAAAATTTGATGCACTAAACTACACTAAATGGAGCACACTGCGAACACTTACGTAGAGAGGAAGGCAGACACAGGTGGGGTGTACAAGGAAGGTAGAGTACTACACCCTACGTTAAGTTGAGTGTAACTGAGTAACACAAGACTTGCTGCCAGGAATGTTATTGGTCGCCTAGCAACCACCGTCTCTCACCTTAACATACAAACATGAATTAGTTGTGCTCTATATTGGTCAGTCTCCTCCAGGGAGGTTCCTTGATGCTGCTGACGGGCTCTTGATCTAGTGAATTGGATCTGTGCTCCAGTTTCCTGAATTAAACCTGAATACCTTCCATCCCCCCCACACATGTGCTGTATAATCCTTACGGGTTTAGCGCTCCCCGTGATTATAATAATAATAATAATAATAATAACAATAAGGTACTGGTCAGTTAAATAGTTAATTTGACACTATGTTAATGTAGAAGTGTATTATAGTAGTGGGTTCTAGATATTCCTGAAATGAAATTATCTTATTATGTCAACAACAAAAAAAGTATTATCGCGCCTATGCACATGTGTAAAAACCTTTATTCATGTTGCAGTGTTGCAGTGTAGTGTTGCAGTGCAGTGTTGCAGTGTAGTGTTGCAGTGCAGTGTTGCAGTGTAGTGTTGCAGTGCAGTGTTGCAGTGCAGTGTTGCAGTGTAGTGTATCTACTAGACAAATTAATACATGGGTCATTAAAGGTTTGCTGAAATCAGTCGATAAGAATTATAACGAGGAAAACATATATGTATAAGCTCTGCAATCTCTTTGAAAGAGATTTTTTAGAGATTTTTGCTAGTTTATTCTGCACCACATATCCATCCTGTAGAAAAAAAATTCGTTTGGATCTGTGTAAGAGCCGAGGACGGCATTTCCCGAAATACCAACCCCAGTCCCCCGCACCTCAATTCATGGGACACAATTATGAAAAGTCACTAAGAGGTACAGTTCCAGCCTCCCAAGCGGTTCAGGAGCTGGAGATAAACATCAAGAAACCCAGGAGATTTAGCTCAACACTAAAGTTTAACACCTGAGCTTATTAAGATTAAGATTATTTATTTCTGTGTAAAAATTACAATGTGTGTTTTACATTTAGAAGACAATAATTACAAAGATGGCCATTAGCATGCCTAGCATGCCTGGCATGCTAGGCATGCCTGGGCATGCTAGGCATTTCGGGCAGACTTAATACTAGTTTTTAATCTATATTACAAATTACATATGAATACAAATTTCAAATGATTAAATAGATTTACAATAGTGAGGTAGTTCAGAATAATCAGATAGTATTACGACGATCAAAAGGCCCAGGGGCTGTAGCTCAACAGTCTTAAGAGGGTCAGGAACTGCAGCTCATTCCAGTCTAACACTGAAAATATTTATGTAGTAACACTGCAGGCAGAAAATAATGTCAGTTCATGTTAGCGTAATAACTTTATTATGCACCCCATACCCATGATGTGGGCGGCAGCCAAAAGATTACAGAGGCGATAAATTAGACACATATGCAACACTTGGGTATCTTTATTGAGGAAACGTTTCGCCCCACAGTGGCTTTATCAGTCCATACAAAGAATGGTGAAGATCAGAAGGAGTTTGAGGCAATCAGTATACCTGGAGAGAGTTCCAGGGGTCAACGCCCCTGCGGCCCGGTCTGTGACCAGGCCTCATGTTGGATCAGAGCCTGATCAACCAGGCTGTTACTGCTGGCTGCACGCAGTCCAACGTACGAACCACAGCTTGGCTGGTCTGGTACCGACTTTAGGTGCCTGTCCAGTGCCTGCTTGAAGACAGCCAGGGGTTTGTTGGTAATCCCCCTGATGTATGCTGGGAGGCAGTTGAACAATCTTGGGCCCCTGACACTTATTGTGTTGTCCCTCAACGTGCTAGTGGCACCCCTGCTCTTCATTGGGGGGATGTTACATCGCCTGCCGAGTCTTTTGCTTTCGTAGGGAGTGACTCTCGTGTGCAAGTTTGATACTAATCCCTCGAGAATTTTCCAAGTGTATATAATAATGTATCTCTCCCTCCTGCGTTCTAGGGTGTACAGGTTTAGGAACTTCAAGCGTTCCCATTAATTGAGGTGGTTTATTATTAATTACTAAAAGTATTATTCAAAGTGCTGAAAAGTGTTTTTTTAGGTGGTTTGGTCATTCAGAGAGGATGGAGCTAAATAGAATGACTTGGTGGGAGTATAGATTGTCCTAAGAAAGGATGGAGGGAGGAGGTAAAATAGGTTTTGTGTGCAAGGGGCCTGGACATGCAGCACACAAGTGTGAGCATGTTAGATAGGAATGAATGGAAACGAATGGTTTTTGGGACCTGACGAGCTGTTGGAGTGTGAGCAGGATAATATTTTGTGAAGGGATTCAGGGAAACTGGTTAGCCGGACTTGACTCCTGGAAGTGGCAAGTACAATGCCTGCACTTTAAAGGAGGGGTTTAGGGCATTGGTTGTTTGGATTGACATTTAAACTGTTGTATCTAAGTGCCTCTGCATTATTATTATAATCATGAGGGAGCACTAAACCCGTAGGATTATACAGCACATGTAGGGGGAATGGAAGGTATTCAGACAATTCAGGGAACCGGAGCACATCCAATTCCCTAGATCAAGAGCCCCTCACCAGCATCAAGGAACCTCCCTTGAGGGGAGGCACCTCTGCAAAGACAGTGATTGTGTGAATGATGGTGAAAGTGTTTCTTTTTTTGGGGTCACCCTGCCTTAATGGGAGATGTCTGACGTATTGAAAAAAAACCCATAGCAGCACACATGTAGATTACCTAGGATAACCCCAAAAAGTCTTATTTAATTGACTTATTTAATTTGGGGTCCTTAATGATAATTAGAAGCTGCACTGATGCCATTATTATACATTAGAAATACCTTGATGGTGACAGAGCTGACCTTGAAGATAAATCCTGATTACCTCTCGTTCTCCAGTCACTACATGACAATAACAGACAGCACTACAGACCACTACCCCACCTTCCTCTTAACAAACATTAGTAAACCACCCCTAGAATACACCAAAGTTTCATTTAGACTTCATGACCAGGCATCAATAAACAACTTCACAACAGAGTTAGAGACGGTTGACTGGGCTATAGAATTTTCAAACGCCAAGGGTATCAATGATTGGACAGACAACTTTCTTAATAAATTACATAGACTATACAACAAACATTGTCCTATAAAAATTAAACAGATTACGAATAAACGGCTAGGATGCCCGTGGCTAACTAACAGCTTACTAAAATCCATTAACAAAAAACATCAATATGAAAAGCAATATAGACGGGGATTCATACATAAAGAGTTTATTAAACAATATTCATCAGTTCTCACCAAACTAATAAAAAAAGCCAAACAGTTGTACTACTCCAGCAGATTCACTGAAACAAGAGGAGATATAAAAAAGACCTGGAAAACACTCTCACAGATTATGGGCACCCACAAACTAAAAAAAACTAGGGATATTGTCCTAACTAAACCAAACGAAACACCACTACAGCCTATTGATACAGTAAACAAGATAAATGACTTCTTCTCAACCATAGGATCAAATCTTGCCAGTAAAATCCCAGATTATACTCGTTCATAAAGACACAAAGCATACTCAACCCCTACCAATTTTGCTTTAAGAAAAATAAAAGCACTAACGATGCAATAGTAAAAATGATAGACCTGCTTTACACAGCACTCGAAAATAAGGAATATCCATTAGGACTTTTTATTGACCTAAGGAAAGCTTTCGACACAGTAAACCACGGCATCCTACTCCACAAACTTGACCACTATGGAATAAGAGATCATGCACTAGCATACTTCAAATCCTATCTCACTAATAGGTATCAGTATGTCACTATTAAAGACACATCCTCCACGACAAGACCACTTGACACCGGAGTACCGCAGGGAAGTGTCCTTGGTCCCCTGCTCTTCCTCTTATATATCAATGACCTTCCCAAGTATCACAACACCTGAAACCAATACTCTTTGCTGACGACACAACTTATGTCATCTCCCACACAAATCTTGCCACGCTTAATACCATTGTTAACAACGAATTAATAAAAATATCAACATGGATGACAGCCAATAAACTTACACTCAACACTGATAAGACCTTCTATATTATGTTTGGCCTGAAATTCAGCACCCATATCCAACACATAACAAAGAAAGTGTCCAAAACTGTGGGGATCCTCTCTAAGATACGGTATTATGTACCACAATCAGCCCTACTCCCACTATACTACTCACTCATTTATCCCTACCTCACATATGACATTTGTGCATGGGGATCAACAGCAATTACCCACCTAAAGCCAATAATAACCCAACAAAAAGCCGCAGTAAGAATTATCACACAATCCAACGCTAGGCAGCACACCCCCCACTCTTCAAAGACCTAAACCTACTCACTGTTCAGAACATCCATACTTACTACTCTGCTATCTACATTTATAGAACCATAAATTCCAACTTTAACCCTGAGCTAAAACACTTTCTTGACAGTTGTGACAGGACCCATAGACATAATATCAGACATAAACATCTTTGACATTCCCCGTGTCCGACTAAATCTATACAAAAATTCAATGCGCATAAAAGGGCCTAAAATCTGGAACTCCCTGTCAGAAAACTCTAGAACTGCAGACACAATCTCCACTTTCAAAAGCACCGTTTAAAAACATCTTATCTCACTTACGCACCCAACTGGTAGCGAACCACAGGAAAACTACTTTATCTTGCACATATCCACATCAAAAGACACTTACTGATATCTGTGATTCCCCTTAATTTCACATGGCTGACCAAAATTCTAATACAACTATTGCTTCATAATTCTTAAGCTAGTCATAAGTTTGCCTAAGACACTCCAATATTGAAACAGTATTATGCAATACATCCCCTTTACCATTAATATATAAACTAATTGTTTAATTCTTAAATGTTTAAATTTCAATACCTCAATATTGTAAACCTAATTAATCACTACAATTACCTAACCTTACTATCAGTATAATCATTGTGTCACTATTGAGTAAGACCTATCATAAGACTGCCTGAAAAGCCTAGGCATACCTAGGCATATTATTGGCCATCATCTAATATCTACTTCATAAAATGTACATTACTATAATTACACCCCCCTCTGTATATTACTAGAAATAAAGAATTTGAATTTGAAACATGTTAGGCAAAAACAAGAACTTAAATTTATAGTGAAACTGAACTAGTTTTGCATCAATATGGACTTATCAAGCCACAACTGAGCATCAATATGGACTTATCAAGCCACAACTGAGCATCAATATGGACTTATCAAGCCACAACTGAGCATCAATATGGACTTATCAAGCCACAACTGAGCATCAATATGGACTTATCAAGCCACAACTGAGCATCAATATGGACTTATCAAGCCACAACTGAGCATCAATATGGACTTATCAAGCCACAACTGAGCATCAATATGGACTTATCAAGCCACAACTGAGCATCAATATGGACTTATCAAGTCACAACTGAGCATCAATATGGACTTATCAACCCACAACTGTGCATCAATATGGACTTATCAAGCCACAACTGAGCATCAATATGGACTTATCAAGCCACAACTGAGCATCAATATGGACTTATCAAGTCACAACTGAGCATCAATATGGACTTATCAAGCCACAACTGAGCATCAATATAGACTTATCAACCCACAACTGTGCATCAATATGGACTTATCAACCAACAACTGAGCATCAATATGGACTTATCAAGCCACAACTGAGCATCAATATGGACTTATCAAGTCACAACTGAGCATCAATATGGACTTATCAAGTCACAACTGAGCATCAATATGGACTTATCAACCCACAACTGAGCATCAATATGGACTTATCAACCCACAACTGAGCAGCTGTAGCAAAGCTGTAAGACTCTTAAGGGTTTAGCATTTTGTTATGATTATAATAATAGTGAGGATTTGTATGACCCTTGTCGGTTCAGCGCTTAGTTCTGATAGTAATAATAATAAATAATTGAGAAGGAACTTAAGAGAAAGGTCAGGGGACCATGACATTAAGACAGCAAAGGTGTTGGTCAAGTTAGGTTGGTTAATGGGGGTTTAAAGACTATCTACTACACACACGTAACTTTTTTCACTACTAGGAAAGAATACTTTAATCCCTAAAATAAGAATCAAGTAATCTCTGCATATATAAGCTAAGATAACTACATCTATTGATTTATATATTCTGTTCAAGTCTTGTATTCTGAAGATTGAAGCATTTTGCAGATGTATTAGGATATAAACAAACAAACAAGCATCGTTAAAGGCTATAACCTTCAATACACAAGAAATTAGTGTTGTTTTATGAAATTAGTCTGGAGTCTATGTAATGAGTCCATCAGTCTGGAGTCTATATAATGAGTCCATCAGTCTGGAGTCTATGTAATGAGTCCATCAGTCTGGAGTCTATGTAATGAGTCCATCAGTCTGGAGTCTATGTAATGAGTCCATCAATCTGGAGTCTATGTAATGAGTCCATCAATCTTGAAAAAAAAAAAACATATACGCGAAGTGTCTTATATAATGTAGACAGGTGATGTGAAGCAGTCGTAGGCGATATCACATTGGACAAATCCACATGTGGAAGTAGGTCATGCCTATAAGTTATCCGTGTGGATTTGTCCACTGTGATATCTTGTTCAGCTATCAAAACTTTCTGACCCAGTCCCTGGACTCATTGTGCACCTCTGTAATCTTTTGACTACCACCCACACCATGGGCATGAGGTGCATAATAAATATATTAAACTAATTAAAACTAATGTAAAAACTGTACCTATAAACTACTGGACTATGACCCTTAATAATTTCTCTTATAATCATGTACAATGATATATATAAATCTACTGTCACTGAATATTCGCTGCTTCGAGAATTCGAGTTCTTGAATTTAATGTCACCTAATGTAAAAAAAAAAAATTGTACCTATACATTTACTAGACTATAACCCAAATAATTTTTCTTATAGGTGCTTTATTAGAAACTGTGTATCATGCCAAGACAAAACCATTCTCATTGCTAAATTTACAAACTGTAATGCAGTCACCTAGCTCTAATACCAATATGCTCCCTTAACCTGTATCAATTTAGATTTAGATTTATTATTAGTCTGCCTGAAATGCCTAGCCATGCTAGGCATGATAGTGGGCCTCTTTGTAATTAGTATTCTATAATATGTAAATCACACATTGTAACCAATATCCCATATGTAAACCCCACATTGTAATCTTTACAGAGAAATAAACATTGTATTGTACTGTATTGTATAAACAATGTGGAAATAAACTATGGTCCCGATAACGCACAGATTGCGTTGAAAGTTTGAACGGTCTTATCTTATCTGACGTGCCCCGGTGGTCTGGTGACTAAAGCTCTCGCTTCACACACGGAAGGCCCGGGTTCGATTCCAGGCGGGGTGGAAACATTTCGACGTGTTTCCTTACACCTGTTGTCATGTTCACCTAGCAGCAAATAGGTACCTGGGTGTTAGTCGACTGGTGTGGGTCGCATCCTGGGGGACAAGATTAAGGACCACAATGGAAATAAGACAGACAGTCCTCGATGACGCACTGACTTTCTTGGGTTATCCTGGGTGGCTAACCCTCCGGGGTTAAAAATCCGAAGAAAATCATATCTTATCTTATCTTGTCACCTGGCAATCAGACAGCCAAATGAGAGCAGTTTAATGGTAAACCAACCTTAAGTTACTTCACAAGGTTTGAGCGACTAACACTTCATGAATAATGGGCATCGTGCTCGAAGGCAACTTTATCGGTCTCCATATGTAAAAAGTATATTACAGCTTGAACGATCCAGAGAAGAGCTACAGGTAAGTCTAACGACACTTGTACTTGATCAAATTATGATGGTATAAATACCGACAAGTTGATGAATATGACACATGTGCGACACTTAAGGGTAGGATGGTCTTAGTACATAACATGCCTATGCTCCAGGTCTGAGGGACTGACCACCTCCTACCAATGCTGACAGCCTGATCACGCCAAAACTACTACTTTTACTGTCTCCTGTGTTATATTCGTCTGTATTTGACTAAAGAAGCTTATTGTGCAGTTTAATATGTTTTTTATACACCCCATACCTATGGTGTGGGCGGTAATCTAAAGATTACAGTGGCACATAATAGGTCCAGGGACTGGGCCCCAAAGTTTTGATGGCTAAACTAGTTACAGTGGTAATGAACTATTTACCTGTTTATATCTGGTTACAATCGTAATGAGTTATTTATGCAGACATGAGTTAAGTCACAAAAAATTACCTTATATTTGAGCAAGTTATGCTTGAAATAAAAAAAGTTTGAGTGGTTATGCGTTATTTACATTCGGCAAAATAAGGGTATTTTTCCAGAAGAGTTGGTAATATACCACTCTGGATAAAATACTTTGAGATTTCTTGAACATTTGTGAGTGAGTTGTCTCTGATTTCATTAATTTGATCACATTCAATCATGTAATGACGCAAGGTGTGACAACTGTTCATCTGGCGAAATTTACCTGGGTGTAAAATTTACCTGGGTGTAAAATTTACCTGGGTGTAAAATTTACACCCTGGATGTAAAATTTACCTGGGTGTAAAATTTACCTGGGTGTAAAATTTACACCCTGGGTGTAAAATTTACCTGGGTGTTAGTGGACTGGTGTGGGTCTCATCCTGGGACAAAATTTACCTATTTTTCCCGAAATACTCTGCATAACAAATGGCTTTCTATATAGTAGTATGTCATTGATGTTAGCTAGGCCTGTATACCATGTACATGTACTTGTAGAAATAAAGATATTATTATTATTATTATTATTATTATTATTATTATTATTATTATTATTATTATTATTATTATTATTATTATTGTTATTATTTATTGTCATTTTTAATAAGGTAAGAGTTGAGGTGGAGGTGGGCAAGTTCTGAGGGCCATAGTAGTGAATATGTAAATTATTGAGAACGGTTGAAGTCCCTTAATTCGTACTCCCTGGAACGCAGGCGAGAAAGATACATAATAATATACACTTGGAAAATCCTAGTGGAACTAATCCCAAATTTGCACACGAAAATCCAACCAAAAGACCAACTAAAATCCAACCAAAAGACTGGGTAGGAAATGCACCATCCCCCCAATGAACCATTCTGGAAAAATACCCTGACTTTGCTCCCTGTAAATAAAGCATTGACACGTGTGTGTGTGTGTGTGTGTGTGTGTATGTACATGTGTGTATGTGTATGTGTGTATGTATATACATGTATGCGTGTGTATGTGTATATGTATATGTGTGTGTGATCCAACAATTAAAATTTGCACCAATAACTCATTACAGTTGTGGCTGGGTGTAGACTAATAGATTGCTCATTGCTTTATAATTTGTTCATGAGTGCAACCATGTACAGACGTAAGTAAATTTACTTACATGATTCATTACCTTGTAACTAGTGAATTAATTACCATTGTACCTTGTTCAGCTATCAAAACTTTGGGGCCCAGTCTCTGGACCCTATATATACCTCTGTAATCTGCAAATACCTTTGTAACTTGTCATGATTGTGACCATCTGAGTTCATTACCTTTGTAACTTGCTCAGCTATCAAACTTTGAGGTCCAGTCCCTGGACCCATTATGTACCTCTGTAATCTTTTGACTACCGCCCACAGGATGGGTATGGGGTGCATAATAAAGATATCAAACTAACCCCCAATGAAAAGCAAGGTCGCCACGACTCTTCAACTGGCTAAAATCGTGATGAGGTATTTATGCAGACATGAATTAAGTCACAATTTAAGCAAGTTTAAGTGGTTATGATTTATTTACAGTGAGCAAAGTTAAGGTTTTCCAGAATGGTTGGTAAAATACCACTGTGGATAAAATACTTTGACATTTAATAATAATAATAATAATAATAATAATAATAATAATAATAATAATAATAATAATAATAATATTTTTATTTCATTGCAAGTTTACATCTAGATTTTGTAATTACAATCATGAACTGAAGTGCAAAGAGAGCCACTATCATGCCATGGCATTATGGGCAGACTAAATCTAATGGCTTATAAACTACTTAATACTAGAGAAGTTGATTGAGTTTGTGACAAGTGTTTTGTAGGATGGTTACATTAATAGTAAATATTGAAATTATATTATAGGAAAATAACACTGAGCATTGTTGAAAGTAGTTTACAGTATGAGTATTTAGTTTAGGGTGAGTAGGTGGTTTTTGAGAAGAGTCTTAAATATGTTCAGACCAGGTTATTTTAGTATTTACTGGTAATGAATTCCAGATTTTGGAGCCTTTTATGTGCATAGAATTTTTACACAGGGTGATATGGACACGGGATATATCAAAAAGTGATCTGTGTCTTGTGTTATGGTCATGGGTCCTGGTAATGTTGGTGAGGAGAATTTTGAGTGGAGGGTTTATATTAGAGTGTAGTGTTCTATGTATGTAGTAGGCACAAGAATAAGTGTGAATGTTCTTTATGGTGAGTAGTTTTAGACTATTGAATATTGGTGGAGTATGCTGTCTAGAGTGGGAATTTGTTATCATTCTGACTGCAACCTTTTGCTGGGTTATGAGCGGTCTAAGGTGATTTAATGTTGTTGATCCCCATGCACAAATTCCATAGGTGAGGTAAGGGTAGATGAGTGAATAATACAGTGCAAGGAGAGCTGATTGAGGCACATAATAGCGTATCATTGATAGTATGCCTACTGTCTTTGAGATTTTCTTGGAAATTTCTTGAATGTGTGTTTGGAATTTAAGGCTACTGTCAAGGTGGATTCCTAGGAATTTTCCCTCTGTGAGTCTTGTGATGGGTGAACCATTGAGCGTTATGTTAAGTGGAATATTTGTAGCTCTGTTTCCAAACGGAATGAAATAGGTCTTGTCAGTATTGAGAGTAAGCTTATTAGTCGTCATCCAGGTAGATATTTTCTGTAATTCAGCATTAACAGTGTTGACCAGTATGACTGGGTTTGATTGAGAGAAGACATATGTAGTGTCATCTGCAAACAATATGGATTTGAGTAGTTGTGATGCATTCGGTAGGTCATTGATGTAAATGAGGAATAGGAGTGGTCCTAAGACATTTCCTTGTAGGACACCGACTGTAATTTGTTGTGTGGAAGAGTTAGATCCATTTGTGTACACGTATTGGCTTCTGTTACTAAGGTATGACTTTAGGTAGTTGAGTGAGTGCCCTCTTATACCATAGTGTGCTAATTTTGTGAGCAGTAAATCATGGTCGACTGTATCAAAAGCTTTACGTAAATCAATGAAGACTCCCAGTGGAACCTCTTTCTTCTCAAGTGCGGTGTATATTAGCTCTAGCATGTGTATAATAACATCATTTGTGCTTTTGTTAGTCCTGAATCCAAACTGAGAGGGGTTGAGTACGTTGTGTGAGACGCGGTAGGAATAGATCTGCCTATGAATTAATTTTTCAAAGAGTTTAGAGAGCAGAGGTAAGTTAGATATTGGTCTATAATTATTCAAGTCTGCTTGATCACCTCCTTTGTGGATCGGGGTGACCCTCGCTATTTTGAGAATTGATGGGAAGGTGAAGGCTTCATTGGATTTGTTGAAGAGTGTTGCAATAATTGGCTTCAAACACCTTTTATTGTACTGCTGTACTGCCTGCATATGTCAAAGCCAGTCATAGCATGAGCCAGTTCAAGAAGAGAGCCAAAAGCTACCTAATGAATGTAGCAACATAAAGGGAGGAGAATGATTTTTTATTTTTTTAGGTAACACACATGTAAATAACTCTTTTTACCTTATTCCTAGTATACATATATCCTTTATAATATAATAACATATATATCCTACAATGTATAATATTAAGGTACTAAAAGGACCCTAATGGAAATAAGTCATTCTGTCTGACTTTTTTGGGTTATCCTAGGTTCTCTACACATATGCTGCTATGTATGATATTCTATGTAAATGTATTTGTGTATACCTGAATAAACTTACTTACTTATGACAGTACCTGAGAAGTTTTTTTGTACATAAAAGGTGGTAAGCTGTTAATGTCTCCTGCCTTGTTTTTAAGGGTGTTGATGATGAGCGAGACTTCTATTGGGTTGGTTGGAGCTAAGAATAGTGTATTAGGGTAGGTGTTGGTGAGGTAGTCTGATGGACGGGTGTTCGAGCTTGGGATTTTACTCCCTAGATTCTTTCCTATGGTGGAATAAGTGGACAATTAAGCACATAGTGTTCAAGACAGGCATATGGTCACTCTTGAACACTATGTGCTTAATTGTCCACTTATTGAGGAATATAGAGATAGACAGTATAATAACCTATGTGACATGTCAATATACTAATAATAATTATAATAATAATAATAATAATAATAATAATAATAATAATAATAATAATAATATAATAATAATATTTTTATTTCGTTGCAAGTTACAAGTATACATAGTTATTGGTAGTTACAATTATAAAACTAATGCAAGGAGAGGCACTGGCATGCCATGGCATTAGGGGCAGCTTAGTCTAAAGACTTATTTACTATGTACATAATACTAGAGAAATTGATTGAGTTTATTCTAGTTATATATTATTTCAAATTACAATATGATTATACATACTATTAAAAGACAATACTAGAGAAATTGATTGAGTTTATTCTAGTTGTATATTTTGTTTCAAGTTACAATATGTTGATGCTATACTAGTAAAATAACAATACTAGAGAAATTTATTGAGTTTCTTCTAGTTATATATTTTATTTCAAATTAACAATATGATGATACTATACTATTAAAATGAAGATATCAAGATATCTTATTAATGAAAATAAGATACCAGTTATACTAAGCAAATTTCCTAAATTTGTTTGTAACAGATAAGTGAACTGTAGATATAAATCCAAATGTACAATTGGTAACCCTTTTGGGGCCTAGTGCCTAGGCCTTTTGTGTATCCATATGCTCTTGCGCTACCCTCCACAGGATGGATATGGGTGCACAATAAACTAGCCACTTCGGTGGCAAAATCTAATCTATGGTGGTGAAGAAAACATTAAAGTCTGTTTGCTGTCTCAGTTGGTGAGAGTAGGGGTTCATCTGATTTTGTTAATTTGATAATTTTGTTTTTGGATATCTTTTTATTTCCTAGAATTTCAGATAGGGTTTTCCTGGTCTTTTTCATATTACTTTTTATGTTATGTAGTCTGTTCTCATAATACAATTTTTTTGACCTTCTTATCAGGCTGGTAAGGATTGACGAGTAGCGTTTGGATTTGTCTGGTTATTTGACCCCTTCTGTACTGTTTTTCATATTGGTGCTTTTTGTTAATGAATTTAAGGATCCTGGGTGTTAGCCAGGGACTGTTAAGTCTCTTAGCTGTGATCTGTTTACTTTTTTTAGGGCAATGCTTGTTATAGAGGTGGTGGTTTTTTTTAAGGAAATTCTTAATACATTCATTAGTATCTGAATATGTTTCTATCTCATTATGCCAGTCGATGTTAATCATAGCTGTTATAAAGTTATTAACAGCTGACTCGTTATGCGGTCTGAAGGTAACTATAGTAGTGTCTTGGGGCAATTTACCTAGGTTGGTTATGAGAAAGGTAGGGTAGTGGTGTTGTCTGTGATTATGCCTGATTTTAAAGGGGATATAGTGTTAGTCCAGATGTGGTCTAATAAGGAGATACTCGTATAATATAATAATAATAATATAATATTTTTATTTCAATGCATGTTACAAGTGTACATTGTTATTGGTAGTTACAATTATAAAACTGTAATGCAAGGAGAGCCACTGGCATGCCATGGCATTAGGGGCAGCTTATTCTAAAGACTTATTCACTAAAGACTTAATGCTAGAGAAATTGATTGAGTTTATTCTAGTTCTGTATTATTTAAAATTTCAATCTGATTATACATACAATAAAAAGACAATACAAGAGAAATTGGTTGAGTTTAGTTTAGTTGTATATTTTAATTCAAGTTACAATATGTTGATGCATTACTAGTATAATAACAATACTAGAAAATTTATTGAGTTTCTTCTAGTTATATATTTTATTTCTATAGTAGGTGATTTTTGAGAAGAGTCTTGAATTGATTTTCGGACAAGGTTAACTTAATATTTACTGGTAATGAATTCCAGATTCTGGGGCCCTTTATGTGCATAGAATTTTTACATTGGTTAGTATGGACTCGGGGTATGTCAAATAGTGATCTGTGTCTTGTGTCATGGTCGTGGGACCTATTAAAGTTGTTGAGGAGAATTTTGAGCGGAGGGTTGATATTAGCATGTAGAGTTTTATGTATGTAGATGGCACATGAATAGGTGTGAATATTTTTAACGGTGAGTAGTTTTAATGTTCTGAATATAGGTGGAGTATGTTGTCTAGAGTGGGAATTTGTTATCATCCTGACTGCAGCCTTTTGCTGGGTTATGAGTGGTCTAAGGTGATTTAATGTTGTTGAGCCCCATGCACTGATTCCATAGGTGAGATAAGGGTAGATAAGAGAATGATATAGTGCAATGAGAGCTGGTTGTGGCACATGATAGCGTATCTTAGATAATATACCTACTGTCTTTGAGATTTTCTTGGAAATTTGTTGTATATGAATTTGGAATTTAAGACTACTGTCAAGGTGGATTCCTAGGAATTTTCCTCTTGAGTCTTGTGATGGGTGCACCATTTAGTGTTATGTTAAGTGGAACATTTGTAGCTTTGTTTCCAAACTGAATGAAGTAGGTCTTGTCAGTATTGAGAGTAAGTTTATTTGTCGTCATCCATGTTGTTATTTTCTGTAATTCGGCATTAACTGTGTTGGCTAGTATGACTGGATTTGGGTGAGAGAAGACATATGTTGTGTCATCTGCAAATAAAATGGGTTTGAGTAGTTGTGATGCATTCGGTAGGTCGTTTATGTAAATGAGAAATAAGAGTGGCCCCAGGACACTACCTTGAGGGACACCGACTGTAATTTGTCGTGTGGAAGAGTTCACTCCATTTGTGTACACATACTGGCTTCTGTTGCTAAGGTACGACTTTAGGTAATTGAGGGGGTGCCCCCTAATACCACAGTGCGCTAATTTTGTGAGCAATAAATCATGGTCGACTGTAGTTGTTAGTTTGATATCTTTATTATGCACCCCATACCCATCCTGTGGGCGGTAGTCAAAAGATTACAGAGGTACATAATGGGTCCAGGGACTGGACCTCAAAGTTTGATAGCTGAGCAAGTTACAAAGGTAATGAACTCAGATGGTCACAATCATGACAAGTTACAAAGGTATTTGCAGATTACAGAGGTATATATAGGGTCCAGAGACTGGGCACCAAAGTTTTGATAGCTGAACAAGGTACAATGGTAATTAATTCACTAGTTACAAGGTAATGAATCATGTAAGTAAATTTACTTACGTCTGTACATGGTTGCACTCATGAACAAATTATAAAGCAATGAGCAATCTATTAGTCTACACCCAGCCACAACTGTAATGAGTTATTGGTGCAAATTTTAATTGTTGGGTCACACACACACATATATACATATACACATACATATATACACACACACATACATGTATATACATACACACATACACATACACACATGTACATACACACACACACACGTGTCAATGCTTTATTTACAGGGAGCAAAGTCAGGGTATTTTTCCAGAATGGTCTGTAATATACCACTGTGGATAAAATACTTTGACATATCTTGAACATTTCTGAATGAGTAGTCTCTGAATTCATTAATTTTATCGCACTCCAGTACATAATGACGCAGGGTGTGACAATAATCCAACTGGCAAAGTTTACATCTTGTTTGGTCTACATACTGTATCAAATGCTTTGCGTAGGTCTATAAAGATTCCCAGCGGAACTTCTTTCTTCTCAAGTGCGGTGTATATTAACTCTAACATGTGTGTTATAGCATCGTTTGTGCTCTTGTTAGTCCTGAATCCAAATTGACAGGGGTTTAGTACATTGTGTGAAACGAGGAAAGAATAGATCTGTTTATGAATTAATTTTTCGAAGATTTTAGAAAGCAGTGGTAAATTTGAGATTGGTCTATAATTGTTCAAGTCACTTTGGTCACCTCCTTTGTGGATCGGGGTGACCCTAGCTATTTTGAGAATTGATGGGAAGGTAGGTTTTGATATTGTTGGTAGCAACAAGCAGTTGCTCATAGTGTTTGTTGATTATTGTCACACCCTGCGTCATTATGTACTGGAGTGCGATAAAATTAATGAATTCAGAGACTACTCATTCAGAAATGTTCAAGATATGTCAAAGTATTTTATCCACAGTGGTATATTACAGACCATTCTGGAAAAATACCCTGACTTTGCTCCCTGTAAATAAAGCATTGACACGTGTGTGTGTGTGTGTGTATGTACATGTGTGTATGTGTATGTGTGTATGTATATACATGTATGCGTGTGTATGTGTATATGTATATGTGTGTGTGTGTGACCCAACAATTAAAATTTGCACCAATAACTCATTACAGTTGTGGCTGGGTGTAGACTAATAGATTGCTCATTGCTTTATAATTTGTTCATGAGTGCAACCATGTACAGACGTAAGTAAATTTACTTACATGATTCATTACCTTGTAACTAGTGAATTAATTACCATTGTACCTTGTTCAGCTATCAAAACTTTGGGGCCCAGTCTCTGGACCCTATATATACCTCTGTAATCTGCAAATACCTTTGTAACTTGTCATGATTGTGACCATCTGAGTTCATTACCTTTGTAACTTGCTCAGCTATCAAACTTTGAGGTCCAGTCCCTGGACCCATTATGTACCTCTGTAATCTTTTGACTACCGCCCACAGGATGGGTATGGGGTGCATAATAAAGATATCAAACTAACTAACTCATAGTGTTTGTGAATTCTGTTACTTGTGGGTCCTGGTCATATAGGAGATTTATGTTGAAATCTCCTGTGAGCAGCAAATGGTCTTTGTTCATGTGTGCATCAGTTATCAGGTTTCCTAATTTTTCACTAAAGTGGTGAATGTTTGACTGGTAATCTGTAGATGTTTATCACTGTGAGGAGTTTTTGCAGGTCTTTTGATTTAAATTTAGCTATAATATATTCTCCATGTTCATCCCTTGTGTAAGAGTTATTGATACATTCAAGTTGAACATTTCTGAGTGAGTTGTCTCTGAATTCATTAATTTTATCGCACTCCAGTACATATGACGCAGTGCGACAATTGTCCATTTGACTAAGTTTACATTTATTACCATGCATGAAAATTATCCGACTTCCGACTTTTTTAGGTTATCCTAGGTAAGCTACACATATATGCTGCTATGTATGATAATTTATGTAACTGTATTTATGTGTATCTGTACCTGAATAAACTTACTAACCACTCAAATTTGTGCATCTATAAGTCAGTTTATTCAGGTACATGTATACATAAATACAATTACATAAATTATCATACTTCACAGCATATATGTAGATTACCCAGGATAATCCAAAAAAGTCAGACAAAGTTATTTATTTCCATTAGGGTCCTCTACCTCTACCTAAATAAATTTACCCCGTGGTCTGGTGGCTAAAGCTCTCGCTTCATACGGTGAGTGTCCGGGTTCGATTCCCAGCGAGGGTGAAACATTAGGCGTGTTTCCTTTCACCTGTTGTCTATGTTCACCCATCAGTATAAAATGGGTACCTGGGTGTTAGTGGACTGGTGTGGGTCGCATCCTGGGACAAAACTGACCTAATTTGCGGTAAATGCTCAGCATAACAAGGGAATTTCTATATAGTAGTATGTCGTTGATGTCAGCTATGGTCTGTATACATTGAACATGTACTTGTAGAAATAAAGATATTATGATTATTATTACATAGGTGGTGATGGTGATGCAACCTGTGAGAGATACTGGTAACAACCAGAGTTTTAGTTTAATATCTTTATTATGCACACCATACCCATCCTGTGGGCGGTAGTCAAAAGATTACAGAGGTACATAATGGGTCCAGGGACCAGAGTCTGGCAGGCAGGAATGACATAGATGTGTGTTGCATGTACCACACACATGTGGCTCATGATAGAATAATGACCAAAAAGACCTCTATATGTTTTGTTGTTTATTTTGCGCTCGTGTTATGTTAGTTGTTTCTTTGTTGACAGGTGGTGGGAGAGGAAGAAGAGCAACAACACCAGCTGCAGCAGCCGATGAAGTGTTGTGCAAGATGCAACACTGCTAGCAACACACCCACCACCACTGCTCAGTAATGTGGTGGTGCTGCTGCTATTACTGTGACATAAGCAGCTACCAGCCTCCCTATAGCACCTTATAGGCGAGGTGATGGTGTGTAGAGTGTGGCTGGGGCCAGGGGTGGCCCTGGCACTGACCCTGGCACTGGCACACCACACACTGTCTGCTGACACTCACTCTCACCACCTCAGGGATGAAGGTAACTCGAAGTTTGACACGTTGTTTCCTTGACAAAACTGTCAAAGTGAAACACTTTATAAGAAAAGATTTTGTTTGGATTTTTAACCCCGATTGGTTAGCCACCCAGGATAAGCCAAGAAAGTCAGTGCATTATAAGTAAAGTAAAGTAAAAGTAACATTTTATTTCTTTGCAAGTATACATAGATATTGGTAGTTACAATCATAAAACTGAAATGCAAGGAGAGCCACTGGCATGCCATGGCATTAGGGGCAGCTTAGTCTAATGACTTATAGATTATGTACATAATACTAGAGAAATTGATTGAGTTTATTCTAGTTATATAGTATTTTATTTCAAATTACAATATGATGATAGTATACTGTTAAAATGACAATATGATATTAAATTGTAACAAGTGTTTAGGAGGATGGTAATATAAAATTGAGATTATCTGTCATATTTCCATTGGTGTCCTTCAATCTCCCCCCCCTCCTCCCAGAATGCGACACACACCAGTCCACTAGGTGAACGGGGAGAGTAGGTATAATATAATATCTTTATTTACTACAAGTACATGTACAAGGTATACGGGCCTAGCTGACATCAATGACATACTACTGTATAGAAAGCCGCTTGTTATGCAGAGCATTTCGGGCAAATTAGGTCAATTTTGTCCCAGAATGTGACCCACACCAGTCCACTAACTCCCAGGTACCCATTTTACTGATGGGTGAACATAGACACCCGGTGTAAAGAAACACCCCCAATGTTTCTACCCGCGCCGAGAATCGAACCCGGACACTCCCTGTGTGAAGGGAGAGCTTTAGTCACTGTCTGACTTTTTTTGTGTTATCCTTGGTTCTCTACACATGCTGCTATGTATGATAATCTCTCTAACTGTATTTGTGTATACCTGAATAAACTTACTAAGGAAACACGCCCAATGTTTTCACCCTTGCTGGGGCTCGAACCACGGACACTAGACAGTAACCACCCGGGAAGGTACTACTCATATAAGTGTAAAATGGAAGGCTGTTAAAAGTTTTGCACCCTGTCAGGATTGTTGCTCGTTTCTGTCTCATAAACGACGTTATTTGTTGATTTAATCATATCATTGTCTCATATAACATGACAGGACAAACTTAAAAACTTTACTTATATTCAGTGTACATTTTACTTTCATGTTTTTCTTCATAGTTCTTAATTCTGTCATGTTTCCTTTCCAATTTACAAGGATTCATCTAATACCAGGCTACTGTGATGACAATCTTTGGAACCGTTAATAGATCTGGTGAATAATAAAACAATTTTTTCTTAGTGTGAATTATCATTCATGTTTAGTATGACCTGTGTTCTGCAGGAAAAAAAATATTTGTATTATGAAGAAGAATGGCAATAAGTCATATTAGTTTGATTGGTTATCGTAGGTTAAAATGTATGCAGTGTGCTTTTAGTGCCCATGACAGGTGTACTCAAGACTAGGTAGCTGTGGCTGGTTTAATGCTTCTTTTTGATTATAATAATACTTGTGGCTGAATTAATAATAATATAATAATATCTTTATTTCTACAAGTACAGTACATGTACAAGGTATACAGGCCTAGCTGACATCAGTGACATACTACTCTATAGGAAGCCTCGTGTTATACAGAACATTTTGGGCAAATTAGTTCAGTTGTCCCAGGATGCAATCCACACCAGTCCACTAACACCCAGGTACCCATTTTACTGATGGGTGAACATGGACAACCGGTGTAAGGAAACACACCCAATGTTTCTACCCTTGCCGGGAATCGAACCCAGACCCTCACCTTATGAAGCAAGGGCTTTTGCCACCAGGCCACAGGGCACTGTAATTGGTAGTAACCTCAGCTTGCAAAGTGAGAAATCAGGGCTTGGTCCCTGGATGAGTGGATTAGACATGTTTTCATACACTTGTTGCCCCTGTCCACATAGCAGTAAGTCCCTGAGTGTTAGCTTACTGGTGTGGTGGGTTGCATCCTGGGGGAGAGGATTAAAGGACCCCCATTGGAAATAAGTCAATAATAATAATAATAATAATTTTATTTTGACATGATACATAGTTGTACAAAGGAATATACTAGTTGAGTGTACATGCCAAAACCCCCTTGGATGCAGAGCATTTCGGGCAACTGGGGAAACTTTGGGCAACTCAGAGCAACTCGGCTGTATTGGTTACTAACTCTCTGGGTTAAGAATCCAAACAAAGTCTTCATTTTCTATGCAAAAAATGTTATTGAGAAAGTTCTGATGTGGGTGAGAGACGACAAAAGTTGTGTTGTCTGCAAACAGAACAGGTCCTTATATACATATGTACGTGTAATGTCTGTTGCCCCGTAGTCTTAACTTAGGCTTAAGCTTGCCTGAAATGCTTTGCATAACCAAGGGCCTTATGCATACATTATCAAGTGTCACCCATTTCTGAACAAATAATGTATCATGTAGAAATGAATTTTTTTAATTTGAATTTGAATATGGAAGATCATTGAGGTATATGAGGAAAAGCAGAGGGCGAAGTACACTGTCTTGGGGCACCCCTATGTCGATAGAGTTGATGAGGTTATGCCTTTGATAGAGATTTATTGATATCTGTTGTTAAGGTAGGACTTTAGATAGGCAAGTGCATGACTGATACCATAATGTTCAAGTTTAATGTGCAGGATGTTGTGGTCTTCTGTATTGAATGCTTTCTTAAGGTCTATAGGAAGGTTCCTTGGTGCTGGTGAGGGGCTCTTGATCTAGGGAATTGGATATGTGCTCCAGTTCCCTGAATTAAGCCTGAATACCTTCCACATCCTTCCCACAGGTGCTGTATAATCCTATGGGTTTAGCATTCCCATGATTATAATTCTTTCTTTCTTCTTTCAACACGTCGGCCGTTTCCCACCGAAGCAGGGTGGCCCAAAAGAAAAAACGAAAGTTTCTCCTTTTACATTTAGTAATATATACAGGAGAAGGGGTTACTAGCCCCTTGCACCCGGCATTTTAGTCGCCTCTTACGACACGCATGGCTTACGGAGGAAGAATTCTGTTCCACTTCCCCATGGAGATAAGAGGAAATAAGAACAAGAACTAGTAAGAAAATAGAAGAAAACCCAGAGGGGTGTGTGTATATACATATGCTTGTACATGAATGTGTAGTGTGACCTAAGTGTAAGTAGAAGTAACAAGACATACCTGAAATCTTGCATGTTTATGAGACAGAAAAAAGACACCAGCAATCCTACCATCATGTAAAACAAATACAGGCTTTTGTTTTACACTCACTTGGCAGGACGGTAGTACCTCCCTGGGCGGTTGCTGTCTACCAACCTACTACCTAGAATGATTATAATAATGATAATAATAATTAGGGTCTGTATAGAGGCCTAGTATATATTCATTGTTCTCAAGATTTGCATAAATGAAGTCTAGCATTTTTATGTTTGTATTGTTTGTGCTTTTATTTGATCTGTAACCAAACTGGTAGGGGTTGAATATATTGAGTGATGCTAGAAAAGAGTATAATCTCGTATATGGCTTAATTTATCAAAATTTTTGGATAACAATTGCAGGTTAGATATAGGTCTGTAGTTATTTATGTCAGATGGATCTCCTCCTTTGCGTATCGGGGTAACTATTGATATATTAAGCATTGGAATGTGTTGGCTTCTAATGATTTGTCAAACAATATTGCAATGGTAGGTGACATTACATGAGTTGCTCTTTTAAACAGTAGTGGTGGTACATGAACTAAGTTACCTGATTTGTTTTTCAGGGAATTTATTATCATGGAGACCTCAGTAGGATTAGTTGGAGCCAGATAGAGGGAGTTTGGAAAACTTTCAGCAAGGTAGTCACTCACTTGAGCATTGTTACTTGGGATTTTGCTTACTTGGTAGAGAAGAAATGCACTGGCTGCGTCAGTGGCCTGGATACGTAGTTCATTGAGTTTAATTAGGACAGTACAGTGGACCCCCGGAAAACGTAATTAATCCGTTCCAGAGGGCTTAATGTAAACCGAAAATAATGTAATCCGAATCTTTTTTCCCCATAAGAAATAATGGAAATTCAATTAATCCATTCCAGACACCCAAAAGTATTAAAATAAATATTATTTACACATTAACTTACACAGTACTACATGTACAGTGGTACCTCGAGTTACGATGGTCCCCAAAATCGCCCTTTTATGTAAGTTTATTTTTTTAAATGCTTTTGTAGGTATATTTTTGGGGGTGTAAAAGGACTAGTCTATTTTACATTATTCCTTATGGGGATAAATTCGTTTGGTAATGGCACTTGAACAGCATTCTCAAACGAAAAAATATCGTAACTCGAGGTACCACTGTATATATAAATTACAAGTAATACATACAACAGTGTAGTAACTTCACACTTACCTTTATTGAAGAGTTGTTGATGTGTGGAAGATGGAAGGAGGGGGAGGAAGGAGTATTATGCTAGTGTTTGGAAGGGGAATCCCCTTCCATTAACACTTCAGGTACCAAGTCCTTGCCTTCCTGCTACACTCCCTGCATGCCTGCTACACTCCCTGCATGCCTGCTACACTCCCTGCATGCCTGCTACACTCCCTGCATGCCTGCTACACTCCCTGCATGCCTGCTACACTCCCTGCATGCCTGCTACACTCCCTGCATGCCTGCTACACTCCCTGCATGCCTGCTACACTCCCTGCATCCCTGCTACACTCCCTGCATGCCTGCTACACTTCCTACATGCCTGCTACACTCCCTGCATGCCTGCTACACTCCCTGCATGCCTGCTACACTCTCTGCATGCCTGCTACACTCCCTGCATGCCTGCTACACTCCCTGCATCCCTGTTACACTCCCTGCATCCCTGCTACTCTCCCTACATGCCTGCTACACTCCCTGCATGCCTGCTACACTCCCTGCATGCCTGCTACACTCCCTGCATGCCTGCTACACTTCCTGCATGCCTGCTACACTCCCTGCATCTCTGCTACACTTCCTGCATCCCTGCTACGCTCCCTACATGCCTGCTATACTCCCTGCATGCCTTCTACACTCCCTGCATGCCTTCTACACTCCCTGCATGCCTGCTACACTCCCTGCATGCCTGCTACACTCCCTGCATCTCTGCTACACTCCTTGCATGCCTGCTACACTCCCTGCATCCCTGCTACACTCCCTGCATCCCTGCTACACTCCCTGCATCCCTGCTACACTCCCTGCATCCCTGCTACACTCCCTGCATCCCTGCTACACTCCCTGCCATATTTCTGAGCCTCTTTACCACAGGGCTGGCACTAGGAGCTTTCTTTGGACCCATGGTGGCTTATTTAGCAGTTGCAGGCACTAAAAACAGTGGAAAAATGACAAAATGTATGGTATGAATGCGTGGGTGGTGCTCACTCGCTGGTAAACAATGGCACACTGATTTTTGGATGGAGCGTACGCGCGCAAGACGAATAGCGTTTTCCGAGCGGATCATCGTTTACCGAACCATTATTTTTATGGAAAAATGTATCGTCTTCCGAATTTATCGTTATCCAACGCCATCGTTATCTGGGGGTCCATTGTATCTTTGGTTTTGGTCAATTTCCGAGAACCCAGGATTTGAGAGTGTTCAGGTCTACTTCATATCACCTCTTGTTTCATTGAATCTGCTAGTATGTATAATACAGTTGTTTAAATTTCTTCATTAGTTTGGTAAGTACTGCTGTATAGTTTTGCGTTTGTTCTTTTGTAGTTAAGCCCAATCTGCATTGTTTTTCATAGTTATGTTTTTTTGTCATTGGACCTAAGGATGCTATTTGTTAACCATGGCCTACCTAATCTCTCTGCTGTGACCTGCTTGGTGTTAATAGGACATTGTCTACTGTAAAGGCTTTTTATTTTTTCCAGAAAAATGTTGAACCATTCATCAATGCCCCTGCCGTCAGTAAACTCTGTGCTAGTCAAATGTAACTTACTGCTGTAGTGAAGTTATTTAATGATGTCTAATCATGAGACATCATCATGGAGATGAGATGAGATCATACTAGTTGTGAGTGGTAGCTTACATATATTGGTTATGAAGAAGGTGGGGCAGGGATCAGTAGTATTGTCTGATTATCCCCGCTTTGAGGGGAGCTATTATATTAGTCCAGATGTGGTCAATTAAGTTTGCACTCGTCTTGGTGATTTTTGTTGGTTTAGTTATAGCTGGTGTGAGCAAGGAATTATACTTACTGTTAATGAAGTCACTCTGTCTGACTTTTTTGGGTTATCCTAGGTTCTCTACACATATGCTGCTATGTATGATAATGTATGTAAATGTATTTGTGTATACCTGAATAAACTTACTTACTTACTTACTTAACAAGGTTCATGTTGAAGTTACCAGCAAGTGTAAGAAAATGTTTAAAGTGCTTATTAGTTATTAGGTTCTTTAGGTTGTCACTAAAGGTGGGAATGTTAGTACGTATGTATGAGGTAGCATGTAGACTGCTCCAACTGCAATAGTTTTTTTTTTTTTTGGTTGCAAAGTTAGCAAATATATATTCAAGATATTCATCATTGATACATATAGGGTTACTGCATATTAGTTCATTTGAGAAGTAGATAGCAATCCCTCCTCTCATTTGATTAGGCCTGCAGTTATGAATGACTGTTTAACCAGATAAGGTATAAATGCCTGTTGTGCAATGTTTGATCTAGGTTTCAGTAAGTATAACAAAGGAGAAGTTAGCATTTAAAGAATCTAGAAGTGCTAAGAGCTCATCATAGTGGTTCTTATGTTCTTATGTTACTAGGGATGAAATATCTCTTTTGAAATCCCATGTGTTCGACTCAGCCTGCATAGCTGTACCAGATGATTCTAAAACTTCCCAATCTGCCAACTACAGTGGACCCCCGGATTTCGTACTGCTCCAAACTCTAACAATTATGTAAGTGTGTTTTTGTAAGTACAGTGGTCCCTCGGTTTTCGGTCATCTCCAAACTCGAACATTTATGTAAGTGTATTTTCGTAAGTGCTTTTGCAAGTGTATTTTTGGGGGTCTGAAATAGACTAACCTACGTGACATTATTTCTTAAGGAAGTAAATTCGTTCGGTAATGGCACTTGAGCAGTATTCTGGAAAGAATTTTCGGCGAAAACCGAGGGTCCACTGTACAGTGGTACCTCGAGTTACGATGGACCCCAAAATCGCCCTTTTATGTAAGTTTATTTTTTTAAATGCTTTTGTAAGTATATTTTTGGGGGTGTAAAAGGACTAGTCTATTTTACATTATTCCTTATGGGGATAAATTCGTTTGGTAATGGCACTTGAACAGCATTCTCGAACGAAAAAATATCGTAACTCGAGGTACCACTGTACTTTTGTAAGTGTATTTTTGGGGGTCTAAATGGACTAATCTAATTTACATTATTCCTTATGGGAACAAATTCGTTCGGTAATGGCACTTGAACAGCATTCTGGAACGAATAATGGTCGATAACCGGGGGTCCACTGTACTTAAAAAATATTGTTAAAAATATCTCAAGTATCCTGAGTATACTGATATGACAGCTAGAGATCCTGTGACCCCTTTCCCGTCATCCCTGCAACTTTGTAGTTTCAGATCTTTGCGTCATTTGATCGTTCATCATGTGTGATAGAGACAAGTTGGGTATGACTTAATTAGGACAAGCCCTCACTTTAATACATGTTATTGTGAGATTGTATAGACTTGCCTTTTTATAGGCCCTAGGCATTTATTGCATAGGTACATACCTCTTGAGTGGAGCAATCCCTCCTATGTGCCCCTCCTGAAGAATGTTATTTACAGACACACATTTTATGGCTTGCCCTACCTAATCTCTTTTCTTGCTTAATATAATAGCTTTGACCCCTGATGCACATTTTGTCCAAGGAGGATGTGTTTTCAGGAGATTTATTCTGTAATCTCTTGGTGGTAGACCTGATGGACATGATCTAAACCACTCCAGTTGTTGTTCCTGTTCTTCTACCTCATCATGAATTGGCTCATCCTACAGTCAGATTGTCAGCTGCTAAACAAAGAAATTCAAAAGATGTGTAGGAATAGGCAACTAAGGGTACTTTTGCTCATTTGCAAGGCAATTGAACATGCAAAACTTGGATTTTGTGTTTTTCCAAGTGTGGGTTCTCATCCACTGCAGCATATTTTAATTTACATCTGATAAACGTAAAAACATTGGCTCAGTAAATTTTTTTTTCATGATGCAGGAGGAAAGGTGCTATATGAAGTGCTGGCAGGGAGACAGGTATACGTTTACCGTTCATATAAGGATGTCCAGATCTTCCACTTCTCAGTTCCTGCACATGTGTCTATGGCATTATATAATTTCACTGCCAATGACAGCTTGGCATGTGATCCCCGCAGCATTACTGTGTAAGTTTAATATTTTTTTTAGAATTCATTTGCCTGTTTGACCTAAACTTGAAATGTTTGATACAGTAGCTAAGATAGTACAGTATATTTTAAAATATATTTTGTAATTAAAATATTGTGCTGTATTTTGAAAACTTTTTTATAAATGTGCATTTCTTATGTAATTTGTTCCTTATGGTACTAATGAGTTATAGAATTTCTGAATGAGTGTTTTTTGTGAATAAATACTACATTGTTAAACTTGTAAGCTACAACTTATTTTACTTAATAAGTACTGTTCTAAATGTACATAATATATGTAGTTGTATTTTAAATGTTTTTTTACTATACAGTACAGTACACCCTCTTATAAAGTGACACTACATAGTGATTTTCTCTAAAATGATTGAAAAAAGTGCTTCTGTTTTTGCATAGTGCCTGATAGTATGCTTCGTAAGTGTGGAAACATCTTGGTTGCCAGCACTGTAGATTGTTTTCCCTCTGACCCAAGGTGGGCGTAAGAGTCGAGTGTTAAGCAAAGCATAGCTCCTTCCCTTCCCCATGCTGCCTAGAGTTGCTTTCTGGTAACATCATGTACATTCTCAGTATGCATTTACCAAATAATTTTTTAATCTTTTCATCACCTCATCTTGTCTCATGGTGCCCAAGTGAAATACTAGAGATGCTGAAGGTGCCAGAAGGAATTAATTTGAATCACTTAGAGTATTTATGAAATTTAAAATTTTAGATTCAAGTGATGCAGACTGCCTGCAATTTTAGCCTGAAAGAATCTACCATCCATACAGTAAGAGAATGAAAAGAAAATAAGAATGTCAGAGGTCAATTCTGCAGGGTAAAACAGACCAGAGATGCATTACAGAAATACTAGAGTACTCCAGTACAGTCTAGTAGTAAAGTAGTAAAGAAATTTTATTTCATTGCAGATTACATTGTATTGGTAGTTACAATGTAAATTGAGTGCAAGGAGAGCCACTGACATGCCATGGCATTAGGGGCAGCTTAATCTAGTAATTTAAAGACTATGTACTTAATATTAGAGCAATTTGTTGAGTTCATTCTAGTTAAAAATTGTTTTCAAATTACAATATGATGAAATTTTACTGTTAAAATTATTAAATGATGATATTAGATTGTTACAGGTGTTTAGATTCTCGAATGGTAATATGGAATTGAGATTATCTTAAGGAAAATAACATTGAGCATTTTTGACATTAACTTATAATATGAGTACAGTGGACCCCCGAGTTTCGTAAAAACTTCACTCCTGAAGTCTGCTCAAGTGCCATTACCGAACGAATTTACTCCCTTAAGGAAAAATTTCACGTAGGTTAGTCTATTTCAGACCCCCAAAAATACACTTCCACAAGAACTTACAAAATTATACTTACATAATTGCACGATTTCCGGGGTATTCGTTAACCGAGGGTCCACTGTACAATGGTACCTCGAGTTACGATGGTCCCCAAAATCGCCCTTTTATGTAAGTTTATTTTTTTAAATGCTTTTGTAGGTATATTTTTGGGGGTGTAAAAGGACTAGTCTATTTTTTATTATTCCTTATGGGGATAAATTTGTTTGGTAATGGCACTTGAACAGCATTCTCGAACGAAAAAATATCGTAACTCGAGGTACCTCTGTATTTAGTTTTGTGTGAGTAGGGGGTAACATAATAGTAACATATTATTAAAAATTGAGATTATCGTATAGGAAAGCAATAATGAGCATTTTTCAAAGTAGCTTATAGTATGATTATTTAGTTTTGGGTGAGTAGGTGGTTTTTGAGCTGAGTCTTAAATTGATTTTCAGACAAGGTTATCTTAATATTTACTGGTAATAATAATAATAATAATAATATAATAATAATAATATCTTTATTTACTACAAGTACATGTACATGGTATACAGGCCTAGCTGACATCAGTGACATACTACTATATAGAAAGTCCCTTGTTATGCTGAGCATTTCAGGCAGATTAGGTCAGTGTCCTAGGATGCGACTCACACCAGTCGACTAACACCCAGGTACCCATTTTACTGATGGGGAACATAGACAACAGGTGTAAAGAAACACGCCCAATGTTTCTGCCCTGGCTGGGAATCGAACCCAGGCCCTCGCCGTGTGAAGCGAGAGCTTTAGCCACCAGACCACCAGAGCCCCAATAATGAATTCCAGATTCTGGGGCCCTTTATGTGCATATAATTTTTACATAGGTTGATATGAACACGGGGTATATCAAAGAGGGATCTGTGTCTTGTGTTGTGGTCATGGGTCCTATTAAAGTTGGTGAGGAGAATTTTGAGCGGAGGGTTTATATTAGAGTGTAAAGTTTTATATATGTAGTAGGCACAAGAATAAGTATGAATGTTCTTTATGGTGAGTAGTTTTAGACTTTTGAATATTGGTGGAGTATGCTGTCTAGAGTGGGAATTTGTTATCATTCTGACTGCAGCCTTTTGTTGTGTTATGAGTGGTCTAAGGTGATTTAATGTTGTTGATCCCCATGCACAGATTCCATAGGTTAGATAAGGGTAGATAAGTGAATGATATACTGTAGTGCAAGGAGAGCTGATTGTGGCACGTAATAGCGTATCTTTGATAATATGCCTACCGTCTTTGAGATTTTCTTGGAAATTTGTTGTATGTGTGTTTGGAATTTAAGGCTACTGTCAAGGTGGATTCCTAGGAATTTTCCCTCTGTGAGTCTTGTGATGGGTGAACCATTGAGCGTTATGTTAAGTGGAACATTTGTGGCTTTGCTTCCAAACTGTATGAAATAGGTCTTGTCAGTATTGAGAGTAAGCTTGTTAGTCGTCATCCATGTTGATATTTTCTGTAATTCGGCATTAACAGTGTTGGCCAGTATAACTGGATTTGGGTGAGAGAAGACATATGTTGTGTCATCTGCAAATAAAATGGGTTTGAGTAGTTGTGATGCATTCGGTAGGTCATTTATGTAAATGAGGAATAGGAGTGGCCCCAGGACACTTCCTTGAGGGACTCCGACTGTAATTTGTTGTGTGGAAGAGTTCACTCCATTTGTGTACACATACTGGCTTCTGTTGGTGAGGTATGACTTTAGGTAGTTGAGTGGGTGCCCCCTTATACCATAGTGTGCTAATTTTGTGAGCAGTAAATCATGGTCGACTGTATCAAAAGCTTTGCGTAGATCAATGAAGATTCCCAGTGGGACTTCTTTCTTCTCAAGTGCGGTGTATATTAACTCCAACATGTGCATAATAGCATCGTTTGTGCTCTTGTTTGTCCTGAATCCAAATTGACAGGGTTGAGTACATTGTGTGAGACGAGGTAGGAATAGATTTGTCTATGAATTAATTTTTCAAGATTTTAGAAAGCAGCGGTAAATTAGAAATTGGTCTATAATTATTCAAGTCTGTTTGATCACCTCCTTTGTGGATCGGGGTGACCCTAGCTATTTTGAGAATTGATGGAAAGGTAGAGGCTTCAATGGATTTATTGAATAGTGTTGCTATAATTGGTGACAGTACCTGTGAAGCTTTTTTGTACATAAAAGTGATCCCGGATTATGGCACACCAGGATACCTCTCTGCCTCAAACAACGAGGTACAGTGATCCGGGATTATGGCACACCAGGATACCTCTCTCGCCTCAAACAACGAGGTACAGTGATCCCGGATTATGGCACACCAGGATACCTCTCTCGCCTCAAACACCGAGGTACAGTGATCCGGGATTATGGCACACCAGGATACCTCTCTCGCCTCAAACACCGAGGTACAGTGATCCGGGATTATGGCACACCAGGATACCTCTCTCGCCTCAAACACCGAGGTACAGTGATCCGGGATTATGGCACACCAGGATACCTCTCTGCCTCAAACAACGAGGTACAGTGATCCCGGATTATGGCACACCAGGATACCTTCTCGCCTCAAACACCGAGGTACAGTGATCCGGGATTATGGCACACCAGGATACCTCTCTCGCCTCAAACAACGAGGTACAGTGATCCCGGATTATGGCACACCAGGATACCTCTCTCGCCTCAAACAACGAGGTACAGTGATCCGGGATTATGGCACACCAGGATACCTCTCTCGCCTCAAACAACGAGGTACAGTGATCCCGGATTATGGCACACCAGGATACCTCTCCGCCTCAAACAACGAGGTACAGTGATCCGGGATTATGGCACACCAGGATACCTCTCTCGCCTCAAACACCGAGGTACAGTGATCCCGGATTATGGCACACCAGGATACTCTCTCGCCTCAAACACCGAGGTACAGTGATCCGGGATTATGGCACACCAGGATACCTCTCTCGCCTCAAACAACGAGGTACAGTGATCCCGGATTATGGCACACCAGGATACCTCTCGCCTCAAACAACGAGGTACAGTGATCCGGGATTATGGCACACCAGGATACCTCTCTCGCCTCAAACAACGAGGTACAGTGATCCCGGATTATGGCACACCAGGATACCTCTCTCGCCTCAAACAACGAGGTACAGTGATCCGGGATTATGGCACACCAGGATACCTCTCTCGCCTCAAACAACGAGGTACAGTGATCCCGGATTATGGCACACCAGGATACCTCTCTCGCCTCAAACACCGAGGTACAGTGATCCGGGATTATGGCACACCAGGATACCTCTCTCGCCTCAAACAACGAGGTACAGTGATCCCGGATTATGGCACACCAGGATACCTCTCTCGCCTCAAACACCGAGGTACAGTGATCCGGGATTATGGCACACCAGGATACCTCTCTCGCCTCAAACAACGAGGTACAGTGATCCCGGATTATGGCACACCAGGATACCTTTCTCGCCTCAAACACCGAGGTACAGTGATCCGGGATTATGGCACACCAGGATACCTCTCTCGCCTCAAACAACGAGGTACAGTGATCCCGGATTATGGCACACCAGGATACCTCTCTGCCTCAAACAACGAGGTACAGTGATCCGGGATTATGGCACACCAGGATACCTCTCTCGCCTCAAACAACGAGGTACAGTGATCCCGGATTATGGCACACCAGGATACCTCTCTCGCCTCAAACAACGAGGTACAGTGATCCGGGATTATGGCACACCAGGATACCTCTCTCGCCTCAAACACCGAGGTACAGTGATCCCGGATTATGGCACACCAGGATACCTCTCTCGCCTCAAACACCGAGGTACAGTGATCCGGGATTATGGCACACCAGGATACCTCTCGCCTCAAACAACGAGGTACAGTGATCCCGGATTATGGCACACCAGGATCCCTCTCTCGCCTCAAACACCGAGGTACAGTGATCCCGGATTATGGCACACCAGGATACCTCTCTCGCCTCAAACAACGAGGTACAGTGATCCCGGATTATGGCACACCAGGATACCTCTCTCGCCTCAAACAACGAGGTACAGTGATCCCGGATTATGGCACACCAGGATACCTCTCTCGCCTCAAACAACGAGGTACAGTGATCCCGGATTATGGCACACCAGGATACCTCTCTCGCCTCAAACACCGAGGTACAGTGATCCCGGATTATGGCACACCAGGATACCTCTCTCGCCTCAAACAACGAGGTACAGTGATCCCGGATTATGGCACACCAGGATACCTCTCTCGCCTCAAACACCGAGGTACAGTGATCCCGGATTATGGCACACCAGGATACCTCTCGCCTCAAACAACGAGGTACAGTGATCCCGGATTATGGCACACCAGGATACCTCTCTGCCTCAAACAACGAGGTACAGTGATCCCGGATTATGGCACACCAGGATACCTCTCGCCTCAAACACGAGGTACAGTGATCCCGGATTATGGCACACCAGGATACCTCTCTCGCCTCAAACAACGAGGTACAGTGATCCCGGATTATGGCACACCAGGATACCTCTCTCGCCTCAAACAACGAGGTACAGTGATCCCGGATTATGGCACACCAGGATACCTCTCTCGACTCAAACAAGACACCACTACCCACCTGGTTTATTTTGTGACTGTGACTAACTTTGCTTCCCCCCACAAGAATGGTGGGGGGGGGGGAATGACACATATAGTAGAAAGAGGGGTTAATTACGCTAGATTAGGCCTACTTGGCAGAGGTGAGTAGTAATAGCTGGTCAGCAGAACTGTTCGCTTCCTCCGGCCTAAACAGCTTTTTCTGCGTCCAGTGATTTGAGAAAAGGAACTTTTTCCTTTCTTATTCTCACTTCGACAGTTTGGACGCTTGTTGCAGTAGCGATGGCAGTTGATTACGTGGGCCTGAGACTCGCATCTGGGCGGGGAAATGCTTGGACTTTCTCCATTCGCAGAGAAAACTGTGTGTGGAGATTCTTGTTTGTGGGTAGTATGACTTTTGTGGTTCATCCGAGCCCCTTGCACTCAGTATCGCTGCTTTAAGAGGCGCCTCAGTTTCCCTGTCTCCTAATATCATGTTTATTTTTCCACTATTATCTACCTTGTCCATAATTATTATCGCATTTGCTTTGTCTGCTTTCGTAAGGTGAAGTCTAGGATCTTTCCTTACCTAGACTTCACCTTACGAAAGCAAATCAAATGCGATAGTAATTATTGACAAGGTAGATTACAGGGGGAAAATAACATATTAGAAAACAGAGGAGCTGACGAGCCCTTCAAGACTGCGAGACACAAAAGTTAAGGAAGATCTGAAGACTTTCACATTAAGTCATTGAGGATTGTTGTTATGTGTCGTTTCTCTCTCTTTCTAAATCTCACTTTATATCCATCTCTTTTTTTTTGTCTTCCTCTTTGTTCTCGGTCTCTGTCTTCTCCATCCGTTTATGCTTTTCTCCATCTCTCCCTTTTTCTCCTGGTTTCTGTCTTCCTTTCTCCCTTTTCATCATCTCTCTCTCTGTCAGTCTCCCTCTCCTCCCACTAGAGAGGAGACAGAGAAGGGCAATAAAGGTCATATCATTAACAACATACCATGTAAAAAAAATGGTCACAAAACATTTAATCTGATCTCGTTCAGGAAACGGAAGTTACGAGATCTCATTCAAACTTTACGATATCAAACACATTTGATGCATTCAAACAAGACTTATTTAAAGTGGAGAGGGACACGCATAACTATGTCACTTAGTTGCGAGGCTTGAGGTGCAACACTGCCCTGTGGGGAAACATTTACTTTCACAGTGATAAAACAATGGATTGTTAACTGCTTGTTTACACTCTCTCTCTCTCTCTCTCTCTCTCTCTCTCTCTCTCTCTCTCTCTCCACACATACATGTAAAATAGAGTGAAGAAAAACAATGAGCTACGGGCACAATGAAAAACAGTGTGTCAACATCCGTGAGTCTAAACTTGAGCATTACACCAATATATATAAAAAAAATATTGCTGTAACAAGTAGGTTTGTGGCGTGCCAGATCAACCGGGCTGTGATGAATATGTGAGTCGACTGGCCATTGACAGCAACAGCCTGGTCGACCAGATAATCAAGAAGGATGCCTGGCCCAGGGCCGGGCAGCGGTAGCAGGTAAACTCAGTAAACAGGTCACAGATTAAGTAACAGCTCTCCAAACTGTTTACATGTTGAAATGGCTGTGGACTCTCGATGTTTTTCTTTCAGTTTATAAACTATCACATTCACTAACAATTGTTTTTTACGACGCCCAAGTACTGTCGAAAACTGTATAAAAGTGGGCTGAGCAGCAGCAGCAGCAGCAGCAGCAACAGCAGCAACAGCAGCAACAGCAACAGGGACTACCCTCAAAATTCTTTTGAACACACTGTGGTTGAGTCTAATATGGTGGTGTGTTAATGCAAGGCGGGTCACAAGTACTTTTTGCACTCACGTACACACGTACAAAACACCACCACCAGGCCAAGTGTCTATCAATAAGTGACTATTGGTAGCTAACACACACACACACACACACACACGATCCATACATAGCTTTAAGAAGAGGTATGATAAAGCTCATGGAGCAGGAAGAGTGACCGAGTAGCGGCCAGTGAAGAGGCGGGGCCAGGAGCTGTGAATCGACACACACTTGACGCGGAGGTTACCGGTTATTTGTTAGTGGTTGTGTGGATTATCGTCCGTGTGTCTCAGACCGCGCCTCCAAGGATGGAAAGAAAATATGACAGGATTATCACCCTGAGGCACACAGGGAAGTATAGTTATGGCTATATTGAATATGAACGGATGTCAGGCATCATGATGAAGGACGTCTGCCACAAATGCACCGCATGCTACTGCCTTTATTTTTTTGCCGAAGAATATTTTATTACATGTAAACTACATTACCCGTGTACTGCAGAAAATTAATAAATTGACGATTAAGACAGATATGCAACAGTTGCGTATCTTTATTGATGAAACGCTTCGCCTACACAGCAGACTTCCATCAATCGAGGTTGATGGACCGATTTCATCATCTTTATTTCATTACTATTGCTGCCTTTGTATCTGACTGAAGAAGTCTACTGTGTAGTCGAAACGTTTCATCAATAAAGATACCCAACTATTACCCATGTGTCTATCTTTAACTTGTCGGTATTTTATACCATTTTCAACAGTAATAAATTATTTGTATTTGCATAATACAGGGAGTAGGACCAAGACTCAAGTGCTGCCCTCTTTCTCTTCCATCAAATCAGAGTGGCGATCCAGAGGGGTAATGCCTACTGTATTCTGGGTTTCCTGATGGCGTGGAATATTCACAAACATATGTTAATCTCATAGCTGAGGCGCCTAGGACTCAAACATATACGCCTCACCTCACAGCCAGGCCGTGATTTTAGAATTACGATGCCTCGACCCACTGTGTCATCCAGTTTATAAAAGTCCTGGACTTACTGCGAAGATTGCAATCAGTACCATTTTTACAGAGTTAAAAGTCACAATAACATTGCTGGAACATTTCACAAATAACCTGCATTCGTATCTTGACGTCTTCATAAGTGTCCTAAATGCTGGTTATTTGTAGAATTAATATTATGTTATACAATGCTGACTATTTTATTTCGTCCAATTATTGATCTGTTTGCAATAAGTAACAACTTTCATCGTTTTTGACTACCTAAATGGGCGAAAAAATATCTTGCATAAATAAACAGACAACTCGGCTCGTGGCAGGTCCTAATTCCATTCTGTTATCTTCATTCCAGAACTTACTCCACTCTCTTCTATATCAAATTTGTCACATTTTGTACACGGAATCAAACAGACACGACAGTCAACGTTTTCGCGGGATTCTTAACCTAAAGTTCTTTCTAACACATAGACTCTAAAGTACAAGTTGATGGTAAACTTTTTGTGAGTAGAGTAGGAACTCCGTACAAGTTTACATGGTATGGTGGTATCATCGTATTCCTGACTCAGTGTGGTTCCTTGTCCTTCTTGCTGGAGTATAAAATGTGTTCCTAGCAAGACTAGAAGATTATCAATAAAACATTTTGGGTCTACCTAGAGGGCATTCCGGGGATCAACGCCCAGCGGCCCGGTCCATGACCAGGCCTCCTGGTGGATCAGGGCCTGAACAACGAGGCTGTTACTGCTGGCTGCACGTAGTCCAACGTACGAACCACAGCCCGGCTGATCCGGCACTGACTTTAGGTATCTGTCCAGCTCCCTCTTGAAGACATCCAGGGGTCTATTGGTAATTCCCCTTATGGTTGGTGGGAGGCTGTTGAACAGTCTTGGGCCCCGGACACTTATTGTGTTTTCTCTTAGAGTACCAGTGGCGCCCCTACTTTTCACTGGGGGTACGTTGCAACGCCTGCCAAGTCTTTTGCTTTCGTAGGGTGTGATTTCTGTGTGCATATTAGGGACCAGTATCTTCCAGGTGTAGATTATGATATATCTCTCTGGGTATCTTAAGTTATAGTCTGTCATCTATCTATACTACTTTATGATCAATGGGTTTTAGGTTACAAACACAGAACTCAAGAATACAGAAAGGAGCTGGACAGATACCTAAAGTCAGTGCCAGATCAGCCGGGCTGTGGTTCATACGTTGGACTACGTGCAGCCAGCAGTAACAGCCTCGTTGATCAGGCCCTGATCCACCGGGAGGCCTGGTCATAGACCGGGCCGCGGGGACGTCGATTCCCGGAATGCCCTCCAGGTAGACACTTAAAGTGCGCTTAGGAATCCACACTGAGGAAGGAAAGGAGGGCAGGCAGTTTGTGGGATGCTCTCACCCCCCCCTCCTCTCCCATTCCGTTTCTTCATCTCTACAACCTCTTGCACACACACTCCCATCCCTCAACCCCTCCCATCCCATCCTTTCCCCGAAGCCTTTCTCACCAACCCCACTTCCTAGTCTCTCCCACTCTCTCCCTACCTCCTCCACCCCAAGCCGTCCCAACCACCCTCCTCTGCTTCATTCATTGATATGGAACAGTGGTTAGCTTTGATTCCCACTGTGTAGCTCCAATATTTTCATTAATAAAAATAAATCAAGTGGTCCTGCCTCTCATCTATCTTACCATCTTCTTATTCTTCCTCTTTCCCTTAACAAGTTTCCCCGTCATTATCAGTCCACTTTCACATCCGTTACTACTTTCACTTTCTCTTCCCGAAAAACTCTAGTGTAAATATCAGAAGCAATGTTGACTCTAAAATGCTGTGGTTGGTCACACCATGGTCAAACAACACCGTGGTCAAACAACACCATGGTCACAACACCGTGGTCACAACACCGTGGTCAAACAACACCGTGGTCAAACAACACCATGGTCACAACACCATGGTCAAACAACACCGTGGTCAAACAACACCATGGTCACAACACCATGGTCAAACAACACCGTGGTCAAACAACACCGTGGTCAAACAACACCGTGGTCAAACAACACCGTGGTCAAACAACACCATGGTCACAACACCATGGTCAAACAACACCGTGGTCAAACAACACCATGGTCACAACACCGTGGTCAAACAACACCGTGGTCAAACAACACCGTGGTCAAACAACACCGTGGTCACAACACCGTGGTCAAACAACACCATGGTCACAACACCGTGGTCAAACAACACCATGGTCACAACACCGTGGTCAAACAACACCATGGTCACAACACCGTGGTCAAACAACACCGTGGTCAAACAACACCATGGTCAAACAACACCGTGGTCAAACAACACCGTGGTCAAACAACACCGTGGTCAAACAACACCATGGTCAAACAACACCGTGGTCAAACAACACCGTGGTCAAACAACACCATGGTCACAACACCGTGGTCAAACAACACCGTGGTCAAACAACACCGTGGTCAAACAACACCGTGGTCAAACAACACCGTGGTCAAACAACACCGTGGTCAAACAACACCGTGGTCAAACAACATAATGGTTACAACACCGTGGTCAAACAACACCGTGGTCAAACAACACCGTGGTCAAACAACACCGTGGTCAAATAACACCATGGTCAAATAATACCGTGGTCAAACAACACCATGGTCAAACAACACCATGGCCAAACAATACCGTGGTCAAACAACTCCATGGCCAAACAACACCATAGCCAAACAATACCATGGTCAAACAACACCATGGCCAAACAATACCATGGTCAAACAACACCATGGCCAAACAACACCGTGGTGAAACAACACCATGGCCAAACAATACCGTGGTGAAACAACACCATGGTCAAACACCTTCAATTTCCTTTACAACACTCAGAACACAACACGGGCAGAACAATTTTTGATGGTAACAACGTTGCCTCCTGTGTAGAACTTAATCAAGTCTTGAAACTGACAAACTTCTACACATAGCAAATCATTATCGCAGTTAAAGCTTGTTAAAGCCTGTGTCTTCCCTTCACTACTGTGGGTAGTTTGTAACATTACAGATTCCCCCCATGGATGCTTCGTATTTACACACACTACCAAGTACTGAATCTTTTCTACGATTGGTTGAAAACTAAGCTGGGGGGGTAAACCAGCAGATCCTTACCACTGACCGAGTCATCTGTTTGTAAACAATCTGTTGATACCAGCAGACTGGAAGGAACACTTGTGTACAGTCCTAAACTGTACACAGTTGTTTTTTCCACGAGTCGTCTTCTGATTAAAACCCGTGTAAGGAGTCAGTTGTCTTGTCTACTGACGAATACGTCACCACCACCATACACAATGTACGGTGCTGGTGACCAAGCTGAAATATAAAGAAAAACTGAAGAAGTTGAACATGAGACTAACTCAGTATCGTCAGTGAGAAAATACCTCTGAAGAAACAATGAAATATATAAATACATTCTCTTTGGTGTTCCATTATATGTTAGGATGAAGCGGTAAATCCTTAGGGGTATACAGCACCTGGGGAATGAGAAGGGTGGGAGCTAATCAAGTGTGACCCGAGGTCGTGGATCAAGAGCTCTCAGTTGGCATCAAGACACCATCATGGAAGTGGATATTTCAAGAATATCTAATTTAAAGAAATAAAATATTGAAAAAAAATGATCGTCAAACCAAAAGAGGTTTTTGAAGTGGACAACAAAATGATGTTATAAAAGTGAGAGTCATGCAACACTGTCAGAGCTGTGACAACACTCATGCAACACTGTCAGAGCTGTGCCAACACTCATACAACACTGTCAGAGCTGTGCCCACACTCATACAACACTGTCAGAGCTGTGCCAACACTCATACAACACTGTCAGAGCTGTGCCCACACTCATGCAACACTGTCAGAGCTGTGCCAACACTCATGCAACACTGTCAGAGCTGTGCCCACACTCATACAACACTGTCAGAGCTGTGCCAACACTCATACAACACTGTCAGAGCTGTGCCAACACTCATACAACACTGTCAGAGCTGTGCTAACCCTCATGCAACACTGTCAGAGCTGTGCCAACACTCATGAAACACTGGGATGGAGTTAATACAAGAGAGAGTCAGAGCTGTGCCAACACTCATGCAACACTGTCAGAGCTGTGCCAACACTCATGCAACACTGTCAGAGCTGTGCCAACACTCATGCAATACTGTCAGAGCTGTGCCAGCAAATCATGCAACACTGTGAGAGCTGTGCCAACACTCATGCAACACTGTCAGAGCTGTGCCAACACTCATGCAACACAGTCAGAGCTGTGCCAACACTCATGCAACACTGTCAGAGCTGTGCCAACACTCATGCAACACAGTCAGAGCTGTGCCAGCAAATCATGCAACACTGTCAGAGCTGTGCCAACACTAATGCAATACTGGAACAAAGGTCCCTCTTGTGTTGTAATTTACAGATACAATATAAAAATTTGAAGGAACAGTGGGATTAACGCTTATAAAATAGATTTATAAACTTCAAAGTTCAACATACACATTCTTCATGCATATAAAAATTTCTCTCTCGTGCTTCCCCAGCGAAAATAAGTCACATTGTCTGACTTTACTGGGTAATCCAGTGTTAAAATTTACATAATGTATTTTTTTATGTGTCCATAACATGTGCCCCCTCAAGACCACGTAAAAAAAAAAATGCGTATATTATGTACCCAACGTGTAAATATAATGTGAGTCCCTGCTAAGGGCTGACCCTGGCAGGTAATCTCCGACTGCTTCCTAACATTTCGGAGACTGTACTATGAAGGCAAATAATATCCCTTGGTCTTACCTTGTTGTCCTTACCTTGTTACGTCTGAAAAAATCTGTAAAATGAGAGCGGTGCAGCGGTCCTTATAGCCAATTATGGCAGTCGTCTGTTTAATATTGGCCACTAGTACATGCTTTTATGATTTTACAAGAAAGTATAAGTTATTTTTAAAAGAATTTGAGACTAACGGATGTTTTGTACATGCATTAAAAGTATTATATAGAATTAACCTATTATAATTATTATTACAGAAAGCCCTAAATTCGTAGGGGTCACACAGCATCTGGGAGGTTAACAGGTTTGATATGAAGAAGGGAAGGGCAGCTTTATACCCTTGAAGCATGAGCTCTTCACCGGCATCAAGACCATTGAAGGGTGTGGCCGGTAGGACTGGTGAGGAGGGAGAGACCCTTCTGCTTTACAATCCTCACCATATCTGTCCAGACAACCGTAGAGACTCGTTTCATTTTCTTTCCATGCGCTCGTGTTTCCCCTCAACCCTGTCATTCTTTTACCAATTCTCGAATCATCCCTTGCTCTCTCGCTCCCTCCCTTGCTCCCTCACTTCCTTCCATGCTCCCTCACTCCCTCCCATGCTCCCTGTCCCTCCATGCGTCCCTCGTCCCCTCTCCTCATGTCGGTCAATCTTCATGTGCAGCTCTACTCATCCGTCCTCTGGTCAGTTCACTTACCATTCTGTCACGTTCATGCTCATGCTCTCCTCATGTCATGCCCTATCATTCCTCATGTCCGTCAATCTACCTGGTCCCATACAATCTCCATCACTGTCAGTCCTTCCTTCACTTCTCCTCTACCGCTTTCATCCCTGCCTTCATCCTTCTTCCCTCTGTACTCCATTCACCCTCATTTCCTCCTATCCTAGTTGCAACATTGTGCCAGTTCAACATACCTCATGTGCGTACAATGACCATCTTCAATACAACTCCATCTCGTCTACCTCTTCTCTCTACCTCTGTCTCCCTTCCCTCGTCAGAGATGTATATTCCATCCTCCCATGGTCGTCGCACTCACCCTCTTCCCTCCCCACTGACCATAGGCAGGTGAGCCATGTGCAGAGTTTCACGCGTCAATTACCCGGGTGACATATGGTGTGATGTCAATGTGCAGTCAATCCTCAAGAGTGAACCATATGTCAGGTCAATGTCCACATGTGCATACAGATACCACAGGTGTAGTACCATCATGTGCATACATGTAATCATGTGCAAGTCAGTTTTATACAATGTACCATCTGGTCAGGTGATCCATATGGTGCAGGTACAGAGTCCATCATGTGGAGTCATGTCCTCCAGGGTGAGCCATCATGGTGCATGTGGATGTACCACTCAGTCATCCCAGGTGCAGGTCAGTGTCATCATGGTGCAGGTACAATGTACCATCATGGTGCAGGTCAGATGTACCATCATGGTGCAGGGGTACAAGTACCATCATGGTGCAGTACAGAGTACCATCATGGTGCAGGTACAGAGTACCATCATGGTGCAGGGCAGAGTACCATCATGGTGCAGGTACAGAGTACCATCATGGTGCAGGGTACAGACGTACCATCATGGTGCAGAGTACAGAGTACCATCATGGTGCAGTACAGATGTACCATCATGGTGCAGGTACAGAGTACCATCATGGTGCAGGGTACAGAGTACCATCAGTCGTACATACATCATGGTGCAGTACAGATTACCATCATGTGCAGAGTACCATCATGGTGCAGGGTACAGATGTACCATCATGGTGCAGGTACAGATGTACCATCATGGTGCAGGGTACAGATGTACCATCATGGTGCGGTACAGAGTACCATCATGGTGCAGAGTACAGAGTACCATCATGGTGCAGGTACAGATGTACCATCATGGTGCAGGGTACAGATGTACCATCATGGTGCAGGTACAGATGTACCATCATGGTGCAGGACAGATGTACCATCATGGTGCAGGGTACAGATGTACCATCATGGTGCAGGTAAGATGTACCATCATGGTGCAGGTACAGATGTACCATCATGGTGCAGGGTACAGATGTACCATCATGGTGCAGGGTACAGAGTACCATCATGGTGCAGGGTACAGATGTACCATCATGGTGCAGGGTACAGATGTACCATCATGGTGCAGGGTACAGATGTACCATCATGGTGCAGGGGTACAGATGTACCATCATGGTGCAGTCAATGTACCATCATGGTGCGGTACAGATGTACCATCATGGTGCAGGGTACAGATGTACCATCATGGTGCAGGGTACAGATGTACCATCATGGTGCAGGGGTACAGACGTACCATCATGGTGCAGGGGTACAGACGTACCATCATGGTGCAGAAGTACAGATGTACCATCATGGTGCAGGGGTACAGATGTACCATCATGGTGCATGGGTACAGATGTACCATCATGGTGCAGGGGTACAGATGTACCATCATGGTGCAGGGGTACAGATGTACCATCATGGTGCAGGGGTACAGATGTACCATCATGGTGCAGGGGTACAGATGTACCATCATGGTGCAGGGGTACAGATGTACCATCATGGTGCAGGGGTACAGATGTACCATCATGGTGCAGGGGTACAGATGTACCATCATGGTGCAGGGTACAGATGTACCATCATGGTGCAGGAGTACAGATGTACCATCATGGTGCAGGGGTACAGATGTACCATCATGGTGCAGGGGTACAGATGTACCATCATGGTGCAGGGGTACAGATGTACCATCATGGTGCAGAAGTACAGATGTACCATCATGGTGCAGGGGTACAGATGTACCATCATGGTGCAGGGGTACAGATGTACCATCATGGTGCAGGGGTACAGATGTACCATCATGGTGCAGGGGTACAGATGTACCATCATGGTGCAGGGGTACAGACGTACCATCATGGTGCAGGGGTACAGACGTACCATCATGGTGCAGAAGTACAGATGTACCATCATGGTGCAGGGGTACAGATGTACCATCATGGTGCATGGGTACAGATGTACCATCATGGTGCAGGGGTACAGATGTACCATCATGGTGCAGGGGTACAGATGTACCATCATGGTGCAGGGGTACAGATGTACCATCATGGTGCAGGGGTACAGATGTACCATCATGGTGCAGGGGTACAGATGTACCATCATGGTGCAGGGGTACAGACGTACCATCATGGTGCAGGGTACAGATGTACCATCATGGTGCAGGGTACAGATGTACCATCATGGTGCAGGGTACAGATGTACCATCATGGTGCAGGGGTACAGATGTACCATCATGGTGCAGGGGTACAGATGTTGTGTTACTTATCTAACTAGAGTTACTGATCATCTTGTTATCACATTTGTTTACGTTTAACATCTGTTTCAAACAAAAACTACGTAAAGAAAAAATACTAAATTTGAACTTGGTGACGCCGGAAGAACGAAGAAAAAGATGAGACATGATTACGATGTGCAAAATACTCTTGGGGGTATATCTACACATATCTGCACATCAAAGTGGATTAAAGTTTTAAGAAATTGTTGAAAGGAAGAAGATACTAGGGAAAATTTTAACGTAATTAGCAATGGGGGAGAACAAGAGGACACAATCTTCGTTTGTCCAAGAAGTTATGTAAAGAAGATAACAAGAAGTATATCTTTACAAATAGAGTGACTGACACATGCAGTTAAGTCCAGAAAGATCGAGAATAATTCTTGAAAAAATTAAAACAAGTTTTTTCTGAGTTAAAGCTGACACCACGAAGGAAGCTCAGGTTTAGTACCTACGAATAAGTGTACACACACACACACACACACACACACACACACACACACACACACACACACACACACACACACACACACACGAACTTCATTCGCTAGCTTATTCATATTTATTCCTTAGTCTCTCTCTCTCTCTCTCTCTCTCTCTCTCTCTCTCTCTCTCTCTCTCTCTCTCTCTCTCTCTTTCTCTCTCTCTCTCTCTTAAATCATTCACACAATACATACAAAAAAAGAATTAGGAGCGAGGATGGTGATCGATCCATCCACTCTCCCCCATCCACCATGGCTTGTAACAAGGGGACGGCGGCCGTGTGAACAGGCACAGCGTAATAGCCTCGTTCCGGGTCATTTGAGGTCATAATTTGGTTCAGCACCGAAATGTCGTAAAGGCTGGAGGCTGAAGGAGAGATCTGGGAGGAGGGATGCAAAGGGAGGGAGGATGGAGGGAGGAATAGAGGGAAAGATTGTCGATGAAATGATGAGTGGGGGAGAAGGATGGGTGGAGAGAAGGGAAAGGATAAGTGAAAATAGGAGTAAGGATGGAGAGAGGAAGGGAAAGGCATGAAGAAAAAATTATCGAAGGAGTGTGTGAGGGAGCAAGAAGGAAAAATCATCGCTTTAGGGATGGAGGAGACATATTTTGTGACATAGGGAAAGAATAGAGGGAAGGAGGAGAGGGAAGAGAAGCAAAGGAGAGGGATTAAGCGAGTAATTATGGAGGGAGGGAGGAGGGGAGACTTGGCATTAATGACAAAGAGAAGGAAGGATGGATTAACGAGTTGAGTACAACTGTTGTGGCTGTTGAACGTGGACAACAACATGCACAGTAGATGGAGAAACGGATGGCAATAGTAGATGGAAGAGAGAAAGAGGTAAGAAGGAAGAGTAGATCTAATTTTCGGACCTTGCCCTTCAAGCGGCTAGTTAGGTAGTCCCAGTGTTAGGTAGCCCCAGTATTAGGCAGCCCCAGTATTAGGCAGCCCCAGTATTAGGCAGCTAAAGTGTTAGGCAGCCTGCCTAACACTGGGGCTGCCTAACACTGGGGCTACCTAACTGGGGCTACCTAACACTGGGGCTACCTAACACTGGGGCTACCTTACACTGGGGTTGCCTAACACTGGGGTTGCCTAACACTGGGGCTGCCTAACACTGGGGCTGCCTAACACTGGGGCTGCCTAACACTGAGGCTGCCTAACACTGGGGCTACCTAACACTGGGACTACCTAACACTGGGGCTACCTAACACTGGAGCTGCCTAACACTGGAGCTGCCTAACACTGGGGCTACCTAACACTGGAGCTGCCTAACACTGGGGCTACCTAACACTGGGACTACCTAACACTGGGGCTACCTAACACTGGGCAACTGCCTAACACGCCTAGGGCTACCTAACACTGGGCTGCCCTAATACTGGGGCTACCTAACACTGGGACTGCCTGGCTAACACTGGGGCTCCTAACACTGGGACCTACACTGGGGTGCTACTGGGGCTACCTAACACTGGGACTGCCTAACACTGGAGCTGCCTAACACTGGGGCTCCTACACTGGGGCTGCCTAACACTGGGCTGCCTAACACTGGGGCTGCCTAACACTGGAGCTGCCTAACACTGGCCGGGCTGCCCCAGTGTTGGCAGCCTAGCTGAGGCAGCCTCATGTAGGCCTAACCGTGTTAGACAGCCCCAGTGTTAGGCAGCCCCAGTGTTAGGCAGCCCCAGTGTTAGGGCAGCCCCAGTGTTAGGCAGCTCCAGTGTTAGGCAGCCCCAGTGGCAGCCCCAGTGTTAGGCAGCTCCAGTGTTAGGCAGCCCCAGTGTTAGGCAGCCCCAGTGTTAGGCAGCCCCAGTGTTAGGCAGCCCCAGTGTTAGGCAGCCCCAGTGTTAGGCAGTCCCAGTGTTAGGCAGCCCCAGTGTTAGGCAGCCCCAGTGTTAGGCAGCCCCAGTGTTAGGTAGCCCCAGTGTTAGGTAGCCCCAGTGTTAGGCAGCCCCAGTGTTAGGCAGCCCCATTGTTAGGCAGTCCTAGTGTTAGGCAGCCCCAGTGTTAGGCAGTCCCAGTGTTAGGCAGCCCCAGTGTTAGGCAGCCCCAGTGTTAAGCAGCCCCAGTGTTAAGCAGCCCCAGTGTTAGGTAGCCCCAGTGTTAGACAGCCCCAATGTTAGGCAGTCCCAGTGTTAGGCAGCCCCAGTGTTAGGTAACCCCAGTGTTAGGCAGCTCCAGTGTTAGGCAGCCCCAGTGTTAGGCAGCCCCAGTGTTGGAGCAGCCCCAGTGTTAGGCAGCCCCAGTGTTAGGTAGCCCCAGTGTTAGGCAGCTCCAGTGTTAGGCAGCCCCAGTGTTAGGTAGCCCCAGTGTTAGGCAGCCCCAGTGTTAGACAGCCCCAGTGTTAGGCAGCCCCAGTGTTAGGCAGCCCCAGTGTTAGGCAGCTCCAGTGTTAGGCAGCCCCAGTGTTAGGCAGCCCCAGTGTTAGACAGCCCCAGTGTTAGACAGCCCCAGTGTGAGGCAGCCCCAGTGTTAGGCAGCCCCAGTGTTAGCCAGCCCCAGTGTTAGGCAGCCCCAGTGTTAGGCAGCTCCAGTGTTAAGCAGCCCCAGTGTTAGACAGCCCCAGTGTTAGGCAGCCCCAGTGTTAGGCAGCTCCAGTGTTAGGCAGCCTCAGTGTTAGGCAGCCCCAGTGTTAGGCAGCCCCAGTGTTAGAGAGCCCCAGTGTTAGACAGCCCCAGTGTTAGGTAGCCCCAGTGTTAGGCAGCTCCAGTGTTAGGCAGCCCCAGTGTTAGGCAGCTCCAGTGTTAGGGAGCTCCAGTGTTAGGCAGCCCCAGTGTTAGGCAGCCCCAGTGTTAGACAGCCCCAGTGTTAGGCAGCCCCAGTGTTAGGCAGCTCCAGTGTTAGGCAGCCCCAGTGTTAGGCAGCCCCAGTGTTAGGTAGCCCCAGTGTTAGACAGCCCCAGTGTTAGACAGCCCCAGTGTTAGGCAGTCCCAGTGTTAGGCAGCCCCAGTGTTAGGCAGCTCCAGTGATAGGCAGCCCCAGTGTTAGGCAGCCCCAGTGTTAGGTAGCCCCAGTGTTAGGCAGCCCCAGTGTTAGGCAGCCCCAGTGTTAGGCAGCCCCAGTGTTAGGCAGCCCCAGTGTTAGGCAGCCCCAGTGTTAGGTAGCCCCAGTGTTAGGCAGCCCCAGTGTTAGGCAGCCCCAGTGTTAGGCAGCCCCAGTGTTAGGCAGCCCCCGTTGTTAGGCAGCTCCAGTGTTAGGCAGCCCCAGTGTTAGGTAGCCCGTGTTAGCAGCCCCAGTGTTGAGCAGCCCCAGTGTTAGGCAGCCCCAGTGTTAGGCAGCTCCAGTGTTAGGCAGCCCAGTGTTAGGCAGCTCCAGTGTTAGGTAGCCCCAGTGTTAGACAGCCCCAGTGTTAGGCAGCTCCAGTGTTAGGCAGCCCGTGTTAGGCAGCTCCAGTGTTAGGCAGCTCCAGTGTTAGGCAGCCCCAGTGTTAGGTAGCCCCAGTGTTAGGCAGCCCCAGTGTTAGACAGCCCCAGTGTTAGGCAGTCCCAGTGTTAGGCAGCCCCAGTGTTAGGTAGCCCCAGTGTTAGGCAGCTCCAGTGTTAGGCAGCCCCAGTGTTAGGCAGCCCCAGTGTTAGGCAGCCCCAGTGTTAGACAGCTTCAGTGTTAGACAGCCCCAGTGTTAGGTAGCCCCAGTGTTAGGCAGCCCCAGTGTTAGGCAGCCCCAGTGTTAGACAGCCCCAGTGTTAGGCAGCCCCAGTGTTAGGCAGCCCCAGTGTTAGGTAGCCCCAGTGTTAGGCAGCTCCAGTGTTAGGCAGCTCCAGTGTTAGGCAGCCCCAGTGGAAAACTTCCTCAGTGATTGCCTCAATTTTCTTCCTCCAGGTTTCTCGCTTATACCTCAAGAACACATCTTCCAATTGACTTTAAATTTTCAGCGCTGGTGTACTGTAACAAGCGAAAGGTTTATGCAACTTTTAGAATGTGCAAGTGTCCTCTGGCAAGTTTTATATAGATCATTCCAGAGTATGTTTGTCATGCGATAACTTGGGAAAACCTCTTCTGTTAGGCTTCAGACCTTCTCATCGGGATACTTGTTGGATTGTATACTTGCTAAATTCCAGATTTATTTCTAAAATAGCGTGATTTATTTTCCATAAAACCTGAGTGTGTCTCCTGAAGGGATTTAATATTTAATGGCTGATGTATCTTATACAAAGGATGATGTCTTTCGGATTTAAGTAGTGAAGGTGAAAATTAAATTAACCATTTTCATAAAATTAATAAATTTGGAATTGCTGGATTCTGGAAAATAGCTGGAGAATGCATCTACTGGTCGGCTTCAACCTTTCAGCACGGGTGTGTTTTCAGCAAAGTAAGCTTTGCATTAATTATAGGTTGCATAAGTTTCAATTTGTCAATCTTATTAAAGGAATTGGTTTTGGTGCAGTAACTGGAGAGCGCTTTTTCTGATCAAATTTAAACCTTAAAAGCTGGTTTATATTATTTACAGAAAGTTTTGGATGAATTTTATGATGTGTTTTTGCCAGTTTGTTCATATTGAAGAAATTAAAAAAAAAAAAAAAAAATATTGGTTTTTATGTCCTTCAATGTCGATTATTTAAAATGCGACTTCTGAGTGACTTCAAACTTAAAGTTCAGGTTATTTTGTAATATTGGTCTCTGTGATAACTGTTGAATGCCTCTACCTGTTGATCTTATACTTTCAGTGCTTTTGCATCTTTCATAGTGGGAGAAAAGAATTGGTTTTGGACTGTGTAGGTGTAAATTTTCCATGGGATGACTAGTGAAATTCTCTGTTGCTTGGTTTCACATCTCATATTTAACTGCATTAGAAACTAAAGCAGTATTGTGTGCTACTCCCTTTGCGTCAGTTGGGTTTCTGGGATACGGTGATACCTGTCTGAGATCGAGCAGTGACCCAAACACATCTAGTTTATTGTGCACTGTAACCAACACAGGTACAATTAGAAAGGTTGTAGTACCTGGCTGTAAGTTAGATTACTGGCAAAGAAGCAGTTATGAATATTAAAGGCAAGGCAAACACCAATGGTTGTTTTCTGAGTACCCTTATATCCCTACAACCAATGTATTCAATAAGTTAGCAGGTACTATTCAACAGAATATGTTAATGGAGAGAACAAGAAAGAGTATGCTCATTGGTGATAGCTTATACTCCTACAGAGATTAACTCAGTATTAATCAGCAGCAGCTAGTGAGAGACTGACCCCTAAACTTGGGTGTAGGTATAAAGTCGGCTAGTCTGGCGTTCAACCCCTCACATTCATTGGTTAACGTTTATTACTGGTAGTTTATTTTTCGTTATAAGCGTGGGGCCTTGACACCTATAACAGTAATGAGCTACCAGGCTTTTGGCTGACTGTGGAGGGAATGTAGGATGTGTGGTTGTGGTGCACGCTGAATGAAAGTGACGCACTCGGTGCACGCCACATGCACCCTATGGTCACCCTGGGGACGGTGTGCGCCATGTTCACCCTATGGTCGCCCTGAGGACGGTGTGCGCCCATGCACCCTATGGTCGCCCTGGGGACGGTGTGCGCCATGTTCACCTATGGTCCCCTGAGGACGGTGTGCGCCACATGCACCCTATGGTCGCCCTGGGTAAGGTATACGTCTGTCCCCTGCACCATGATGGTACGTCTGTACCCTGCCATGATGGTACGTCTGTACCCTGCACCATGATGGTACGTCTGTACCCTGCACATTATGGTAACGTCTTACTGACTGTGTTATTCGTCTGTCACCCTTGCACCATACAGGAATGGTACGTTGTGACCTGCACCATGATGGTACGTCTGTGCACGCCCATGCACCATGGTCACCTGGATGTACCTGTCCTGCACCATGATGTACGTCTGTACCCTGCACCATGATACGGTACGTTGGTCACCCCTGCACCATGATGGTACGTCTGTACCCCTGCACCATGATGGTACGTCTGTACCCCTGCACCATGATGGTACGTCTGTACCCCTGCACCATGATGGTACGTCTGTACCCTGCACCATGATGGTACGTCTGTACCCCTGCACCATGATGGTACGTCTGTACCCCTGCACCATGATGGTACGTCTGTACCCTGCACCATGATGGTACGTCTGTACCCTGCACCATGATGGTACGTCTGTACCCCTGCACCATGATGGTACGTCTGTACCCCTGCACCATGATGGTACGTCTGTACCCTGCACCATGATGGTACGTCTGTACCCTGCACCATGATGGTACGTCTGTACCCTGCACCATGATGGTACGTCTGTACCCTGCACCATGATGGTACGTCTGTACCCTGCACCATGATGGTACGTCTACCCGGACTCACCTGCACCATGATGGTACGTCTGACCCCTGCACCATGATGGTACGTCTGTACCGCCTGCACCATGATGGTACGTCTGTACCCCTGCACCATGATGGTACGTCTGTACTGCACCTTCTGCACCATGATGGTACGTCTGTACCTGCACATGATGGTACTCTGACCCTGCACCATGATGGTACGTCTGTACCCCTGCACCATGATGGTACGTCTGTACCCCTGCACCATGATGGTACGTCTGTACCCCTGCACCATGATGGTACGTCTGTACCCCTGCACCATGATGGTACGTCTGTACCCCTGCACCATGATGACTGACATCAATGACAGTACTATATAGAAAGCAGCTTGTTATGCTGAGCAATAATGTCACATTAGGGATGCGATCTACACCAGTCAACTAACACCCAGGTACCTATTTTACTTATAAACACGTTCTAATGTTTCCACTTGTACCGTAGATCGACCCCCGAACCTCAGTGTGTGAGCTGAGTGCGCTAGCAATCGAGGAAATTAAGTTTTTGTGGTATATTTCTTAACTCCATATTAAAGAATTAACATGAATGATTTCTGAAATATACAAAAAAAAATGAAGTTGATGCTCTGTTCCAAAACTCTTTCCTAGGAAAAGATGAAGGTGTACTAATGGAAATTATGAATAATTAATGGGAACATAAACATAGCGATAAAAATACCTAACCAAGATTAATCTCGCAGAACTGAATTGAAGTTGGATAGATTTAGAAAGTATGAAGGTAAACACTAGTTTTGGCAATAAATTTGTAGATGAGTGGAATACCCTTTTAATCCTCTTAACTGGGTAGGAATAAAAATAAGTTAGATAATTATATGAGTGGAAATGGTAGGACGCTGCCAGATATGGTCCAGAGAACCTATTGTAGTGCTGTGCTGATCCTATGTTCTCAGTGTGCTACTGTTAATATTGTTGCTGGTACTACTGACGATGCTACTGCTGGGACTATTGCTGGTGCTACTGACGATGCTATAGCTGGGACTATTGCTGGTGGTACTGACGATGCTATAGCTGGGACTACTGCTGGTGCTACTGCTGGGACTACTGCTGGTGCTACTGACGATGCTATAGCTGGGACTACTGCTGGTGCTACTGCTGGGACTACTGCTGGTGCTACTGACGATGCTATAGCTGGGACTACTGCTGGTGCTAATGACGATGCTATAGCTGGGACTACTGCTGGTGCTACTGCTGGGACTACTGCTGGTGCTACTGACGATGCTACTGCCGGTACTACTGAAGATACTACTGCAGGGACTACTGATGGTGCTACTGACGATGCTACTGCTGGGACTACTGACGATGCTACAGCTGGGACTACTGCTGGTACTACTGACGATGCTTCTGCTGGGACTACTGCTGGTGCTACTGACGATGCTACTGATGGGATTACTGCTGGTGCTACTGACTATGCTACTGCTGGTGCTACTGACGATGCTACTGCTGGAACTACTGCTGGTGCTACTGCTGGTGCTACTAACGATGCTACTTCTGGGATTACTGCTTGTGCTACTGACGATGCTACTGCTGGTGCAACTGACGATGCTACTAGTTGGACTACTACTGGTGCTACTGACGATGCTACCGCTGGGACTACTGCTGGTGATACTGACGATGCTACTGCTGGTGCAACTGACGATGCTACTAGTTCGACTACTACTGGTGCTATTGACGATGCTACTGCTGGTACTACTGCTGGGACTACTGCTGGTGCTACTGACGATGCTACCGCTGGGACTACTGTTGGTGCTACTGACGATGCTACTGCTGGGACTACTGCTGGTGCAACTGACGATGTTACTGGTAGGACTACTGCTGGTGTTACTGACGATGCTACTGCTGGGACTACTGCTGGTGTTACTGACGATGCTACTGCTGGGACTACTGTTGATGCTACTGCTGGGACTACTGACGATGCTACTGCTGGGACTACTGTTGGTGCTACTGACGATGCTACTGCTGGGACTACTGTTGGTGCTACTGACGATGCTACTGCAGGGACTACTGCTGGTGCTACTGACGATGCTACTGCTGGTACTACTGTTGATGCTTCTGACGATGCTACTGCTGGGACTAATGCTGGTGCTACTGACGACGCTACTGCTGGTGCTACTGAGGATGCTACTGCTGGGACTACTGCTGGTGGTACTGACGACGCTACTGCTGGTGCTACTGAGGATGCTACTGCTGGGACTACTGACGACGCTACTGCTAAGACTGCTGCTGGTGCTACAGACGATGCTACTCCTGGTGCTACTGACGATGCTACTGCTGGGACTACTGACGATGCTACTGCTGGGACTACTGCTGGTGCTACAGACGATGCTACTGCTGGTGCTACTGACGATGCTACTGCTGGGACTACTGCGGGTGCTACTGACGATGTTACTGCTGGTGCAACTGACGATGCTACTGCTGGGATTACTGCTGGTGCTACTGACGATACTACTGCTGGTGCTACTGACGATGTTACTGCTGGAGCTACTGGTAATGGTACTGACGATGCTACTGCTGGGACTACTGCGGGTGCTACTGACGATGTTACTGCTGGAGCTATTGGTGGTGCTACTGACGATGCTACTGCTGGTGCTACTGACGATGTTACTGCTGGTGCTACTGGTGGTGCTACTGACGATGCTACTGCTGGTGCTACTGACGATGCTAAAGCTGGTGCTACAGACGATGCTAAAGCTGGGACTACTGCTGGTGCTACTGACGATGTTACTGCTGGTGCTACTGACGATGCTACTGCTGGGACTACTGCTGGTGCTACTGACGATGCTACTGCTGGGACTACTGCTGGTGCTACTGACAATGCTACTGCGGGGACTACTGCTGGTGCTACTGACGATGCTACTGCTTCTGTTAATGATGTTGGTGCTGCTGGTGTTGGTGCTAGTAGTGTTGGTGCTACTGGTGTTGGTGCTGCTGGTGTTGGTGCTAGTAGTGTTGGTGCTACTGGTGTTGGTGTTAGTAGTGTTGGTGCTACTGGCGTTGGTGCTACTAGTGTTGGTACTACTAGTGTTGGTGCTACTGGTGTTGGTGCTACTAGTGTTGGTGCTCACTGGTGTGGTGCTACTAGTGTTGGTGCTACTGGTGTTGGTGTTACTAGTGTTGGTGCCTACTGGTGTTGGTGCTACTAGTGTGGTGCTACTAGTGTTGGTGCTACTGGTGTTGGTGCTACTAGTGTTGGTGCTACTGGTGTTGGTGCTACTAGTGTTGGTGCTACTAGTGTTGGTGCTACTGGTGTTGGTGCTACTAGTGTTGGTGCTACTGGTGTTGGTGCTACTAGTGTTGGTGCTACTGGTGTTGGTGCTACTAGTGTTGGTGCTACTAGTGTTGGTGCTACTGGTGTTGGTGTTACTGGTGTTGGTGCTACTGGTGTTGGTGCTACTGGTGTTGGTGCTACTGGTGTTGGTGCTACTGGTGTTGGTGCTACTGGTGTTGGTGTTACTGGTGTTGGTGCTACTGGTGTTGGTGCTACTGGTGTTGGTGCTACTGGTGTTGGTGCTACTGGTGTTGGTGCTACTGGTGTTGGTGCTACTGGTGTTGGTGCTACTAGTGTTGGTGCTACTGGTGTTGGTGCTACTAGTGTTGGTGTTACTAGTGTTGGTGCTACTGGTGTTGGTGCTACTGGTGTTGGTGCTACTGGTGTTGGTGCTACTGGTGTTGGTGCTACTGGTGTTGGTGCTACTGGTGTTGGTGTTACTAGTGTTGGTGCTACTGGTGTTGGTGCTACTGGTGTTGGTGCTACTGGTGTTGGTGCTACTGGTGTTGGTGCTACTGGTGTTGGTGCTACTGGTGTTGGTGCTACTGGTGTTGGTGCTACTAGTGTTGGTGCTACTGGTGTTGGTGCTACTGGTGTTGGTGCTACTGGTGTTGGTGCTACTGGTGTTGGTGGTACTGGTGTTGGTGCTACTAGTGTTGGTGCTACTGGTGTTGGTGCTACTAGTGCTTGGTGCTACTGGTGTTGGTGCTACTGGTGTTGGTGCTACTGGGTTGGTGCTACTAGTGCTTGGTGCTATTAGTGTTGGTGCTTCTGGTGCTGGTGCAACTGGTGTGGTGCTACTGGTGTTGGTGCTACTGGTGTTGGTGCTACTGTGTTGGTGCTACTAGTGTTGGTGCTACTAGTGTTGGTGCTTCGGTGCTGTGCCACTGGTGTGGTGCTACTAGTGTTGGTGCCACTGGTGTTGGTGCCACTGGTGTTGGTGCTACTGGTGTTGGTGCTACTGGTGTTGGTGCCACTGGTGTTGGTGGTACTGGTGTTGGTGCTACTAGTGTTGGTGCTACTAGTGTTGGTGCTACTAGTGTTGGTGCTACTGGTGTTGGTGCTACTGGTGTTGGTGCTACTGGTGTTGGTGCTACTAGTGTTGGTGCTACTAGTGTTGGTGCTTCTGGTGCTGGTGCAACTGGTGTTGGTGCTACTTGTGTTGGTGCTACTGGTGTTGGTGCTACTGGTGTTGGTGCTACTAGTGTTGGTGCTACTAGTGTTGGTGCTTCTGGTGCTGGTGCAACTGGTGTTGGTGCTACTGGTGTTGGTGCTACTGGTGTTGGTGCTACTAGTGTTGGTGCTACTGGTGTTGGTGCTACTGGTGTTGGTGCTACTGCTCCATGGTTGACGCAGAAAACTTCCACGGCTGTTAATTCGATTTACTGAGTTAATTTTAGGGAAGAAATTGTAATTATGTGGCAGCGGGACATGGGACGGCGAGGGTGAGGGAGAGGGTGAGGGATAAGGAGAGGGAGGGAGTGAGGGAAAGGTCAGAAAGAGACGGAGAGGTGGAGAAGGAGAGGGAGAGAAGGAGAATGAGGGTGATGGAGAGAAAAGATTCTTGTGGGATATAAAGACAGTGTTGACAAGTGAGATCCCTCAGCTCTCCTGGCCAATATAATTTAAGCTGGAAGCAACGTAACAACAACCAAGGTAATGTAGCAAAAATACAAACCACTAGCATTAAAACAAACACGAATACCAACTAGGACTACCAGAACTAAGATACCATCACAATGCTGATAACAGAACCACCATATTAAAAAAATAGAACAGACCAAACCCATATACAAAATTCAAGTCAAAGACTGACAAGAATCACACAGCGGAGGCAACGTCAGCTGTGGCATCACTGGTAACGTCAGCAGGGCCTATGAGAAGGGGGTTCAGCCGCTACATTGGCCCGGGGCCCGGCTGTGAATCTCTTAAGGGGCCCAATAACCACAGACGTTTTATTTATATTTTTTATTTGATTTTTTTTTAATTTCAACTATTTTTAGTGTAGAAAAATAAATATACTTCTTTGGGGCCCCTGCCCCTTGAGGCCCCAAAGCAGTATTGTTCCGCCTTGCCATATTTCTCTTAAAGGCCCTGAACGTCAGCATGGGCATCAGTAACGGTAACGTCAGTGGCGGCATCAACAGCAATAACATACATAGGTACGTATGCTGCAGCATAAGTCATATTCCTGAAAGTCAGAAACCTCAAGTTACATTATGTAGGTGCGAGGAACGGCACCTTCAAAACTACAGCATCAGTGCCGGTTTCAAAGGCAGTGGTTGCTACGGTGACGGCGACAGTAGTAGCGGCACCAGTGGTGCCGCTACTACTGTCGCCGTCAGTGGTGGCAGCTTCAATGCTGGGTGTGTTAGCGGGAGTGGGATCAGCAGTGGCGGCGTCCAGCCAATAACTGCAGGACAAACCACATTCATAAACCGTCCCAATTCATAGGGGGGGTCATGCCCCAGCAAATTTTGAGGAAAGGGGAAATTTCCCCACTAATTAAACCGATAAAAAGGGGAGGGGATGATAGGCTCTTAGGCAAAGCCTCTCAAACCTCACCAGCACAGCAACACTGGGTCGAGTTGACAAATTGGGTCGTGGTTGTGGCACAGAGGTTGAAGGAGAGGAAGAACTGATTAGAGAAAGACGAGGGAGACTATCAGAGGAGGAAACAATGAGAGATTAAGAAACAGGAATAGAGACGCAGAGAAAACAGAAATTCTTATAAACTATGACGGGAATATGTAATGAGAAAAAATATACTGTCTTTCTACTGTTGCTTCTCTGTACACACACGAGGTTGAGATAGTAAAGTAAAGGCTCTCTCCCCACCCTTCAAACATGAGGCAAAGTCCATCCAGACTCAATCAGCCCTGGCAAGGACGATATAAGATAATATATATATATATATATATATATATATATATATATATATATTATATATTATTACTAATAAATTGCAGTACAGTATGTAATATACACACACACACACATATATATATATATATATATATATATATATATATATATATATATATATATATATATATATATATATATATATATATATATATATATATATATATATATATATATATATATAATTTATTTAAAGATACAATACATTGTCAAAATACATTAACAAGAATATAATAGTGAGTAAAACTATATATATATATATATATATATATATATATATATATATATATATATATTTGTCTATGTCCCTCTGACCACTGTGCCAGCTTATCTAAGTCCCTCGGACCACTGTCCCAGCTTTTCTAGGTCCCTCTGACCGCTGTCCCAGCTTGTCTAGGTCTTTCTGACCACTGTTCCAGCTTGTATAAGTCCCTCTGACCACTCTCCCAGCTTGTCTAGGTCCCTCTGACCACTATCCCAGCTTGTATAAGTCCCTCTGACCACTGTCCCAGCTTGTATTAGTCCCTCTGACCACTGTCTCAGCTTGTATTAGTCCCTCTGACCACTGTCTCAGCTTGTATTAGTCCCTCTGACCACTGTCTCAGCTTGTATTAGTCCCTCTGACCACTGTCCCAGCTTGTATTAGTCCCTCTGACCACTGTCTCAGCTTGTATTAGTCCCTCTGACCACTGTCTCAGCTTGTATTAGTCCCTCTGACCACTGTCTCAGTTTGTATTAGTCCCTCTGACCACTGTCTCAGCTTGGAAAAATAAACACATAAGCAGTATAATGTGATCCTTTATTGACAACGTTTCGCCCACGCAGTGGGCTTTATCGAGTCACAGACAGATCTACCTGTCTGGGTCAGGTGGAGAAAGCTGCATGTGACAGTCTAAAAAGTAGTGTGATAGTTTAAAACCTTGTGTGACTTAAAGGACCTGCAGTGTTCCATTCTTGAGTTCTATGTGGGATAGCGATGAAGAAGTTTCTTGGCAATAGGTTCAGCTATGTTGTAGAAGCCGTTGTTCTGGTTGAAGTTGTTGGATATACAGATAAGTGATGATTCCAGGATTCTTCGGTATTGAGTGTTGTCTTCTCTGGCGATGAGTCTTGCGTTTCTGTAGTTGATTAAATGGTTGTGTAAATTTCGGTGTTGAACACAGGCATTTCTTGAGTCGTCAGATCTGCCAGATCTGCGTCAGATCTGCCTCAAGAAATGCCTGTGTTCAACACCGAAATTTACACAACCATTTAATCAACTACAGAAACGCAAGACTCATCGCCAGAGAAGACAACACTCAATACCTCTGACCTAGCTTGTGTAGGTTCATCTGACCTAGCTTGTGTAGGCTCCTCTGACCGACCTACCTGGTGTAGGTTCCTCTGACCTAGCTGGTGTAGGTTCCTCTGACCGACCTACCTGGTGTAGTTTCCTCTGACCTACCTGGTGTAGGTTCCTCTAACCTAGCTTGTGTAGGTTCCTCTGACCTAGCTTGTGTAGGTTCCTCTGACCTAGCTTGTGTAGGCTCCTCTAATCCTACCTGGTATAGGTTCCTCTGACCTACCTGGTGTAGGTTCCTCTAACCTAGCTTGTGTAGGTTCATCTGACCTAGCTTGTGTAGGTTCCTCTGACCTAGCTTGTGTAGGCTCCTCTAATCCTACCTGGTGTAGGTTCCTCTGACCTAGCTGGTGTAGGTTCCTCTGACCTAGCTGGTGTAGGTTCCTCTGACCGACCTACCTGGTGTAGGTTCCTCTGACCTACCTGGTGTAGGTTCCTCTGACCTAGCTTGTGTAGGTTCCTCTGACCTACCTGGTGTAGGTTCCTCTGACCTACCTGATGTAGGTTCCTCTGACCTAGCTAGTGTAGGTTCCTCTGACCTAGCTGGTGTAGGTTCCTCTGACCGACCTACCTGGTGTAGTTTCCTCTGACCTACCTGGTGTAGGTTCCTCTAACCTAGCTTGTGTAGGTTCCTCTGACCTAGCTTGTGTAGGTTCCTCTGACCTAGCTGGTGTAGGTTCCTCTGACCTAGCTGGTGTAGGTTCCTCTGACCTAGCTGGTGTAGGTTCCTCTGACCTAGCTGGTGTAGGTTCCTCTGACTTACCTGGTGTAGGTTCCTCTGACCTAGCTTGTGCAGGTTCCTCTGACCGACCTACCTGGTGTAGGTTCCTCTGACCTACCTGGTGTAGGTTCCTCTGACCTACCTGGTGTAGGTTCCTCTGACCTACCGGATGTAGGTTCCTCTGACCGACCTACCTGGTGTAGGTTCCTCTGACCTACCTGGTGTAGGTTCCTCTGACCTACCTGGTGTAGGTTCTTCTGACCTACCTGGTGTAGGTTCCTCTGACCTACCTGGTGTAGGTTCCTCTGACCTACCTGGTGTAGGTTCCTCTGACCGACCTACCTGGTGTAGGTTCCTCTGACCTACCTGGTGGAGGTTCCTCTGACCTACCTGGTGTAGGTTCCTCTGACCTAGCTTGTGTAGGTTCCTCTGACCTACCTCGTGTAGGTTCCTCTGACCTACCTGGTGTAGGTTCCTCTGACCTAACGGGTGTAGGTTCCTCTGACCTACCTGGTGTAGGTTCCTCTGACCTACCTGGTGTAGACTCCTCTGACCTACCTGGTGTAGGTTCCTCTGACCTACCGGGTGTAGGTTCCTCTGACCTACCTGGTGTAGGTTCCTCTGATCACTGACAAATGCATTTTTTTCTGATTTCGCGTTTTCATATTTGTTCCTATTTTTGGCTCTAGTCTGGTTTCAAGATCATTTATGTAGATTATAAGGAGGAAAGGGCCGAGGAGTGATCCCTGGAGTACTCCAGTAATTACACCCAGACACACGGACGCCTCCCTGTTTAACACCACTCTGTGGGTCCTATCAGTGAGCCAATCTCAGATACTCGCTTATAATTACCGCCTATGCCACAAGACATTAATTTATTTAGTAATCTCCAAAGAGGAGCCTTTTCCAAGGCTTTCTTGAAATCTAAGGGGAGAGAGAGAGAGAGAGAGAGAGAGAGAGAGAAGAGAGAGAGAGAGAGAGAGAGAGAGAGAGAGAGAGAGAGAGAGAGAGAGAGAGAGAGAGAGAGAGAGAATTGGAGGTAGGGGACATGTGAATGAATAGCGAGAATATCTGTATAAGAAAGCGATTGTTGATGGTATTAATCATTACTTGATTTTAGAGCAAAAAAATAATATATAAAGAGTTAGAGAAGTGAGAGGAAGAGATGGAGGGAGGAGAAAGTGTTTGACATGGAATAATGGGAGTTAAGAGCCAGGAAGAGGCATACAGGAAGAGAATCGTGGGTAACAGAAAATGAGAGATGTGGGAGGTGGGTGAGAATATATGCTAGATGGAGAGAGCAAGGAGAGAAGGACTGAGTATTAAGCGTAGAGAGAAGTAAATATATAAAGTAGTAGAATGGGGAAGGAGTGTACTGGAATGATTAATATTTGATAAAGATGGGAGAAAGAGAACAAATAAATTTAGTTAATAAAGAAGACATCCAGGGAAAAAATAGTCAACAGTGGAAAACTTGACGTTCAATGATGATAAGTTCCAGCTGCTTAGGTATGGAAAGAATGAAGAACTAAAAAGGAACTCGTGAAAGACTTGGGAATAATTATGTCAGCTGACCTTTCTTTCAAAGAACATAATAAGACGAAGGTCACGACAGCCAAGAGGATGACGGGGTGGGTAATGAGAACCTTCAAAACGAGGAAAATAATGCCAATGGTGACACTTTTTAAATCGCTAGTGACTCCTCATTCGGAATATTTGCTCAGTGCTGATGGCACCAATCAGGACAGGAGAAATATCAAAGCTGGAACATATATGAAGATTGTTGCATAAAGCCAATAAAGCATTTAAATTACTGGGAACCCCATATAATTTTAAATATATAATCACTGGAGCAGAGGAGATACATGATATATACCTGGAAGGTGCTTGAGGGCCTTGTCCCAAATCTGCACAGTGCCATAACAACATACTGGAGCATGAGATATGGGAGGAAGCGCAAGATAAACCCAGTGAAAAGCAGGGGTGCAGTGAACACAATAAGGAAACACTGTATCAACATTCGTGGTCCCAGATTATACAACATCCTACCAGAAGATATCAGAAACACTGCTGCTGGGACAAGTATCCTCACCAGATACCAGATCAACCAGGCTCTGACGGATATGTGGGGCTGCGGGCCACCAACAGCAACAGCCTGATTGACCAAGCAAGCACTAGACGAGCCTGGCTCATGGCCGGGCTCCGGGAGTAGAAAAACTCTCGGAACTCATCAAAGGTATATTATCCTTAAATCTTTCAAATTAATTCTATAAACCTTGGCAACGACATTTTTTTTTTTAGTCTTACTGGTACAATCTGTCCTCCAACAGCAATGGATTTTTTGGGCAGTTACACTCATGGAGGACAGGTTGTCTTGTAGGTCTGATGGAGGACAGGTTGTTTAGTAGGTCTGATGGAGGACAGGTTGTTTAGTAGGTCTGATAGAGGACAGGTTGTCTTGTAGGTCTGATGGAGTACAGGTTGTCTTGTAGGTCTGATGGAGTACAGGTTGTCTTGTAGGTCTGATGGAGTACAGGTTGTCTTGTAGGTCTGATGGAGTACAGGTTGTTTAGTAGGTCTGATGGAGTACAGGTTGTTTAGTAGGTCTGATGGAGTACAGGTTGTCTTGTAGGTCTGATGGAGTACAGGTTGTCTTGTAGGTCTGATGGAGTACAGGTTGTCTTGTAGGTCTGATGGAGTACAGGTTGTTTAGTAGGTCTGATGGAGGACAGGTTGTTTAGTAGGTCTGATGGAGGACAGGTTGTCTTGTAGGTCTGATGGAGTACAGGTTGTCTTGTAGGTCTGATGGAGTACAGGTTGTTTAGTAGGTCTGATGGAGGACAGGTTGTTTAGTAGGTCTGATGGAGGACAGGTTGTCTTGTAGGTCTGATGGAGTACAGGTTGTTTAGTAGGTCTGATGGAGTACAGGTTGTTTAGTAGGTCTGATGGAGGACAGGTTGTCTTGTAGGTCTGATGGAGTACAGGTTGTCTTGTAGGTCTGATGGAGTACAGGTTGTTTAGTAGGTCTGATGGAGGACAGGTTGTTTAGTAGGTCTGATGGAGGACAGGTTGTCTTGTAGGTCTGATGGAGTACAGGTTGTCTAATAAATTTGATGGAGTACAGGTTGTCTAATAAATTTGATGGAGTACAGGTTGTCTAGTAAATTTGATGGAGGACAGGTTGTCTAGTAAATTTGATGGAGGACAGGTTGTCTAGTAAATTTGATGGAGTACAGGGTGTCTAGTAAATTTGATGGAGGACAGGTTGTCTAGTAAATTTGACGGAGGACAGGTTGTCTAGTAAATTTGATGGAGGACAGGTTGTCTAGTAAATTTGATGGAGGACAGGTTGTCTAGTAAATTTAATGGAGTACAGGGTGTCTAGTAAATTTGATGGAGTACAGGGTGTCTAGTAAGTCTGATGGAGGACAAGTCCTGTTGTTAATTTATTCAACAAGGAGGAGGGAAAAATTCACGGTACGGATCTTTGTCGCAAGATGATGTATCGGCACATGAATGTTGAATAGCCGATGGCTGCACGGCTCTACCACCCACGCCAGACTCAGTCGTCTGAGTTAACGTGAGAGGAGGGCTATATAAACGCAGTGGGTCTGCTCCTGCAGACAGTCAAGAGACACCAGCAGATGGATTACGCACTAAATACGAGTTATGACGCAGTTGAGGCTGCCAATACTACCCCATAAAGCGACAGATATCAATGCGCCACCGAGTCTAGAACAAATCAAGAAGACAGTCTGTAATGCTGTTCTGTGCTCACAGTGCCTTTCAAGGAATCAAAGGTAGTACCACAGCTGGAAAATGTTGAGGTCGTTTGCTGCCTCCACGGAGTCAATATCGAAACAAGTGAGAACTCTATATATATACGTGATAATACAAACCTGGCCAGGTCCCTAATCTGCACTCTGTCATTACCACTTACTGGATTGGAAGATAAATGAAGGACGTGTGGAAGATATCCACTGACAAGCAGGGATGTTGTGTTGACCTCCATAAATATTGCTGGAACAAAAGTGATAATCTTCGAGAGGAAAAACTAGCAGAACAGGTAGGTTATGTAGGCCTGCGAGTTGCTGGCAGCAACAGCCTGGATGATCCAGGCAATCACTAAATAAGTCCAGCTTTGAGCAGGGATTCCCTTGTACAAAACTGCATGAGTCCATTAACTATTATGGATATCAATCTCTTGACACTAACATCTAGCTACGAAAAAAAGAATACGTGGAACTTATCTGCTTACTACAGAGAAGCTACCAGATAGAACAATAACGTGAACTTAGCTACTTACTACAGAGAAGCTACCAGATAGAACAATAACGTGAACTTAGCTACTTACTACAGAGAAGCTACCAGATAGAACAATAACGTGAACTTAGCTACTTACTACAGAGAAGCTACCAGATAGAACAATAACGTGAACTTAGCTACTTACTACAGAGAAGCTACCAGATAGAACAATAACATGGAACTTAGCTACTTACTACAGAGAAGCTACCAGATAGAACAATAACGTGAACTTAGCTACTTACTACAGAGAAGCTACCAGATAGAACAATAACATAGAACTTAGCTACTTACTACAGAGAAGCTACCAGATAGAACAATAACGTGAACTTAGCTACTTACTACAGAGAAGCTACCAGATAGAACAATAACGTGAACTTAGCTACTTACTACAGAGAAGCTACCAGATAGAACAATAACGTGAACTTAGCTACTTACTACAGAGAAGCTACCAGATAGAACAATAACGTGAACTTAGCTACTTACTACAGAGAAGCTACCAGATAGAACAATAACATGGAACTTAGCTACTTACTACAGAGAAGCTACCAGATAGAACAATAACGTGAACTTAGCTACTTACTACAGAGATGTTACCAGATAGAACAATAACAGGGAACTTAGCTACTTACTACAGAGAAGCTACCAGATAGAACAATAACGTGAACTTAGCTACTTACTACAGAGAAGCTACCAGATAGAACAATAACGGAACTTAGCTACTTACTACAGAGAAGCTACCAGATAGAACAATAACATGGAACTTAGCTACTTACTACTGAGATGCTACCAGATAGAACAATAACATGGAACTTAGCTACTTACTACAGAGAAGCTACCAGATAGAACAATAACGTGAACTTAGCTACTTACTACAGAGAAGCTACCAGATAGAACAATAACGTGAACTTAGCTACTTACTACAGAGAAGCTACCAGATAGAACAATAACGTGAACTTAGCTACTTACTACAGAGAAGCTACCAGATAGAACAATAACGTGAACTTAGCTACTTACTACAGAGAAGCTACCAGATAGAACAATAACAGGGAACTTAGCTACTTACTACAGAGAAGCTACCAGATACAACAATAACATGGAACTTAGCTACTTACTACAGAGAAGCTACCAGATAGAACAATAACGTGAACTTAGCTACTTACTACAGAGAAGCTACCAGATACAACAATAACTGAACTTAGCTACTTACTACAGAGAAGCTACCAGATAGAACAATAACGGAACTTAGCTACTTACTACAGAGAAGCTACCAGATAGAACAATAACGTGAACTTAGCTACTTACTACAGAGAAGCTACCAGATAGAACAATAACAGGGAACTTAGCTACTTACTACAGAGAAGCTACCAGATACAACAATAACATGGAACTTAGCTACTTACTACAGAGATGCTACCAGATACAACAATAACATGGAACTTAGCTACTTACTACTGAGATGCTACCAGATACAACAATAACATGGAACTTAGCTACTTACTACAGAGATGCTACCAGATAGAACAATAACATGGAACTTAGCTACTTACTACTAAGATGCTACCAGATAGAACAATAACATGGAACTTAGCTACTTACTACAGAGATGCTACCAGATACAACAATAACATGGAACTTAGCTACTTACTACTGAGATGCTACCAGATACAAAGCCTAGATAAGAGCAATTTATTAGTGTTATTAACCTGAGGGTTAGTAACCCAGGATAATACAAAAGTCACTATATCTGGTTTATTCAAATGAGAGTTCTTAATTCTCTTCCCCAGGATGCGACCTCACAAATGTCGACTAACACCCGGGTATCTACTTTGTTAGGTGAACAGGGGCAGCCGGTGTAAGGAAACATACCTAACGATTCCACTAGTGCTGGGATCGAACACGGGTCTCTCCAGCTGTTAACCGATTGCTCTACCACTTGAACCATTTGCAAAGAAGCTTAAATATCACATATCATGATATCACACAGGAAGCCAGCCTGAAATCGATGTGTTCAGTCCATCAATCTTGTACAAAGTATAGAATAGAGCCATAGAAGTGGCTTATATACTGTAGTCAGGTGAGGCGAAGCAGGAGGAGGCGGGGTCATAGTGGTACCATCCACTAGTCGAAGTAGGTCTTCGTCCAAAGGTTGGACAAGTGTTGAAGAATTCGTTTGTATCAAGATCCCAAGATGTTCTGTATCAGACAGGATGTAGATGAATGGTTCAGAGAACCGACAAGTTATAAATTAGACAATATGCAACACTTGGGTATCTTTATTATTACCAGGGTATTATTAAGGATGATACTGAAGAAACTGAAGCACCTGGTCCATCATCAGGGTACTGAAGAAACTGAAGCAACTGGTCTATCACCAGGGTACTGAAGAAACTGAAGCACCTGGTCCATCACCAGGGTACTGAAAAAACTGAAGCATCTGGTCCCTCACCAGGGTACTGAAGAAACTGAAGCACTTGGTCCATCACCAGGGTACTAAAGAAACTGAAGCACTGGTCCATCACCAGGGTACTGGAAAAACTGGTCCATCACCAGGGTACTGAAGAAACTGAAGCACTGGTCCATCACCAGGTACTGAAGAAATGAAGCAACTGGTCCATCACCAGGGTACTGAATAAACTGAAGCAACTGGTCCATCACCAGGGTACTGAAGAAACTGAAGCACTGGTCCATCACCAGGTACTGAAGAAACTGAAGCACCTGGTCCATCACCAGGGTACTGAAGAAACTGAAGCACCTGGTCCATCACCAGGTACTGAAGAAACTGAAGCACCTGGTCCATCACCAGGGTACTGAAGAAACTGAAGCACTGGTCCATCACCAGGGTACTGAAGAAACTGAAGCACTTGGTCCATCACCAAGGTACTGAAGAAACTGAAGCAACTGGTCCATCACCAGGGTACTGAAAAAACTGAAGCAACTGGTCCATCACCAGGGTACTGAAGAAACTGAAGCAACTGGTCCATCACCAGGGTACTGAAGAAACTGAAGCAACTGGTCCATCACCAGGGTACTGAAGAAACTGAAGCACCTGGTCCATCACCAGGGTACTGAAGAAACTGAAGCACCTGGTCCATCACCAGGGTACTGAAGAAACTGAAGCACCTGGTCCATCACCAGGGTACTGAAGAAACTGAAGCACCTGGTCCATCACCAGGGTACTGAAAAACTGAAGCAACTGGTCCATCATCGGGGTACTGAAGAAACTGAAGCACTGGTCCATCACCAGGTACTGAAGAAACTGAAGCACCTGGTCCATCACCAGGGTACTGAAGAAACTGAAGCACTGGTCCATCACCAGGGTACTGAAGAAACTGAAGCACCTGGTCCATCACCAGGGTACTGAAGAACTGAAGCACTGGTCCATCACCAGGGTACTGAAGAAACTGAAGCCCTGGTCCATCACCAGGGTACTGAAGAAACTGAAGCACCTGGTCCATCACCAGGGTACTGGAAACAACCTGGTCCATCACCAGGGTACTGAAGAAACTGAAGCACTGGTCCATCACCAGGGTACTGAAGAAACTGAAGCACCTGGTCCATCACCAGGGTACTGAAGAAACTGAAGCACCTGGTCCATCACCAGGGTACTGAAGAAACTGAAGCAACTGGTCCATCACCAGGGTACTGAAGAAACTGAAGCACTGGTCCATCACCAGGGTACTGAAGAAACTGAAGCACCTGGTCCATCACCAGGTCTGAAAACTGAAGCACTGGTCCATCATCAGGGTACTGAAGAAACTGAAGCACCTGGTCCATCACCAGGTACTGAAGAAATTGAAGCACTGGTCCATCACCAGGGTACTGAAGAAACTGAAGCACCTGGTCCATCACCAGGGTACTGAAGAAACTGAAGCACCTGGTCCATCACCAGGGTACTGAAGAAACTGAAGCATCTGGTCCATCACCAGGGTACTGAAGAAACTGAAGCTCCTGGTCCATCACCAGGGTACTGAAGAAACTGAAGCACCTGGTCCATCACCAGGGTACTGAAGAAACTGAAGCTCCTGGTCCATCACCAGGGTACTGAAGAAACTGAAGCACCTGGTCCATACCAGTACTGAAGAACTGAAGCCCTGGTCCATCGTACTGAAGAAACTGAAGCATCTGGTCCATCACCAGGGTACTGAAGAAACTGAAGCATCCTGGTCCATCACCACTGAGAAACAGCACTGGTCACACAGGGATGAAGAAACTGAAGCATCTGGTCCATCACCAGGGTACTGAAAAACTGAAGCTCCTGGTCCATCCCAGGGATGAAGAAACTGAAGCACCTGGTCCATCACCAGGTACTGAAGAAACTGAAGCTCCTGGGTCATCACAGTACTAGATAACTCTGGTCCACGAAGAAACTGAAGCTCCTGGTCCATGTTGACACTGGTATAAAATACCGACAAGTTGATGATTAAGACATATACAAGAGGTGGGCATCTTTACTGGTGAAGCGCTTCGCCCACACAGCAGCTTCCTCAGTCAAACACAGAGGCAGCAGGAGCAGAAATGAAATGAAAATGATGTAATCAGTCCATCAGCCTTGGAGAAAAAGTATGAGGTGGTCAGTCCCTCCAGCCCGGAGAAAAGTTTAGGCTGGGGTAGGTTCAAAGGGGAATGAGGACTTCATGGTCCCAGACCAAGAGAGACCATATTCTGTGTCCCTCCAGCAAGACCTACTGAATCATTCAGAGGTGAGAGCCTTGGTGCCGGTGAAGAGATCTATATCCGAGGAACTGGAGCTAGTCTCCCCTTCCTTGGCTCAAACATGATTACCTACCATTTTTTGGCACTGAATGACGAACATATTTACTACGCTTAACGAAAACGACGACAACGACAGCAACAACGACAGCAACATCAACAACGACGACAGCAACAACAACGACGACAGCAACAACGACGACAGCAACAACAACAACGACAGCAACAACAGCAACATCAACATTAACACCGACAGCAACAACAACGACGACAGCAACAACGACGACAGCAACAACAACGACAGCAGCAACGACAGAAACAACAACAGCAACAACGACAGCAACAACGACAGCAACAACAACGACGACAGCAACAACAACGACAGCAGCAACAACGACAGCAACAACGACAGCAACAACAACGACAGCAACAACAAACGACAGCAACAACGACGACAACAGCAACAACGACAGCAACAACAACGACAGCAACAACAACAACGACGACAGAAACAACGACGACAGCAACAACGACGACAGCAGCAACAACGACAGCACCAACAACGACGACAGCAACAACAACGACGACAGCAACAACAACAACAATAATAACAACAGCAAGAGCAACAACAGCAACAATAACAACAGCAAGAGCAGCAGCAACAACAGCAAGAGCAGCAGCAACAACAGCAAGAGCAGCAGCAACAACAGCAACAATAACAACAGCAAGAGCAGCAGCAACAACAGCAACAGCAGCAACAACAACGAATTTACATAGAGCAAGAAGACTACGTCACTTCTTGCAAAGAGTCAAGTGTGGCAGCTATGAACTGTGTCACACTCTCACACAGGTGTAGCATGCGTCACACAGGTGTAGCATGCGTCACACACAGGTGTAGCATGCGTCACACAGGTGTAGCATGCGTCACACACAGGTGTAGCATGCGTCACACACAGGTGTAGCATGCGTTACACACACAGGTGTAGCATGCGTCACACAAAGTGTGCAGGTGTGCATGCAACGTTTTCTTTCACCACCCCACAGGTGGGGATGTAGCCGTGTCACACACAGGTGTGGCAGGTGTAGCATGCGTCACACACCAGGGTGTGGTGAAAGGTCTGGCATGTACTGTCACACACACACGGGTGTGGCAGGTGTAGCATGTGTACACAAGGGCACCACAGGTGTGGCAGTGTCGTCACACAGGTGTGGCATGTGTCACACACAGGTGTGGCAGGTGTAGCATGCGTCACACACACGGGTGTGGCAGGTGTAGCATGCGTCACACACAGGTGTGGCATACGTCACAGGTGTGGCAGGTGTAGCATGTGTCACACAGGTGTGGCAGGTGTAGCATGCGTCACACACACGTGTGGCAGGTGTAGCATGCGTCACACACACGTGTGGCAGGTGTAGCATGCGTCACACACGTGTGGCATACGTCACAGGTGGCACGCGTCACACAGGTGTGGCAGGTGTAGCATGTGTCACACAGGTGTGGCAGAGTGTAGCATGCGTCACAACGTGTGGCAGGTGTAACATGCGTCACACACAGGGTGCATGCGTCACGAAGGTGTGCAGGTGTAGCATGCGTCACATCACACAGATGTGGCAGATGTAGCATGCGTAACACTCATACAGGTGTGGCAGATGTAGCATGCGTCACACTCACACGGGTGTGGCAGGTGTAACATGCGTCACACACACACGGGTGTGGCAGGTGTAGCATGTGTCACACACACAGGTGTGGCATGCATCACACACAGGTGTGGCATACGTCACAGGTGTGGCACGCGTCACACAGGTGTGGCATGTGTCACACACAGGTGTGGCAGGTGTAGCATGCGTCACACACGTGTGGCAGGTGTAGCATGCGTCACACGTGTGGCAGGTGTAGCATGCGTCACACACAGGTGTAGCATGCGTCACGCACAGGTGTGACAGGTGTAGCATGCGTCACAATCACACAGATGTCGCAGATGTAGCATGCGTAACACTCATACAGGTGTGGCAGATGTAGCATTCGTCACACTCACACAAGTGTGGTATGCGTCACACACAGGTGTGGCATGCGTCACACACAGGTGTGGCATGCGTCACACAGGTGTGGCATGCGTCACACAGGTGTGGCATGCGTCACACTCATACAGGTGTGGCAGATGTAGCATGCGTCACACTCACACAAGTGTGGTATGCGTCACACACAGGTGTGGCATGCATCACACTCACACAGGTGTGGCATGCGTCACACTCATACAGGTGTGGCAGATGTAGCATGCGTCACACTCACACAAGTGTGGTATGCGTCACACACAGGTGTGGCATGCATCACACTCATACAGGTGTAGCATGCGTTACACTCACACAGGTGTGGCAGGTGTAGCATGCGTCACACTCAGACTGGTGTGGTAGGTGTAGCATGCGTCACACAGGTGTAGCATGCGTCACACTCACACAGGTGTGGCAGGTGTAGCATGCGTCACACAGGTGTGACCCGTGCCACACTCACACAGGTGTGGCAGGTGTAGCATGCGTCACACAGGTGTGACCCGTGCCACACTCACACTGGTGTGGTAAGTCTGCCACCAAGCAGATCATGGGTACTGTCGTACATGTTGGTGGGTAAACCTCCTCGTCTCCGCTCACTACCTTCCCTTCTTCCTCCTGGTCTTACTTCCTTCCCTCTAATGTCTCACCATCCCCTACTTCCCTTTCCGTGTTTGTCCCTGGCGTACCCTCCCTCTCACTTCCTCTCTCCCTTCTCTTGGCAAACTTTTTATACATTTTTCTTTATTCTGTTGGCGCCCCTTTTCACCAGCTCTCCTCCACACCTGCTTCCCTCGTTATCCCTCTCCCTCCCCTTCCCTCCCTTTACTCCTCCATCATATTCTTCACTACATCTCTCTGGGGACTTCCTCTCCTAGGTTGTGTTCATACACTTGACCCTTGACAAGTATCCCTCACTCACTCAACAAATGGATTACCTCCTCGGTTATGTAATACGTAAAGGTATCTTATTAAGGCAAACATGAACACATATATATTACCTGGTGTATACCTGGAGAGGGTTTCGGGGGTCAACGCCCCCGCGGTTCGGTCTGAGACCAGGCCTAAATGTCCTAAATTTAACCTCGCTTTGGTGTATAGAAATATGTCTAGTTGGATGACTCATTAGAGGCAACTGGCCGAGTGGTTAACACACTGACCTGTGAGATTAAGACTTGCTTGTCATGAATTCAATCCTAAATTTACTTGCGACAGACAAGTCGATTGTATAGATGTAATTCCAGCTGTACTCTTCTTAGCCCTTTCGGTCCTAGTTCCTAGGCTTTTTGTGTATGTATATATTCTTGCACTACCCTCCACGGGATGGATACGGGATGCACAATAGTCACTTCCGCGGCCTAAGGATCGTTCTGCTGACGTTTTCCTGTTGTATTCATTTGTTTAGCTCATTTCAGCTCATTTCAAAGCCCAACCCTATCTGAGGTATACTACCACCCCTAGCATGCGACCCACAACAGTCAGCTAACACCCAGGAACCTACTTATTCGTAGGTGAACAGGGGGCAACAAGTGTATGGAAACAAGCCAAACGTTTCCACCCGTACCGAGGATAGAACCCCGGACACTCAGTGTGTGAGCCGAGTGCTCTGCCAAACGAATCATGGGATACCCTTCTTCTTCATAATACGCATAGTCTGCTTAGAGGTTCCTTCTAGTCATCCCGAGTTAGAATGAGGAGTGACTATAGTTAAGTTGGTTCAGTTATGTCTTAACACCAATGTCATCTGCCTCTCTTGTTGTGAGGTTTATAGGGCATTTCTTAACTTGCGCCGTATCAAACCAAACCCTCAGCAGTAAATAGGAACCGTTTGTGTTTGTCTCCTTACACCTGCTACCCTTGTTTACCTAACAGTAAATAGGTACCTGGATGCTAGTTTCCTTACATATGCCTTTTTCACAGTAAATAGGTACGCAAGAGTTATAGTCTCTACACCTGTTGCCCCAGTTCAATAAACGGTAAATAGGAATTTGGGAGGTAGTCTCCTTACACCTCCTATTCAATTTGCAGTAAACAGAAACATGGGTGTTTGTTACCTTGCTCCTGCTACCCTATTCACCTAGCAGTACATAGGCCCCTGGTTGCTAGATTCCTTACTTCTGCTGCCCATATTCACCTAACAGTATATAGCTAGGTATTTCCTTACACATGCTGCCCCTGTTCACCTAGCAGTAAACAGACACCTAGGCGTTTCATTACACCTGTTCATCTAACAGTAAATAGGTACCCGGGTGTTGTGAGTGGCAACCCACAATACTCGGTATTAAGCTCTCTAGGGTTATCTTGGGTTATATCCTTCAGGTTAATAACAAACCCAGACTACTAACACACTGGCGTTATTAAATAATCCGGGGTTAACCCTCTGGGGTTCAAATTATTAACCCTCTGGGGTTCAGATTAACCCTCTGGGGTTCAATTAACCCTCTGCGGTTCAGATTATTAACCTCTGGGGTTCAGCTTAACTCTCTGGGGTTCAAATTAATCCTCTGGGTTTCAGATTAACCCTCTGGGGTTCAGATTAATAATAATAATAATAATAATATCGTTATTTACTACAAGTACATGTACAAGGTATACAGGCCTAGCTGACATCAATGACATACTACTATATAGAAAGCCCTTGTTATGCTAAGCATTTCGGGCAAATTAGGTCAGTTTTGTCTCAGGATGCGACCCACACCAGTCCAACTAACTCCCAGGTACCCATTTTACTGATAGGTGAACATAGACAACCGGTGTAAAGAAACACGCCCAGTATTTCTACCCTCGCCGGGAATCGAACCCGGGCCCTCACCGTGCGAAGCAAGAGCTTTAGCCACCAGGCCAAGGGGCTTCTGAGGGTCAGATTATTAACCCTCTGGGATTCAGATTATTAATCCGCTGGGGTTCACATTGTTAACTCTCTGGGGTTTAGATTGTTAACCCTCTGGGGTTCAGATTATTAACCCTCTGGGGGTAAGATTATTAACCCTCTGGGGTTCAGATTATTAACCCTCTGGGGGTCAGATTATTAACTCTCTGGGGTCAGATTATTAACCCTCTGGGGGTAAGATTATTAACCCTCTGGGGTAAGATTATTAACCCTCTGGGGGTAAGATTATTAACCCTCTGGGGATCAGATTAACACTCTGCGGTTCATTTATCCTCTGGGGTTCAGATTATTATTTTTTTTATCTAACACACGCCGCCTTTTCAGGGTGATCAGCTCTCAACTGAAAGGTGCTGGGTTCGATGCCAGGGCGAGGCCAGACGTCATGTTTTGTCACGTCTTATAACACCTGCTAAATATCTCCTAGCACCGTGCACTGTGACTATCATGGGTCTCCTAGCACCGTGCACGGTGACTATCATGGGTCTCCTAGCACCGTGCACGGTGACTATCATGGGTCTCCTAGCACCGTGCACGGTGACTATCATGGGTCTCCTAGCACCGTGCACGGTGACTATCATGGGTCTCCAGCACCGTGCACGGTGACTATCACGGGTCTCCTAGCACCGTGCACGGTGACTATCATGGGTCTCCTAGCACCGTGCACGGTGACTATCATGACAGTAACAGTTGTCTCCTAGCACCGTGCACGGTGACTATCATGGGTATCCTAGCACCGTGCACGGTGACTATCATAACAGTAACATTTGTCTCCTAGCACCGTGCACGGTGACTATCATGACAGTAACATTTGTCTCCTAGCACCGTGCACGGTGACTATCATGGGTCTCCTAGCACCGTGCACGGTGACTATCATAACAGTACGTTGTCTCCTAGCACCGTGCACGGTGACTATCATACAGTAACAGTTGTCTCCCAGCACCGTGCACGGTGACTATCATACAGTAACAGTTGTCTCCCAGCACCGTGCACGGTGACTATCATAACAGTAACAGTTGTCTCCTAGCACCGTGCACGGTGACTATCATAACAGTAACAGTTGTCTCCCAGCACCGTGCACGGTGACTATCATAACAGTAACAATTGTCTCCCAGCACCGTGCACGGTGACTATCATAACAGTAACAATTGTCTCCCAGCACCGTGCACGGTGACTATCATAACAGTAACAGTTGTCTCCCAGCACGTGCACGGTGACTATCATAACAGTAACAGTTGTCTCCCAGCACCGTGCACGGTGACTATCATAACAGTAACATTGTCTCCCAGCACCGTGCACGGTGACTATCATAACAGTAACAGTTGTCTCCCAGCACCGTGCACGGTGACTATCATAACAGTAACAGTTGTCTCCTAGCACCGTGCACGGTGACTATCATAACAGTAACAGTTGTCTCCCAGCACCGTGCACGGTGACTATCATAACAGTAACAGTTGTCTCCCAGCACCGTGCACGGTGACTATCATAACAGTAACAGTTGTCTCCCAGCACCGTGCACGGTGACTATCATAACAGTAACAGTTGTCTCCTAGCACCGTGCACGGTGACTATCATAACAGTAACAGTTGTCTCCCAGCACCGTGCACGGTGACTATCATAACAGTAACAATTGTCTCCCAGCACCGTGCACGGTGACTATCATAACAGTAACAATTGTCTCCCAGCACCGTGCACGGTGACTATCATAACAGTAACAGTTGTCTCCAGCACTGTGCACGGTGACTATCATAACAGTAACAGTTGTCTCCCAGCACCGTGCACGGTGACTATCATAACAGTAACAATTGTCTCCCAGCACCGTGCACGGTGACTATCATAACAGTAACAGTTGTCTCCCAGCACCGTGCACGGTGACTATCATAACAGTAACAGTTGTCTCCTAGCACCGTGCACGGTGACTATCATAACAGTAACAGTTGTCTCCCAGCACCGTGCACGGTGACTATCATAACAGTAACAGTTGTCTCCTAGCACCTTGCACGGTGACTATCATAACAGTAACAGTTGTCTCCTAGCACCGTGCACGGTGACTATCATAACAGTAACAGTTGTCTCCTAGCACCTTGCACGGTGACTATCATAACAGTAACAGTTGTCTCCTAGCACCGTGCACGGTCACAGGAGACATCCATGAGGAAGCCCTAAACCCGTGGTAATCATTTCCAATTCGAGAAAAGGGAAGGGGTCACTCCAATTCCTCGGATCAAGAGCCCTTCGGTAGCCTCAAGGTACGTGTGTATGCTTCACGCATATTAATGGCCCACATGGTGGTGGTCCCGGGTAGGTGATGGCCCCCATGGCCCGCTCCAGGACCACTCTTGCTATTATATATTTTAGGATTTTTAGAATGAACTGTTAATGTCGACCAAAGTATTGTTGTCCCATTGTGTTACTGTACAACTATTATTGTACCACGCTGGTATTCTCACCCACGAAAATTAATTTTCTCTCTTTCTATCTCTACTTCAATCCGTCTCTCTTATCTTTCTTCTCCTTTCTTTACCCTCCTTCTCTCTCTTCTTCACTTTCTCGCACCCATTCTCTCTCCCTCTCCCTCTCCATTTTTTCTTCTCTCTAGAATCCCTTCCACCTCTCCCTTACTGCTTCATAATAACCTTCCCTCCACCCCCTGCCTCCTTTACTCCTTCCTATTAACCTTCCCTCCATATCCCCCTCCCTCCCTCCCTCCTTAATAACCTCAGTGTAGGAAGCGACCATTAGGAAGACAGATTCAGGTAACTCTGCCAGTTACAATACCTTAATGTTGCTGCTGCTCTTCCAGGTGTGTAAGCAAGTCATTACTGGCACACACACACATCAGGCACGAGCTGCGACTCGACTCCTGCAACCACAAATAGGTGAGTACCGGGGCCAGCAGCTGTAAATCGACCCTTGCAACTACAAGCAGGTGAGTACACATACACATACATACAGACAAACACCACACACTACAAGCAACAGTTCATGTGTTTATTAATAAGTGCCTCTGACAACTGGTAACCTCTCTCTCTCTCCTCTCTCTCTCTGTCTGTCTGTCTCTCTCTCTCTCTCTCTCTCTCTCTCTGTCTGTCTCTCTCTCACGCGGTAAGGTAATGGTTGTCCCTCGGGTTTTCGCTATATTAAATTCTTGTTTGCTGTGTCTATATCTGCTTATCTGTCTCTTAAGTTAGTCTGTATGTTATATTGTGTGTGTGTGTGTGTGTGTGTGTGTGTGTGTGTGTGTGTGTGTGTGTGTGTGTGTGTGTGTGTGTGTGTGTGTGTGTGTGTGTGTGTGTGTTTGTTTTACAATTATCACAATAAATATACTGATGAAGTCATCAATAAATTTAGTAACATTGACTAGAAAATAAAGAGTTTCTTAACTCTGGATGTTGCAAAATTCACCACCCAGATCCCTCTGTACTTTGTGTTAACAAGAGTCCAGGTGCAACACTCACCACCCAGATCCCTCTGTACGTTGTGTTAACAAAGAGTCCAGGTGCAACACTCACCACCCAGATCCGTCTGTACGTTGTGTTAACAAGAGTCTAGGTCCAACACTCAGCACCCAAGGCCCCCTGTACGTTGTGTTAACAAGAGTCCAGATGCAACACTCACCACCCAGGTCCCCCTTTACGTTGTGTTAACTAGAGTACAGTTGCAACACTCATCACCCAGGTCCCCCTGTACTTTGTGTTAACAAGAGTACAGTTGCAACACTCACCACCTAGGTCCCCCTGTACGTTGTGTTAACAAGAGTACAGTTGCAACACTCACCACCCAGGTCCCCCTTTACGTTGTGTTAACTAGAGTACAGTTGCAACACTCACCACTCAGGTCCCCCTGTACGTTGTGTTAACAAGATTACAGTTGCAACACTCACCACCCAGTCCCCCTGTACGTTGTGTTAACAAGAGTACAGTTGCAACACTCACCACCCAGTCCCCCTGTACGTTGTGTTAACAAGAGTACAGTTACAACATTCACCACCCAGGTCCCCCTGTACGTTGTGTTAACAAGAGTACAGTTGCAACACTCACCACTCAGGTCCCTCTGTACGTTGTGTTAACAAGAGTACAGTTGCAACGTTCACCACCCAGGTTCCTCTGTACGTTGTGTTAACAAGAGTACAATTGCAACACTCACCACCCTTTACCACTGTACGTTGTGTTAACAAGATTACAGTTGCAACACTCACCACCCAGGTCTCCCTGTACGTTGTGTTAACAAGAGTACAGTTGCAACACTCACCACCCAGGTTTCTCTGTACGTTGTGTTAACAAGAGTACAGTTGCAACGCTCACCACCCAGGTTCCTCTGTACGTTGTGTTAACAAGAGTACAGTTGCAACACTCACAACCCAGGTCCCCATGTACGTTGTGTTAACAAGAGTACAGTTGCAGCATTCACAACCCAGGTCCCCATGTACGTTGTGTTAACAAGAGTACAGTTGCAGCATTCACCACCCAGGTCCTCCTGAACGTTGTGTTAACAAGAGTACAGTTGCAACACTCACCACCCAGGTTCCTCTGTACGTTGTTTTAACAAGAGTACAGTTGCAACACTCACCACCCAGGTCCCCCTGTACGTTGTGTTAACAAGAGTACAGTTGCAACACTCACCACCCAGGTTCCTCTGTACGTTGTTTTAACAAGAGTACAGTTGCAACACTCACCACCCAGGTCCCCCTGTACGTTGTGTTAACAAGAGTACAGTTGCAACACTCACCACCCAGGTTCCTCTGTACGTTGTTTTAACAAGAGTACAGTTGCAACACTCACCACCCAGGTCCCCTGTACGTTGTGTTAACAAGAGTACAGTTGCAACACTCACCACCCAGGTTCCTCTGTACGTTGTTTTAACAAGAGTACAGTTGCAACACTCACCACCCAGGTCCCCTGTACGTTGTGTTAACAAGAGTACAGTTGCAACACTCACCACCCAGGTTCCTCTGTACGTTGTGTTAACAAGAGTACAGGAACTGTCAGCTTTGCTGCTCCACACCGCTACTCGGTACAATTTCATAAGTTGCATCGAAGATTTTTACCTTTTACTTGCTAATATAACTCGGAATCTCTCGACTATGAGTAATAATGCTTATATATATATATATATATATATATATATATATATATATATATATATATATATATATATATATATGGGGGACACTGAATAGAACATGACTCCTAAAGTTTATACATGTAGAATAAGAATGATACAGCTGAGGACAACGTTAGAGGCAGCTTAATGTGCCTGGCAGTGAGAGAAGCATGTGCTGGCCTCCCACTGCAATGACGCATATGTTAGTGTGTGTGTGTTTGTGTGTGTGTGTGTGTGTGAATATGTCTCCCTAAGATAATTAATTGTGAATGTATAGGATGAATGAGTAATAAGATCACAGTATACAGGTGATATCACAATTGCAAAATAACCACTGTGAAAACAATAGTGAATTTCTAAGAACTTTTATGATTTTTCACATTATCAAGGAAATGTAAAAATAATAGGACAGCAGAAGGCTAATAAGTATGAGATATCACCTTCCAAATGACCCAGGACGCTGAGAGTGGGTCAGGTCAGCGTGATTTGGTCAGGTCACATGCCAAATAAAATTTATGAGTGACGTGTCAGGCATAAATTAAATTCCTCACAAATTCTATTAATTATAAATCAATCTAATTTATATAACACTGAACTAATATTCATATTAAAATCAATACTCTTTCTTATGAAACTTAATTTGATTATATTTCTCTCAACCAGGGACCTCCTTGATACAACTTTCTGGGAGCTTAAGAAACTCTGTAGAGTTTCTCGAGCTCCTCAGACGCCATCCTGGAACCTAAGATGCAGCAAGCGTTCCTTCTCTGGACTTCTACACTGAGGTGCTGGAAGAGACAGGTGGTACTCCTCATGTCTCTGGTGGTTTTGATGAGCTTGAAGCCCAGCTCCTTGAGGAAATCCACGGTATGTTTTCCCCAGAAGTCAAGGGTTTCTGATCACATAGGAATGAAGTGATGCTTGTGAGCCAGATCCCTGTACTTGCTGAGCTTGTGATCATCCCTGTGATCAGCAGCACCAAGAGAGATGCAGGTGTCGGCCATGGTAGATACACAAGTACAGTTCTTCATTAGAAATCTTCCATTCTTCCTTGGGTATAATGTGGTCCCGTGAGGGCGGCTGGCGGTCGAGTACAAAAGAACATTCAGTTTTTTAATCAAAATATTATATAACATTAAGGAAGACACGACGCTGCACATTGTTAAGAACTTCGTAACTGCCTTGTTAAACTCTGAGGCTACTGACACTGTTATCCTCTGTTGGTGGGACGGACTTAGGTGGGTGGACACGAGTCTATGTGCAGTTATGCAGAAGCTTACACCTAGTTTAATCCTTTGCTTTACACTCTCCTTAACACACATACACATGAAGAGAAGCATGCACATAAAAACACTAATTTACACCAAAACGTATGTACAATAATACACATGAACAACACCATATAAAATTACACGAAAAAGGGCACGCTTGAAAAAAAAACAGAACACGCATGGACAGATAACACAAATGAACAAAGCATACACATTAAAAACATACACATGACCACAATACACAGAAAGGATAAATAGTGCCTTACACAATTCATGGTACAATATATGTTGACTTCTGTACATCACAGAACATCACAACATAACACTCATTTTGTAATATATGGTAACATCCACACATCACAGAACATCACAACATAACATACTATGGAAAACATCAACAAAGACGTGCTGGCCAGGTCGTAGCAGCGACCAACGAAAATCTTGTCGAGAGATTTAGTCACCCGACTTATTAATTTTTATTTTTCCCAGATTTTTTTTTTGTGTGTGTTTTGGCGGTGAATGTTTTTTTTTTTTTATCAATATAAAGGTGAGAGAAATGAAGGTGTAAAAAGCTAGTAAATGAGAGAGAATTATTAAATAGTTTAATAACTATTTATAGCAAATGTTAACATAAGACAATTTACAATAGTTTTGTCTTTGGCTTATTCACGAATGTGTCTCATCTTATTAACAAATGTCTCTTATATTATCCACAAATGTTTCTCATCTTATCCACAATTGTCTTTCATCGCAAATTTCTCTCATGTTATTCACAAATGTCTCTCACCTTATCCATGTATGTCTATCATCTTATCCACGTATGTCTCTCATCTTATCCACGTATATCTCATCCACAAATGCCTCTTATCTTATCCACCTATGTCTCATCTTATCCACAAATGTCTCTCATCTTATCTCTCACAATGGATGTCTTAAAAATAATGTAAACCTACATCCTCCATCTTGTTCATTCATAAAATATATAATCATCGGGAATTTCCTTATTACTCTTTCGTTGCCTATGCACCCCCGAATTTCGTCAATAATTCTTTCCAGAATGCTGTTCGAGTGCCGTTACCGAACGAATTTGTTCCCATAAGGACGAATGTAATTAATATCGTTAGATTAGGTCCCGATTTCAATCACCCAAAAATACATTTAAAAGATTTTGGTCTGATAATCTCCAGATCCGCCTCCGTATTCCAAACCTCTTCATTAAATTTACACTCTTACACTCCTAACAGACACTCATCCTCACCCATTTGTCTCAACATTCACACCATCTAACACCCCCCTTATTTTTTTTTTTTTTTTTTTTTTTTTTTTTTTTTTTTTTTTTTTGGTAATCCCACACCTCCTAATCTCAAACTACGGATTCTCTGCATTATATTCACACCACACATTGACCTCAGACATGACATCTCCACTGCCTCCAGCCTTCTTGTTGCAACATTCACAACCCATGTCTCACACCCATACAAGTGTGTTGGTATAACTATACTCTCATACATTCCCCTCTTTGCTTTCATGGATAAAGTTCTCTGTCTCCACAAGCTCCTCAGTGCACCACTCGCCTTTTTCCCCTCGTTAATTCTATGATTCACCTCATCCTTCATATACCCATCTGCTGACACATCCACTCCCAAATATCTGAACACATTCACCTTCTCCATACTCTACCTCCAATCTGATATCCAATCTTCCGTTATCTAATTTTTTTGTTATCCTCATCACCTTACTCTTTCCTATATTCACTTTTAATTTCCTTCTTTTATATACCCTACCAAACTCATCCACCAACCTCTGCAACTTCTTTTCAGAATCCCCCAAAAGCACAGTGTCATCAGCAAAGAGCAACTGTGACAACTCCCACTTTGTGTTAGATTCATTATCTTTTAACCCCACACCTCTTGCCAACACCCGAGCATTCACTTCTCTTACAACTCCATCTATAAATATATTGAACAACCATGGTGACATCACACATCCCTGTCTAAAGCCTACTTTTACTGGGAAATAATCTCCCTCTCGCCTACATACTCTAACCTGAGCCTCACTATCCTCGAAAAACTTTTCACCGATTTCAATAACCTACCTCCTATTCCATACATTTGCAACATCTGCCACATTGCCCCCTATCCACCCTATCTTATGCCTTTTCCAAATCCATAAATGCCACAAACACCTCTTTACCCTTATCTAAATATTGTTCACCAATATGTTTCACTGCAAACACTTGGGCTAAACACCCCCTACCCTTCCTAAAGCCTCCTTGTTCATCTGCTATCCTGCTCTCCGTCTTACTCCTAATTCTTTCAATAATAACTCTACCATACACTTTACCAGGTATACTCAACAGACTTATTCCCTTATAATTTTTACACCCTCTCTTTTGTCCCCTTTGTCTTTATAGAAAGAGACTATGCATTGCCTCTCGCTACATCCCTAGGTACCTTACCCTCTTCCATACATTTATTAAATAAAAACACTAACCACTCTAAAACTATATCTCCACCTGCTTTTAACATTTCTATCTTTATCCCATCAATCCCAGCTGCTTTACCCCCTTTCATTCTACCCACTGCCTCACGAACTTCCCCCACACTCACAACTGGTTCTTCCTCACTCCTATAAGATATTATTCCTCCTTGCCCTATACACAAAATCACAGCTTCCCTATCTTCATCAACATTTAACAATTCCTCAAAATATTCCCTCCATCTTCCCGATACCTCTAACTCTCCATTTAATAACTCTCCTCTCCTATTTTTAACTGAAAAATCCATTCTTTCCCTAGGCTTTCTCAACTTATTAATCTCACTCCAAAGATTTTTCTTATTTTCAACAAAATTTGTTGATAACATCTCACCCACTTTCTCATTTGCTCTCTTTTTACATTGCTTCACCACTTTCTTAACCTCTATTTTTCTCTCCTTACAAAAGCTCTTACAAAAATACACTTACATAATTGTTGGAGTTGGAGCAGTACGAAATCCGGGGGTCCACTACTTTATTTTTGTAGTGTTGACAGCTGTGCCAGAGTACATACACGTGTAAGAAAAATGAGTAAACATGTATGTTTGCATGAATGGATTTGTAATGTGGCTTGGAGTGTGTGTAGGTGTTTAAGTACGTGTACACATGTATACACACGTATACATATTCACATGTATTTATACACATTCATAAGTATAGAGCTGCACACACACACATACAAAAAAATTACCCTATCTAAATACACTGTATATGCCATCTTTATACCAACAATGTATCTCTTATATCTTTTGTACCATATTATGTAATAAAATATACCTATTGGTAAAAAAAAAAAAAGATGGGGTGGTAGGGAAAGTGGAATATTCAAATGGCTTCAGGAAGAAATTAAAATATTCTTCCTTGAAGCCTTTTTATCCACTTCTCTAATGCACATATACATACATACAAACACAAATACATGTGCATATTTATACATAAGAAAGTGCACATAAGAAAAACTCATAATCGCAAACATATTTTGCTGTATTGTGATTTTATGGCCACCCTCCACTACTCTTCTCGCAAGCACTGAGGTAGAGGAGGCTGGGCCTACGGTATATGGGGATACCTTCCTTGGATCGCGCATCAAATAATTGTTATTGTTGTTGTATGCTGAAAGGTATACCACAAGATGCTGAAGGGTATCCCACAAGTAGATAGGAAAGCAGCCAGCTTGGGGTTTACGTCAGCAGAATGTACAGGAGAGGTAACAAGTATGGCAGTGTTGGAGTCCTGGGTCATGGTTGGTGCTGCCCTCAGGTGGTCAAATCCACTCATCTCCCACCTGTCAAACGTAATCTAGTTCTCCGTAATTGCTAACGATTATTCCGTCTTTCGTACCTCATACATGACGCTATCAAATACTAGTTTGCTCGGCTCTCCGTCTGAAGGAGACGCATATACTAGGGGAAACAGATTGTCCCCAAACTGGGAGTCCCCAAGACAGTTTATCTTACCGGGAGTCCCCCTAGACAGGGGACTAACTGGATGAAGTTCCCAAGAGCTTCGTGACGGGAGCCGTCGTGTATATTCAAAGTGTTTGTGTGCAGGAGTCCAGGATATCACTGGGGGGAGAACAGGTCCTACACTGCCTGGAACAGATTGTTCCCCTCACTCTGGCCTCCACTACACTTCCTCAGGAATTTATGTTTGAGTGTGTGTACTCACCTATATGTGGTTGCAGGGGTCGATTCATAGCTCCTGGCCCCGCCTCTTCACTGATTGCTACTAGGTCCTCTCTCTCCTTGCTCCATGAGCTTTATCAAACCTCGTCTTAAAACTATGTATGGTTCCTGCCTCCACTACGTCACTTTCTAGGCTATTCCACTTCCTGACAACTCTATGACTGAAGAAATACTTCCTAACATCCCTTTGACTCATAGGAGTCTTCAACTTCCAATTGTGAACCCTTGTTGCTGTGTCCCCTCTCTGGAACATCCTGTCTCTGTCCACCTTATCTATTCCTCGCAGTATTTTATATGTCGTTATCATGTCTTCCCTAACCCTCCTGTCCTCTAGTGTCGTCAGGCCGTGTGTGTGTGTGTGTGTGTGTGGAGGTGATGTGTGTGGAGGTGATGTGTGGGAGGGATATGGCTGTAGTTTATGTTTGTGTGGGTTATATGTGTGTGGGGGGTTGTGTGTGTAGGAGTTTTGTGTGTTAGGGGGTTAAGTGCGTGTGTAAGGGTTGTGTTTGAGAGTTACGTGTGTGTGTGTTATGTGAGTGGGGGATTATGTACATGTGTGTGTGTGTGTGTGTGGACGGGTTGTATGTGTGTGTGAGGGGGTGGGAGAGAAATGATGTCTGTTCTCAACCTTCGTGTTTGCTGGAATCCAGCTCTGGCTCCTGGCCCCGCCTCTTAAGCTTTATCGATCGGCATAACTGATTTCTGCTCTCTTGAACCCTGTCATATCTGCTCTTAAACTTTGTACAGTGTTCCTTCACTTCTTCGAACTCTAAGTCATTTCATTTCCACGCTACCCTGAAAAAGTACTTCCTAACATCTCTGTAACCCGTGTATTATAGCTTCCACGTAAGTTCTCTTGTAAACGTTTGTCCCAATATGTGAGTGAACAGTAAGTGTGATCTAGCATTTATGTGTGACCCATCATGTGAGTGAACCAGCATGTGTGTGACCCAGCATGTGTGTGACCCAGGACGTGTGTGACCCAACATGTGTGACCCAGCATGTGAGTGAACCAGCATGTGTGTGACCCAGCACATGAGTGACCCAGCACGTGAGTGAACCAGCATGTGAATGAACCAGCATGTGTGTGACCCAGCATGTGAGTGACCCAGCATGTGTGACCCAGCATGCGTGTGATAAGGAACGTGAGTGAACCAGCATGTGTGTGACCCGGCATGTGTGTGACCCAGCATGTGAGTGACCCAGCATGTGAGTGACCCAGCATGTGTGACCCAGCATGCGTGTGATCCGGAACGTGAGTGAACCAGCATGTGTGTGACCCGGCATGTGTGTGACCCAGCATGTGAGTGACCCAGCATGTATGACCCATCATGTGAGTGACCCAGCATGTATGACCCAGCATGCGTGTGATCCGGAACGTGAATGAACCAGCATGTGTGTGACCCAGCATGTGAGTGACCCAGCATGTGAGTGACCCAGCATGTATGACCCAGCATGTGAGTGACCCAGCATGCGTGTGATCCGGAACGTGAGTGAACCAGCATGTGTGTGACCCGGCATGTGTGTGACCCAGCATGTGAGTGACCCAGCATGTATGACCCAGCATGCGTGTGATCCGGAACGTGAGTGAACAAGCATGTGTGTGACCCAGTATGTGAGTGAACCAGCATGTGTGACTCAGCATGTGAGGACTCAGCATGTATGTGACCCAACATTTTTTTGATACAGCATGTGTGTACTCACCTAGTTGTACTCACCTAGTTGTGGTTGCAGGGGTCGAGTCAAAGCTCCTGGCCCGCCTCTTCACTGGCCGCTACTGGGTCACTCTCCCTACGCCATGAGCTTTATCATACCTCTGCTTAAAGCTATGTATAGAGCCTGCCTCCACTACATCGCTTCCTAAACTATTCCACTTCCCGACAACTCTGTGACTGAAGAAATACTTCCTAACATCTCTGTGATTCATCTGAGTCTTCAACTTCCAACTGTGTCCCCTTGTTGTTGTGTCCCATCTCTGGAACATTCTGTCTCTGTCCACTTTGTCAATTCCTCTCAGTATCTTATATGTTGTTATCATGTCCCCCTATCTCTCCTGTCCTCCAGTGTCGTCAGGTCGATTTCCTTAACCTCCCTCGTCGGACATACCCCTTAGCTCCGGGACTAGTCTTGTTGCAAACCTTTGCACTTTCTCGAGCTTCTTCACATGCTTGGCTAGGTGGGTTCCAAACTGGTGCTCATACTCCAGTATGGGCCTAACGTACACAGTGTACAGGGTCCTGAACGATTCTTTATTAAGATGTCGGAATGCTGTTCTTAGGTTTGCTAGGCGCCCATATGCTGCAGCAGTTATTTGGTTGATGTGCGCCTCAGATGTTCCTGGTGTTATACTCACCCCAAGATCTTTTTCCTTGATTGAGGTTTGCAGTCTTTGGCCTCCTAGGTTATACTCAGTTTGCGGTCTTCTTTGCCCTTCCCCAATCTTCATGACTTTGCACTTGGTGGGGTTGAACTCCAGGAGCCAGTTGCTGGACCAGGCTTGCAGCCTGTGTGTGTGTGTGTGTGTGTGTGTGTGTGTGTGTGTGTGTGTAGAGAGAGAGAGAGAGAGAGAGAGAGAAGAAGAGAGAGAGAGAGAGAGAGAGAGAGAGAAGAGAGAGAGAGAGAGAGACCTAGCATGTGTCAGGCAGGCAGTGAAATGAATCACAATACTCTGGCTCTCAAAATGGAAGTCTGATAGGAACACGAGGCCTGTGAACCCAGCTATCACTCATATCGTCCATCATGACAAAATAAATGCCCTTGTCACTGCAGCAGTGCGCATATATATATATATATATATATATATATATATATGGCTAATGTGTGTGTGTGTGTACTCTCCTACAGGTGATTGCAGGGGTCGAGTCACAGCAATTGGCCCCGCCTCTTCACTAGTCGCTACTAGGTCACTCTCTCCCGGCTCGAAGAGCCTTATCATACCTCTTCTTAAAGCCATGTATGGATCTTGCCTCCACTACTTCACTTTCCAGATTATTCCACTACCTGACAACTCTAAGGCTAAAGAAATCCTTCTTAACATCCCTATGGCTCATCTGAGTTTTCAATTTCCAGCTGTGACTCCTTGTTGCTGTGTCAACCTTGTCAATTCCTTAGTATTTTATCATGTCCTCCCTATCCCTCCAATTCTCCAGTGTTATCAGGTTGAGTTCCTTAATCTCTCCTGATAAGACATACCCCTTAGCTCCGGGACTAGTCCTGTTGCAAACTTTAGCACTTTCTCCAATTTTTCGACGTGTCAGACCAGGTTTGGGTTCCATACTGGTGCTGCATACGCCAATATGGGTTTGACGTACACGGTGTACAGTGTCGTGAATGATTCCTTACTTAGACGTCGAAATGCTATTCTCAGGTTTACCAGAAGTTATTTTCTGTAGAAGTTATTTGACTGATGTGCTCGGTATTATACTCACCCCAAGATCCTTTTTCTTGAGCGAGGTTTGTAGTCTTTGCCCCCCCCCAGCCTGTACTCTGTCTGCGGTCTTCCTTGAATTTCCCCAGTCATCATGACTTTGCATTTGGTGGTATTAAACTCCAGGAGCCAGTTGCTGGACCAGCCTTGCAGCCTGTCCAGATACCTTTGTAGTCCTACCTGATCCTAATTCGTTTCAATTCCTCGCATTAGCTTCACATCGTCTGCAAACAGGGACACCTCTGAATCTATCCTTCCATCATGTCATTCACATATACCAGAAACAGCAACGGCCCTAGGACTGACCCTTGTGGAACCCCGCTCGTCACAGGCGCCCACTCTGACACCTCGTCACATACCTTCATTCGTTGTTTCCTTCCTGTCAGGTATTCTCTGATCCATTACAGTACCTTTCCTCTTATTCCTGCCTGCTCCTCTAGCTTTTGCACTAATCTCTTGTGTGGAACTGTGTTGAAAGCCTTCTTACAGTCCAAGAAAATGCAATCTATCCACATCCCCCCCTCTCTCTCTTGTCTTACTTCTGTCACCTCTTCGTAAAACTCCAGTAGGTTTGTAACACAGGATTTCCCTTCCCTGAAACAGTGCTGGTTATCGTGTACGAGCTCTATATCACTCTTCTCCTGATAAGCTTCTCCATGATTTTGCATACTATACATGTCAGTGATACCGGTCTGAAGTCTAATGCCACCTAACTGTCTCCATTCTTAAATACTGGGACTACATTTGCTGTCTTCCACACCTCAGGTAGTTGCCCTGTTTCGATAGATGTGTTGAAGATTGCTGCTAGTGGTACACACAGTGTCTCTGCTTCCTCTCTCAGGACCCACAGAGAGATGTTGTCTGGTCCCACCGCCTTTGAGGTATCTAGTTCCCTTAGCCTCTTCGCCTCCTCCTCTGTTGTGTGTATTGTGTCCTGTACTTGTTGGTGTACCCCACCATTCCGGCTTTCTGGAATCTTTTCTGACTCCACTGTCTTCACATATTTCTGAATTTCTTGAGATCTCTCCTCTTTCCATCCTCAGCCTGATTACCTGGTGTTTGACTTTTGTTTTCCTCCTGATGTGGCTGTACAACAGATTTGGATCAGATTTGGCTTTCGATGCTATGTCATTCTCATTACTGCCGATGGACCTTCCTCCTTATCTGCGACTACTCGTTTCTGGCTCTTCGACTAATCTTCCTATATTCCTGGGTTCGTTGTCTTCTATATATTTTCCATTCTCTAGTGCACTTAGTTTTGGCCTCTCTACACCTTTGGGTAAACCAAGGGCTCGTTCTGGTGCACTTGGGTATGAACCTCTCCTCCGCCTCCTTGCATTTTGTTGTCACGTATTCCATTTCGTTTACCGATTTTCCCGCTAGTTTCCTTTCCCACTGAACCTCACGGAGGAAATTTCTCATGGCTGCGTAGTCCCCTCTTTTATAGTTTGGCTTCTCCCGTCCTACACTTCCTGCTTCCCTCTCCACTTATAACAATGTATTCGAAACTCAGGACCATGTGATCACTAGCTTCTCTCTCTCTGGTAGTGTCCCTAACATGTTGATGTATGAGGTTTTCCAGTACCACCTCCATCATCTTAGTCCTCCACGTTTCTTGTCCCTTATGTGGCTACAGGTTTTCCCAGTCAATCTTCTTGTGATTGAAATCACCCACAACTAGTAACTTTGCCCTGCCCATGTGGGCCCTTCTGGTCAACTCAGCTAGTGTATAAAAAATTGCTCTGTTGCTCTCATAATATTCTTTCTTGTCTTGGCCTCCTGCTATTCTGTGGTGGGTTGTACATCACTGCAATCACTCCCTTGGGACTCAAAGTCTGGAGTGTTCCTACTATATAATCCCTTGCTTCCCGTCTTGTGTGTGTGTGTGTCTGTACTTACCTAGTTGTACTTCACCTAGTTCTTGTTGCAGGAGTCGAGTCACAGCTCCTGGCCCCGCCTCTTCACTGGTCGCTGCTAGGTCACTCTTCCTGTTCTATGAGCTTTATCATACCTCTTATTAAAGCTATGTATGGATCCTGCCTCTACTACACCACTTCCCAGACTATTTCACTTTCTGACAACTCTATGACTGAAGAAATACTTCCTAACATCCCTGTGATTCATCCGAGTCTTCAACTTCCAATTGTGACCCCTTGTTGCTGTGTCCGATACAAATACAAATTTTTATTTCGTTGCAAGTTTACATTGAGATTATGTAATTACAATAATGAGTTGCAGTGCAAAGAGAGCCACTGTCATTCCATGGCATTATGGGCAGGCTAAATTTAATAGCTTACAGACTACTTAATACTAGAGAAATTGATCATAGTTTGTTTAAGTTGTACATTTGTTTTTATTTATAGCAGACAGTAAGTTTACTCAAATTACAATCTGGGGATATTACATTGGAACATCCTGTCTCTGTCCACCTTGTCAATTCCTCTCAGTATTTTATATGTCGTTATCATATCTCCCCTATCTCTCCTGTCCTCCAGTGTCGTTAGGTCGATTTCCCTCGTCTGTGTGCGTATGTATATATATATATATATATATATATATATATATATATATTATGTGTGTGTGTGTGTGTGTGTACTCACCTAATTGCACTCACCTAATTGTGGTTGCAGGGGTCGAGACTCAGCTCCTGGCCCCGCCTCTTCGCTGTCCGCTACTGGGTCTCTGCTCTCCCTGCTCCATGAGCTTTATCATACCTTGTCTTAAAACTATGTATGGTTCCTGCCTCCACTATATCTTTCTCTAGACTATTCCACTTCCTGACTACTCTGTGGCTGAAGAAATGCTTCCTAACATCCCTTTGACTCATCTGAGTCTTCAGCTTCCAGTTGTGTCCCCTTGTTTCTGTGTTCCCTCTCTGGAACATCCTGTCACTGTCTACCTTGTCAATTCCCCGCAGTATTTTGTATGTCGTTATCATGTCTCCTCTGACCCTTCTTTCCTCCAGTGTTGTTAGTCCTATTTCCTCAACCTTTCTTCATAGGACAGACCCCTGAGTTGTGGCACTAACCTTGTCGCAAACCTTAGCACTTTCTCTAGTTTCTTTACGTGATTGACCAGGTGTGGGTTCCAGACTGGTGCTGCATATTCTAGTATGGGCCTGACGTACACGGTGTACAGTGTCTTGAACGATTCCTTGTTAAGGTAACGGAACGCTAATCTTAGGTTTGCCAGTCGCCCATATGCTGCCGCAGTTATCTGGTTGATGTGTGCCTCCGGAGACGTGCTTGGCGTTATACTCACCCCAAGGTCTTTCTCCTTTGCCGAGGTTTGTAGCCTTTGTCCACCTAGCCTGTACTCTGTCAGCGGTCTTTTGCCCTTCTCCGATCTTCATGACTTTGCATTTGGTGGGATTGAATTCGAGAAGCCAGTTGCTAGACCAGATGTCAAGCTTGTCCAGGTCTGTTTGAAGTCCTGCTTGGTCCTCTTCCGATGTGATTCTCCTCATTAATTTCACATCATCTGCGAACAGAGACACTTCTGAGTCTATCCCGTCCGTCATGTCATTTACATATACCAAGAATAACACTGGTCCTAGGACTGACCCCTGCGGTACACCGCTCGTCACAGGCGCCCACTGTACTCACCTAGTTCTCACCTAGTTGTGGTTGCAGGGGTCGAGTCAAAGCTCCTGGCCCCGCCTCTTCACTGGCCGCTACTGGGTCACTCTCCCTGCGCCATAAGCTTTATCATACCTCTGCTTAAAGCTATGTATAGAGCCTGCATCCACTACATCGCTTCCTAAACTATTCCACTTCCCGACAACTCTGTGACTGAAGAAATACTTCCTAACATCTCTGTGATTCATCTGAGTCTTCAACTTCCATCTGTGTCCCCTTGTTGTTGTGTCCCATCTCTGGAACATTCTGTCTCTGTCCACTTTGTCAATTCCTCTCAGTATCTTATATGTTGTTATCATGTCTCCCTATCTCTCCTGTCCTCCAGTGTCGTCAGGTCGATTTCCCTTAACCTCCCCTCGTAGGACATACCCCTTAGCTCCGGGACTAGTCTTGTTGCAAACCTTTGCACTTTCTCGAGCTTCTTCACATGCTTGGCTAGGTGTGGGTTCCAAACTGGTGCTGCATACTCCAATATGGGCCTAACGTACACAGTGTACAGGGTCCTGAACGATTCTTTATTAAGATGTCGGAATGCTGTTCTTAGGTTTGCTAGGCGCCCATATGCTGCAGCAGTTATTTGGTTGATGTGCGCCTCAGGAGATGTGTCTGGTGTTATACTCACCCCAAGATCTTTTCCTTGATTGAGGTTTGCAGTCTCTGGCCCCTAGGCTGTACTCCGTCTGCGGTCTTCTTTGCCCTTCCCCAATCTTCATGACTTTGCACTTGGGGGGGTTGAACTCCAGGAGCCAGTTGCTGGACCAGGCTTGCAGGCTGTCCAGATCCCTTTGTAGTTCTGCCTGGTCCTCGTCCGATTGAATTCTTCTCATCAACTTCACATCATCTGCAAACAGGGACACTTCGGAGTCTATTCCTTCCGTCATGTCGTTCACAAATACCAGAAACAGCACTGGTCCCAGGACTGACCCCTGTGGAACCCGCTCGTCACCGGCGCCCACTCTGACACCTCGCCACGTACCATGACTCGCTGCTGTCTCCTGACAGGTATTCCCTGATCCAATGTAGTGCCTTCCCTGTTACCCCTGCCTGGTCCTCCAGCTTCTGCACTAATCTCTTGTGTGGAACTGTGTCAAACGCCTTCTTACAATCCAAGAATATGCAATCTACCCACCCCTCTCTCTTGCCTTATCGCTGTCACCCTGTCGTAGAACTCCAGTAGGTTTGTGACACAGGATTTCCCGTCCCTGAAACCGTGTTGGCCGTCGTTGATAAGCTCATTCCTTTCTAGGTGCTCAACCACCCTTCTCCTGACTATCTTCTCCATGACCTTGCATACAATACATGTCAGTGACACTGGTCTGTAGTTTAGTGCTACGTTCCTGTCTCCTTTTTTAAAAATTGGAACTACATTTGCTGTCTTCCAAACCTCAGGTAGTTGCCCTGTTTCGATAGATGTGTTGAAGATCGTTGTTAGGGGTACACATAGCTCCTCTGCTCCCTCTCTCAGGACCCATGGAGAGATGTTATCTGGCCCTCATGTGTGTGTGTGTGTGTGTGTGTGTGTGTGTGTGTGTGTGTGTGTGCGCGTGCGTATGTGTGCGCATGTGTGTGCGTATATGTGTGTACGTATGTGTGTGTGTATGTTTATGAGTGTGTGCGCGCGTATGTATGTGTGCGTATGTTTTTTGTGTGCGCGTGCGCGCACGTATGTGTGTACTCACCTATTTGTGGTTGCAGGGGTCGATTCATAGCTCCTGGCCCCGCCTCTTCACTGATCGCTACTAGGTCCTCTCTCTCCCTGCTCCATGAGCTTTATCAAACCTCTTATTAAAACTATGTATGGTTTCTGCCTCCACTAAGTCACTTTCTAGGCTATTCCACTTCCTGACAACTCTATGACTGAAGAAATACTTCCTAACATCCCTTTGACTCATCGGAATCTTCAACTTCCAATTGTGACCCCTTTTTCTGTGTCCCATCTCTGGAACATCCTGACTCTGTCCACCCTGCCAATTCCTCGCAGTATTTTATGTGTCGTTATCATGTCTCCCCTGACCCTCCTGTCTTCCAATGTCGTCAGGCCGATTTAACTTAACCTTTTTTCGTAGGACAATTCCCTTAGCTCTGGGACTAGTCTTGTTGCAAACCTTTCACTAATTGCTTGACGTGCTTGACCAGGTGTGGATTCCAAACTGGTGCTGCATACTCCAATATGGGCCTGACGTACATGTGTGTGTGTGTGTGTGTATGTGTGTGTGTGTGTGTGTGTGTGTGTGTGTGTGCGTGCGCTTGTGCGTGCGTTTGTGTGTGTGACTTGATTCAAGGAAGGGTAACGTAGTTTTAATTGCTTGTGTCATGACCGTCTCACCAGCATCTAGGCGGCACTACCACCCCCCACCCATCTATGAATGGCACCCAGATTAAGAAGCAGAGAGGTGTGCCGCACACTATCAACAACCTGTGTGACTACCGCCAGTTCCTAGTCATATCATAAAGTAACTTGTAACCTTCAATTTGCTCCTGACGGGTGATCCCTGGACGCAGCCAGCACAGTGGTATCAGGTATCAGTGTGGGAGTCTGGCGTGCTTCTACTAAATAGCTTCGTGCTATGTAATTGCCGGAGCTGTTGAGGGGAAACCGGCAGGCCGGAGTTGAGTCCTGGAGATGGGAAGTACAGTGCCGGCACTCTGAAGGAGGGGTGTTAATGTTGCAGTTTTATAACTATAGTGTAAGTGCGCCTCTGGCAAGACAGTGATGGAGTGAATGATGAAAGTTTTTCTTTTTCGGGCCACCCTCCTTGGTGGGAGACGGCCGATGTGTTAATAATAATAAAAAAATATATATATATATATGTGTGTGTGTATGTGAAGCATGGGTGGTGAATGTTGCAACAGGAGACATGATAACGATACACAAAATACTCAAAAGATTGAAAGAGTGGACGGGGACGGGGAAGATTATCCGAACGACGAGAAACAGGTACACGAAGGCGCAGATAAGTCGCAGGGATGCCAGGAAGTATTTCTTCAGCTCCAGTGTGGTCAAAAAATGGAATGACCTGAATAACGACGTAGTGGAGGCAGGTTCCACAAGCAGTTTTAAGAATAAGTACGAGAGGACGGAAGAAGTTAGGAAGGAGTAAATCCGGTAAGCTACAACTGAAGAGGCTGGGTCAGGAACCAAGACTCGACCCATGCAACCACAGAGAGGCGAGTACAAATGGGTGGGCACACGAGCTCGCGCGCGCGCACCACCAAACACAAATAATCACCCTTGAGAGTGATGAACGAGCCATTAGAAATTATTATCTGAGAGAATTATTGGGAATTATTTCCCACACAGAGACTTTAGAGTTGGGAGGCTCGTTGTTATAGGAGGGGGGGGTATAGGGAGGGGAGGCTAATGAGGGATGAAGGGAAGGAGGAGAGATGGGGTGGAGGGATGAAAGGAAGGGATGGGGAAGAGGGAAGAGAAGAGGTGGGGGAGAAAGAGTGAAATGTAGGGAGGAGAAAGGAGGGAGAGAGGGTGAAAGGGAGGAGAAAGGAGGGAGAGAGGGTGAAAGGGAGGAGAAAGGAGGGAGAGAGGGTGAAAGGGAGGAGAAAGGGTGGAGAGAGGGTAGAGAAAGAAGAGAGAGAGGATAAAAGGGATGAGACAGGGAGAGAGGGTGAGCGAAAGTGAGAAGATAGGGAGAGAGGATGAAAGACAGGAAGAAGAGGGAAAGGGAAAGGAGCAAGTTAGGGAGGGAGGGGAAAGTGTCTGCTCCCTCATCAGGGAAGTGTCACAGTGCCGGAAAAGTGCCAAAGACAGAATATAGTGTGGAGTAGGGGAAACCGGTATAAAGGGAGAAGAAAAGAAAGGTGAAAGTAGAAGAGAAAGGGGAAGAGGTGGAAGAGAAAAGAAAAGGAATTACAGAAAGAAGAGCAAGATGAATAAGAGGAAGAAGATGATGAGCAAGAATGGTAAAACAAAGAAGAAGTTTGCAAGAGAACAGAAGACGAAGACAAAGAAGAGAAAAGACAAGAAGAAAAGAAGAAGAAAGACAAAGAAGAAAAAGAAGTAGACGAAGTATAAGAAGAAAAGACAAGAAGAAATAAAACGAAGAAAGAAAATTATGAAACACAGAGAGAAAGAGTGACGAATAAGATCCAAGAAGAAAAGACAAGAAGAAAAAGACAAAGAAGAAAAAAGGAGTAAGAGAAAGAAAGTGAACAGAATAATAAAGTATAAGAAGCAAGATAAAAACAAAGCGACACTAACAAAACAAAAAACAAAGACAGACAAGTAAGAAACAAAACAACCTCGCAATACTTGAAGAAGACAAACGCAAAACTTCAACACATTTCTTAAAAATCAACAAACTGGTAGAAACAAAGTATTTCTGCAGTGTTGCCAGTTTCTTGCAAGGCGAAACATCTGTACCCTGGGGGAAATGGCGGGAAATCAGGTTTGATCCGAGGGAGAGGAGGAATGGCCCAGTGCCTTGGATTAAGAGCTATTCACCAGCATCAAGGAACTACCACTGAGGAGTCATGAGTCAGAAAAGAACAACTAGAAGTGTTGCAGGATGGAACACAAGGATTATACTATATTATATATATATATATATATATATATATATGTGTGTGTGTGTGTGTGTGTGTGTGTGTGTGTGTGTGTGAATATTTCTCAATAAGATAATTAATTGTGAATGTAAAGGATGAATGAGAAATATATTCTCACGAAATGCTACGTAATTGGTCACCTCAGACCCCCATAATGGTCACCTCAGACCCCCATAATGATCACCTAAGACCCCCGAAATGGTCACCTCAGACCCCCATAATGGTCTCCTCAGACCCTCATAATGATCACCTCAGACCCTCATAATGGTCACCTCAGACCCCCATAATGGTCACATCAGAAACCATAATGGTCTCCTCAGACCCTCATAATGATCACCTCAGACCCCCATAATGGTCACCTCAGACCCCCATAATGGTCACATCAGAAACCATAATGGTCTCCTCAGACCCCCATAATGATCACCTCAGACCCATAATGGTCACCTCAGACCCCCATAATGGTCACCTCAGACCCCCATAATGATCACCTCAGACCCCATAATGGTCACCTCAGACCCCCATAATGGTCCCTCAGACCCCCATAATGATCACTCAGAACCCATAATGGTCTCCTCAGACCCCCATAATAGGTACCTCAGACCCCCATAATGATCACCTCAGACCCCATAATGGATCACCTCAGACCCCCATAATGATCACTCAGAACCATAATGATCCCTCAGACCCCCATAATGGTCACCTCAGACCCCCATAATGGTCACTTCAGACCCCTAATGGTCACCTCAAAACCCTCATAATGATCATCCTCAGACCCCCATAATGGTCACCTCAGACCCCATAATGGTACCTCAGAAACCCATAATGGTCCCTCAGACCCCCATAATAATAACCTCAGACCCCCATAATGATCACTCAGATCCCCATAATGATCACCTCAGACCCCATAATGGTCACCTCAGACCCCCATAATGTCACTTCAGACCCCATAATAACTCACCTCAGACCCCCATAATGGTCACCTCAGACCCCAAATGGTCACCTCAGACCCCCATAATGGTCACCTCAGACCCCCATAATAATAACCTCAGACCCCCATAATGATCACCTCAGATCCCCATAATGATCACCTCAGACCCCCATAATGGTCACCTCAGACCCCCATAATAGTCACTTCAGACCCCATAATAATCACCTCAGACCCCCATAATGTCACTCAGAAACCCCATAATAGTCACCTCAGACCCCATAATGGTCACCTCAGACCCCTAAAAACTCTAACTCTGATGATCACCTAGACAACATATCATCAGACCATAATGATCCTCAACTGATAGTCACTCAGATGTCTGAAGGAAGACCTTAATGCCGTGACTGAGACCCATAATGGTACTTGACAATAAATTTACCTCGAATTGGACAGCTCAGGCTGACACTACTGATGTCTGACCCGCTCAGGCTGACACTAACAAGATAGTACTGCCGAGCTGAAGGTTGAACTACTGCCAGTACTGAGCTTTTTAGGCTGACACTACTGAAGTCTCACAGCTCAGGCTGACACTACTGAAGTCTCCAGCTCAGGCTGACACTACAGAAGTCTGCCAGCTCAGGTTGACACTACGAAGTCTGCCAGCTCAGGTTAACACTACTGAAGTCTCCCAGCTCAGGCTGACACTACTGAAGTCTCCCAGCTCAGGCTGACAGTACTGAAGTCTGACAGCTCAGGCTGACACTACTGAAGTCTGCCAGCTCAGGCTGACACTACAGAAGTCTGCCAGCTCAGGTTGACACTACTGAAGTCTGCCAGCTCAGGCTGACACTACTGAAGTCTCCAGCTCAGGTACACTACTGAAGTCTCCCAGCTCAGGCTGACACTACTGAAGTCTGCCAGCTCAGGCTGACACTACTGAAGTCTCGCCAGCTCAGGCTGACACTACTGAAGTCTCCCAGCTCAGGCTGACACTACTGAAGTCTCCAGCTCAGGCTGACACTACTGAAGTCTGCCAGCTCAGGCTGACACTACTGAAGTCTCCAGCTCAGGCTGACACTACTGAAGTCTCCCAGCTCAGGCTACACTGAGCTCCAGCTCAGGCTGACACTACTGAAGTCTCAGCTCGGGCTGACACTACTGAAGTCTCCAGCTCAGGCTGACACTACTGAAGTCTGCCAGCTCAGGCTGACACTACTGAAGTCTCCCAGCTCAGGCTGACACTACTGAAGTCTCCAGCTCAGGCTGACACTACTGAAGTCTGCCAGCTCAGGCTGACACTACTGAAGTCTGTCACCAGCTCATGGCTGACACTACTGAAGTCTGCCAGCTCAGGTAACACTACTGAAGTCTCCAGCTCAGGCTACACTACTGAAGTCTCCCAGCTCAGGCTGACACTACTGAAGTCTGCCAGCTCAGGCTGACACTACTGAAGTCTCCCAGCTCAGGCTAACATACTGAAGCTCCCAGCTCAGGCTGACACATACTGAAGTCTCCAGCTCAGTGTTCACTCTACAAGTCTCCAGCTCATGCTGCATACTGAAGTCTGCCAGCTCAGGTTAACACTACTAAGTCTCCCAGTCAGGCTACAACTGAAGTCTGCCAGCTCAGGTTACATACTGAAGCTCCCAGCTCAGGCTAACATACTAAGATCCCAGCTCAGGCTACATCATTCTGCACTAGTTGACATACAAGTCTCCAGTCACTAAATACTGAGACCATCAGTGACTACTACTGAATTGACTTGTAAAACCTGAAGCTAGTGACTACTAAGCTGCCAGTAGGCATTACTAAAAGTCACTTGTGAGAACACTTACTAAGTCATTACTAGGCTAACATTACTAGAATGACTTGTAGAACATTACTAGAATGACTTCGTGAGAACATTACTAGAATGACTTTGAGAACATTACATAGAAGCTGCAGAGTACATACTGAAGTTGTTAGGCAACTAGAATCACTAGAACATACTAGAATGACTCGTAGAACATATGAAGACTAGCTAGAACATTACTAGAATGACTTGAGAAGCATTCTAGAATGTTTTGACATTGTTAGAATACTTGTGAGAACATTACTAGAATGACTTGAGAACATTCAGAATTTGACATTACTAGAATGACTTGAGAACATTGCTAGAATGACTTGTGAGAACATTACTAGAATGACTGTGAGAACATTACAGAATGATTTGAGAACATTACTAGAATGACTTGTGAGAACATTACTAGAATGACTTGCATGAGAACATTTGAACGAACATTACTAGAATGACTTGTGAGAACATTACTAGAATGACTTGTGAGAACATTACTAGAATGACTTGTGAGAACATTACTAGAATGACTTGTGAGAACATTACAAGAATGATTTGAGGGAACATTACTAGAATGACTTGTGAGAACATTACTAGAATGACTTGTGAGAACATTACAAGAATGACTTGTGAGAACATTACTAGAATGACTTGTGAGAACATTACAAAAATGACTTGTTAGAACATTACTAGAATGACTTGTGAAAACATTACTAGAATGACTTGTGAGGACATTACTAGAATGACTTGTGAGAACATTACTAGAATGACTTGTGAAAATATTACAAGAATGACTTGTGAGAACATTACTAGAATGACTTGTGAGAACATTACAAGAATGACTTGTGAGAACATTACTAGAATGACTTGTGAGAACATTACTAGAATGACTTGTGAGAACATTACTAGAATGACTTGTGAGAACATTAATAGAATGACTTGTGAGAACATTACTAGAATGACTTGTGAGAACATTACTAGAATGACTTGTGAGAACATTACTAGAATGACTTGTGATAACAAAACTAGAATGACTTGTGAGAACATTGCTAGAATGACTTGTGAGAACATTACAAGAATGACTTGTGAGAACATCTTGTGAGAACATTACTAGAATGACTGTGTTTAAACATGACATCACAGGTGTAAACAATGCACAACGTGTGTAAACAATGCAAGAACAACGAACGTGAAAATAACCAATAACAGACGTGGTATCTAACACAACCACCAGTCATATAACTGGCTATTAAAAACTACAACAACAAAAATCCACCACAGAATGCCTTGACAACTGAAAAACAGCCACAAAAAAACTGCCGTTAACAAAAGTAATATAAATCACCAATTAAATTAGTATCTTTTATAACAACGAGTGTGAGGAGGGTGTCACCGGTCAACGAGGAAAGAACCAATGAAAGGCGTGATCAACGAGAATTTAACCAGTGTGATTAATGCACAGCGGGTCAATACTTAACCCCCTTTTCCCGTATTAACGATCCCAAGCACGGACAATTTAGTTGATCAATACTCCGGATGAAATGTGGAAAGTGTCCATTTAGAGATTTGATTAATGGCATTATAACTAGAGTGATTTACTACCATGTTGACATGGTAGTAAATATATATATATATATATATATATATATATATATATATATATATATATATATATATATATATATATATATATATATATATATAAGGCTTCAAGGAAGAATATTTGGATTTCTTCCTGATGCCATTTGAATATTCCACTTCTCTACCACCCCATCTTTTAATTTTTTTTTTTACCAATAGGTATATTTTATTACATAATATGGTACAAAAGATTTAAGAGATACATTGTTGATATAAAGATGGCATATACAGTACACGAGGTGAGAGATACATGTCTAGTACATATTGTTACATCTTTGTCACTGATTATAATGCGAAAATCTCATCCAGCTCTTCCGAGCTGGTGCGCGTGCCAGAATACAGCATGCATTACCCTCTGAACAGCAGCGCTGAGTCGCTGGAACAGAAAACTAGCTGCCCTGGGATCCCTAGTTACCCTGTTGAGTCTTTTGCCCAGCTCCTTGAGGAACTTAGATGCACTCTTTCCCCATGAGCCAAGGGTCTCTGAGCCTATGGGAACAAACATATAATGATGGGCAAGTTCTCCATATTTTCTCGACTTCTGGGACTCCTGAAGGTGGCAGCAGCCCCTCCTTCCTCCCTGGTGTACTGGAGATAGGTATCAGCCAAGGTAGATGCACATGTGTAGTCCCACACCACCTGCTTGCCGTATGTCCAGGCTTGAAGGGTGATACCATCTGGACGCTTTTGGTTGCCATCAGATCTGCATAGTTGGGGTGGTTCCCTTACTGCTGGGCATCCGGCTGTTGTGAGGCTCCTCTTGATAATGTTATTAACCTCTTCATGTCTTGCAATCTTTCCCTCGGATTTACGACACACAAGACCATGGTACCCGAATCGGTCTGCTGCTTCACTGCCACAAATACACCTGTGTTCGGCGAGAATAGGGCGGCAAGTCGAAGGGCAACACCAATGCGGATGGTCTGTGGGTCGAGGCGTGTGCCAAGGCTGGAGTTGGAACAGCCAAAGAAAGTCCCCTGCATGAGGAGCTCTCACTGCAAGTAGGCGGGCTCTATCCTTCCCTGACACACTCTGAAGCATTGCTGAGGCTATATTCTCTACTATTGGGCCATCCCAGTGCGACTGTTTGTAGTTGTTGGGGGGAGCAGGCCTGGTTTCAGAGCCTGTTAGGTTATCCCAGATCCTGGCTCCATCAACGAACTTTTGGTCATGGATTCCAATCGTGTCCCTAAGATGTTCAGGGAGAATTGCTGCTACAAGCCCTCTGGATGCAATGCATGAAGACAGGAAAGCAGGTAGAGCAATCTGAGATGACTTGCGGACACCAATGCCTCCTAGTCTGACTGGGAGTGTAGCTTGGTCCCACTGCCCATCCTAGGTAGTAGGTTGGTAGACAGCAACCGCCCAGGGAGGTACTACCGTCCTGCCAAGTGAGTGTAAAACGAAAGCCTGTAATTGTTTTACATGATGGTAGGATTGCTGGTATCTTTTTTCTGTCTCATAAACATACAAGATTTCAGGTATGTCTTGCTACTTCTACTTACACTTAGGTCACACTACACATTCATGTACAAGCATATATAAACACACCCCTCTGGGTTTTCTTCTATTTTCTAACTAGTTCTTGTTCTCATTTCCTCTTATCTCCATGGGGAAGTGGAACAGAATTCTTCCTCCGTAAGCCATGCGTGTCGTAAGAGGCGACTAAAATGCCGGGGGCAAGGGGCTAGTAACCCCTTCTCCTGTATATATTACTAAATGTAAAAGGAGAAACTTTCGTTTTTCCTTTTGGGCCACCCCGCCTCGGTGGGAAACGGCCGATGTGTTGAAAGAAAGAATATATATATATATATATATATATATATATATATATATATATATATATATACAAACACTGATCTCTGGCCGACGGAGACTCGACCCTACGAACCTTGGACAGGAACGCAGTGCTTTACCGACCGTACCACACTGGACCAATACCTTGGCATCCAGCTCACGCTAGACGTTGATCCAAGGCACCCAGCTTTCAGGCAGGTGGCTTACAGCTTTTCATCTCATCCCCTGCATGCATCGACACAACTAGAGATTTTTACAATGCTAGGAATTCGCAAGAGCAGGATGCCAAGGTATTGGTCCAGTGTGGTACGGTCGGTAAAGCACTGCGTTCCTGTCACAAGGTTCGTAGGGTCGAGTCTCCGTCGGCCAGAGATCAGTGTTTGTGAATATTTCGCCTGCTCTTGCGAATTCTAGCATATATATATATATATATATATATATATATATATATATATATATATATATATATATATATATATATATTCTTTCTTTAGTTCCTTGATAATGTGAGTAGTCACGAAAGCGCTTGGAATTCTTCTATTTTCATAGTGGATTGTTTTGCATATTTTGACTATCATCTGTTATGTGAATCTTTTGCATATATATAATATATATATATATATATATATATATATATATATATATATATATATATATATATATATATATATATATATATATATATATATTGTGTGTGTGTGTGTGTGTGTGTACTCACCTATATGTAGTTGCAGAGGTCGATTCATAGCCCCTGGCCCCGCTTCTTCACTGGTCGATACTAATTCACTCTCTCCCTGCTCCATAAGCTTTATCATACCTCTTCTTAAAGCTATGTATGGAACTTACTTCCACTACTTCACTCTCCAGATTATTCCAATTCCTGACAACTCTAAGGCTAAAGAAATACTTCCTAACATCCCTATGACTCATCTGTGGTGTGTGTGTGTGTGTGTTTGTGTGTATGTGTGTAGTGTGTATGTGTGTAAGTGTTTATGTGTGTGTGTATGTGTGTGTGTGTGTGTGTGTGTGGCAGGATTTGATTAAATACCTTTAAACAAGCCTGGTGGTGCTCCGGGTATGGGAAAGCACCGTCTAGCTTCGTCTAGGCGCCCATACTTATTCTGGAGTCTGGCACTGTGGATACAGTACTGAGTATTCTGATGCAGAGTTTGCAGGTTCGAGTCCTGCTGTGGACCGAGAGATAATGTTTGTAAATAATTTAGCCTGTTTGCGAAATCTTAGCTGAGAGACTTGATACACTATACGTGAAGCGCTAAAGCCGTGTGGGTAATACAGTACATGGCTGACTTCTCCCTCTGGTAAACCCGTAAGGGTGGTTTAGTTCATGAAGTGGTAGGACTCCATCGAATCACTGTTCATACAAGGAGGTCGTGTGTTCGTCGCGATTAAAGAACGGAGGGTCGAGCCTTCACTATTCGCTCTGCATTAGTACCCACACTGTGGAACATACACACACAATGTGTAATAAAGGTAGTCACTGTGTGGTACAAACACACACACACACACTGTGGGACACATACAGTGTGGTACACACTGTGTGGGACACACACTGGGACACAATGTGGTACACAAACACAGTGTGGGACACACACTGTGGTACAGTGTGCTACACACAGTGTGGTACACACAGTGTGCTACACACTGTGGTACACACAGTGTGGTACACACAGTGTGGTACACACAGTGTGGTACACACAGTGTGGTACACACAGTGTGGTACACACAGTGTGGTACACACAGTGTGGTACACACAGTGTGGTACACACAGTGTGGTACACACACAGTGTGGTTCACACACACATGTGTAAAAAGAAGGTGGGAACAGTTGATCCAAATGGAGTTGTCCCACTGCCTTGGATCAAACCTGGTTGCCTCCCATTCCACATTCCTCGAGGTTCACAACCCTGCTGGTTTAACGCTTTCCTATGGTTAATAATGTAATAAAACAGGTGAGCAGGTGACATTTATGAAGGATTCTGGAAACCGGTAGGTCGGACTTGAGTCTGGAGGTCTCAAACAGTGCCTGCACTCTGAGAGGGTTGCATAATCCTACAGGTTTATAACTGTAGTATAAGCAGCCTCTGGCAGCAAGTGAATGATGATGAAGTGTTTCTACTGTAGGTCACCTTACCTTGGGAAATTGGACCGAGTGTTAATTACAATTATAACAGTTACCGCGACTGAGACATAGTCAGGGACTTTGGTGTCAACGGGCAGGAGATGAGCTCTGTTAGAGCAGCTGGCAACAAGGGAACAAACATGACTAATGGGTTCTAACGAGGGTAACGGAAAGAACAGAGGAGAGAGAGAGAGAGAGAGAGAGAGAGAGAGAGAGAGAGAGAGAGAGAGAGATAGAGAGAGGGATAAGCGAGTATAACATAACAGATCTCGTAACCAATTAGGGTAATCCAGCCAGGACAGATACTGACACAATGTAGACAGAAGTATAAACAGAGGAAATGTAGACAGATAAAGTAAAGACAGACGAAATGTAGATAGAGGAAGTATAGACAGATTAAGTGTAGACAGAAGAATTGTCCCATGGAAATAATATTGATTAGGAGTGTTTTTTAGCCAGACTGTCATGGTGTGTCACGGTCTCTCACACACAGGGGTTTACAAGGTTAGTTTATGGTCCCTAACCTTATTAACAAGAGTTGTTACCTACGTCAGCTCAGTGGACAGTCTTTTTATTATGAGACAATACAGATATGGAACTGGATGAAGTTGGAGCCATCTGTGGGCCAGCAATTTCATTTGATCAACTGACTATTTCGTTGATATCATTATGCTGTACGAACATGTTCCAGACTCGAGTCGTCATCCTCTCTCTCTCTCTCTCTCTCTCTCTCTCTCTCTCTCTCTCTCTCTCACCAGACACTCTTTGCGACACAGAACAGCAAAAGAAACTGCTAAGCAATGCATGTTAATATATGGAAATTGAGAATTAGAAGATAGAAGGCTGGACACAGAGAAGTGTGATAAAGTAGGGAGTGATAAATGATTACATAGGGAGGAGGGAAGGAAATCTGAAAGGGAAAGAAAAACATGGAAATGGAAGAGAGAAAAATGATGAGAAAAGGAGAGACAAATAAAGAAGGGGAAGAGAGAGAGAAAAAATAACAGGTAAAATGAGATGAGAAGTGAGGGAACTGAGATGAAACGATTACTTAGGAAGGAGAAGGAGGGAAACAACAGAAGAAAGGATGAAAGAAAAAGGAAAATGAAGGAAGGGAGAGAAAGGAGGGAGGGTGAATGAGGAAGGAGGGAAGAGAAAAGAGGGAGAATAAATAAGGGAGGAGCAGAAAGGAACAATAGAGAAGGAAGAAAACAGAGTAAAGGAAGGAAAAAGGGAAACTGCAGCAGAAAGGAGAACAGATGGAATAAGAAAGATGAGAGGAAAGGAGGGAATAGGACGGAAGAGGGAGTAAAGAGAGAGATAATAGGGTAAAAGGGAAAGGAAGAGAGAATGAGGAAGGACGAAGGAAGAAAAGATGGAGGAGAGAGAGAGAGAGAGAGAGAGAGAAGGATGAAGGAGAGAAAATAAGGAATGGAGGATTAAGGTGGTATATACAGAGAAGAATAATGAAAAAATGCAGTAATCAAAGAGGGGAGAGATGTAAATACAGTGACAAGACGAATCTACATTAGGGAATATTAAGAAGATGAAGAGGGAGGGCAGAGGAAGAGGAAAAGGAAGAGGAAGGGTAGAGGAAGAGGAAAGAAAGAGGAAGGAAAGCGGAGAAGAGAAAGAGTGGAAGAAAAGAGGCATAATAATTAGAAAATGAATAAGGAGATTAGAGGAAGGGTAGAAGACGAGGAAGAGGAAAGGGAAGAAGAACAAGAGAAGAGAAAGAAGTGAAGGAAGAGAAGAAAAGAGGAAGAGGTGAGGAAGAGAGAAAAATATGATAGGAAGAATAAGAGGAAGAGGAAGAATAGAGGAAAATGAAGAGTAAGAGGAAATAGAAGAGGACCAGGTCCAGACGATCAAATCAAAACGTCCCACAGACCAGTACAACAGTTACCACTGTTTTGGACGTAGAATTAAGTGATACTCTAGGACAACTTGTATTTGATAGTGACACCCTGGCTGTATGATAGTGACACCTGGCTGTATGATAGTGACACCCTGGCTGTATGATAGTGACACTAGTGACACCCTGGCTGTATGATAGTGACACTCATCACCCTGGCTGTATGATAGTGACACCCTGGCTGTATGATAGTGACACCCTGGCTGTATGATAGTGACACCCTGGCTGTATGATAGTGACACCCTGGCTGTATGATAGTGACACCCTGGCTGTATGATAGTGACACCCTGGCTGTATAATAGTGACACCCTGGCTGTATGATAGTGACACCCTGGCTGTATGATAGTGACACCCTGGCTGTATGATAGTGACACCCTGGCTGTATGATAGTAACACCCTGGCTGTATGATAGTGACACCCTGGCTGTATGATAGTGACACCCTGGCTGTATGATAGTGACACCCTGGCTGTATGATAGTGACACCCTGGCTGTATGATAGTGACACCCTGGCTGTATGACAATGACACCTTGGTTGTATGCTTAGTGACGGTTTAGTGACGGCATGGTTGTGTGTATAATAATGACAGCTTATATGTGTGTATGATAATGACACCTTGGTTGTATGTGTGTATGATGGTGGTACTGGGGAGATGCTAAGTTTGCTCTGGGTTGCTACATTTGTATATTGAAATTAATTTTATATAATTTTCCCCCATCACAATTTAAAGCATAACAGAGATGTATCTTAAAATTATACAAATGACAGACGTCACAAAGAACGTCTCTGAGAGCGACGGTTATAATACGTCAACCAGGTTCCCCAGTCAGACCAAAGTGACGTGTTACCCTTGTATTATATGACGCGCTGTCCTGAATAACGATTGGTGTAGTACTGATGACTCTTGTGTACTCGATGGGATTTAAACCCCCCGTTTAAATCCCATCGAGTACACTAGGGTCATCAGTACTACACGCAACCTCTTCACCACTAGTCAAGTATACCTTAATCCCTATAATGGACATGAAATTAATCTCTCAGCATATATAGGCAGAGGGAAATATTCCCTTCGGGGTATATATCCTGTGAAGAGATAATAATAATAATAATATAATAATAATAATAATAATAATAATAATAATAATAATAATAATAATAATCTTTATTTCTACAAGTACATGATACAACTTATACAGATCTAGCTGACATCAATGACATACTAATAAGCCCTGGTATGCGACTCGTGATCAGAGCCGTGGTTGCAGAGCCGTGGTTATGCAGAGCTCCTGGTTATGCAGAGCTCCTGGTTATGCAGGGCCCGTGGTTATGCAGAGCCCGTGGTTATGCAGAGCTCGTGGTTATGCAGAGCCCGTGGTTATGCAGAGCTCCTGGTTATGCAGAGCTCCTGGTTATGCAGGAGCCCGTGGTTATACAGAGCCCGTGGTTATGCAGAGCCCGTGGTTATGCAGAGCTCGTGGTTATGCAGAGCCGTGGTTATGCAGAGCTCTGGTTATGCAGAGCTCCTGGTTAGCAGGCGTGGTACAGACCCGTGGTAGCAGAGCCCGTGGTTATGCAGAGCTCGTGGTTATGCAGAGCCCGTGGTTATGCAGAGCTCCTGGTTATGCAGAGCTCCTGGTTATGCAGAGCTCCTGGTTATACAGAGCCCGTGGTTATACAGAGCCCCTGGTTATGCAGAGCATTTCTGGCAACTTAAGTTAATTTTGTCCCGAGGATGCGACCCACACCAGTCGGCTAACAGTCAGGTATCTACTTACTGCTAAGTAAACAGGGACAGCAGTGTCTTAACGAAAGATGCCCAATGTTTCCACCCGACCGAGGACTGAACCACGGACACTCAGTGTATGAGGCGAGAACCTACCAGGCCACGGGCCACGGCAACCAGTTAGAATTTAATGTTGAGTATATTTATCAAACTTGGGTGATGACTAACACTTACACCAGTAACTGTTACTGTGATGTTTACTGAACTATAAACATGTGTTGCTGTGATGTTTACTGAACTATAAACATGTGTTGCTGTGATGTTTACTGAACTATAAACATGTGTTGCTGTGATGTTTACCGAACTATAAACATGTGTTGCTGTGATGTTTACTGAACTATAAACATGTGTTGCTGTGATGTTTACTGAACTATAAACATGTGTTGCTGTGATGTTTACTGAACTATAAACATGTGTTGCTGTGATGTTTACTGAACTATAAACATGTGTTGCTGTGATGTTTACTGAACTATAAACATGTGTTGCTGTGATGTTTACTGAACTATAAACATGTGTTACTGTGATGTTTACTGAACTATAAACATGTGTTGCTGTGATGTTAATGAGCTATAAACATGTGTTGCTGTGATGTTTACTGAACTATAAACATGTGTTGCTGTGACGTTTACTGAACTATAAACATGTGTTACTGTGATGTTTACTGAACTATAAACATGTGTTACTGTGATGTTTACTGAACTATAAACATGTGTTGCTGTGATGTTTACTGAACTATAAACATGTGTTGCTGTGATGTTTACTGAACTATAAACATATGTTACTGTGATGTTTACTGAACTATAAACATGTGTTGCTGTGATGTTAATGAGCTATAAACATGTGTTGCTGTGATGTTTACTGAACTATAAACATGTGTTACTGTGATGTTTACTGAACTATAAACATGTGTTACTGTGATGTTTACTGAACTATAAACATGTGTTGCTGTGATGTTTACTGAACTATAAACATGTGTTGCTGTGATGTCTACTGAACTATAAACATATGTTACTGTGATGTTTACTGAACTATAAACATGTGTTACTGTGATGTTAATGAGCTATAAACATGTGTTACTGTGATGTTAATGAGCTATAAACATGTGTTACTGTGATGTTTACTGAACTATAAACATGTGTTGCTGTGATGTTTACTGAACTATAAACATGTGTTACTGTGATGTTTACTGAACTATAAACATGTGTTACAGTGATGTTTCCTGAACTATAAACATGTGTTACTCTGATGTTTACTGAACTAAAAACATGTGTTGCTGTGATGCTTACTGAACTATAAACATGTGTTGCTGTGATGTTTACTGAACTATAAACATGTGTTACTGTGATGTTTACTGAACTATAAACATGTGTTACTGTGATGTTTACTGAACTATAAACATATGTTACTGTGATGTTTACTGAACTATAAACATGTGTTGCTGTGTTTGAATTTTCCTTATCTTTAATAATTTTCATAATTTATGTGTCTTATTGTCATCCCCTTCAAGTTATCAGTTAAATGGAACTACTGAACAAAGAAGAGAAGCAGAAGAAAGTAAGAGAGACGATGAATATAAAGGGAAGATAAGAAGAAGATTAGAGAAGAAAAAAGGGAACAGAGAGGAGAAGTAAAGGTGAAGAGGAGAGGAAGCCAAATGGAAAATAACTGATAAAAGATAATCGTATTTGAGAAGATTTTGAGAAGACGGAAAGATGGAGAAGAGAAGGACTGAAGAGGATAAATAGATGAGAGGAGAACAGACATATAAGATGAAGAATGAGACACTGATTCAACATATGAGAATCTTTACTGAGGAAATATTTCGCCACACAGTGGCTTCATCAGTCCAATACAGAGAAGAACAGTGTAAAGAGAGGAATTCTTCAACACTTGTCCAACCTTCGGACGAAGAATTGCTGACACTAGTGGATGGTTCCACTGTGACTCCGCCTCCTCATGTCAAAAAATTAGAGAAAGCTCAAAGGTTTGCAACAAGATTTGCACCGGAACTAAGGAGCGTCCTGTGAGAATACGTTAACTGAACTCAACCTAGAGGAATTGACAAGGTGGACAGGGACAGAATGTTACAAAGATGGGACACTCAATTGACACTAGTGGATGGTTCCACTGTGACTCCGCCTCCTCCTGTTTCCACTCAACTGACACTAGTAGATGGTTCCACTGTGACTCCGCCTCCTCCTGTTTCCACTCAACTGACACTAGTGGATGGTTCCACTGTGACTCCGCCTCCTCCTGTTTCCACTCAACTGACACTAGTAGATGGTTCCACTGTGACTCCGCCTCCTCCTGTTTCCACTCAACTGACACTAGTGGATGGTTCCACTGTGAATCCGCCTCCTCCTGTTTCCACTCAACTGACACTAGTGGATGGTTCCACTGTGACTCCGCCTCCTCCTGTTTCCACTCAACTGACACTAGTGGATGGTTCCACTGTGACTCCGCCTCCTCCTGTTTCCACTAAACTGACACTAGTGGATGGTTCCACTGTGACTCCGCCTCCTCCTGTTTCCACTCAACTGACTACAGTATATAAGCCACTTCTCCCACTAGAAGTGAAGGAGACAGTAAGTGAAGCTGGTAGTAGGTGAAGAAGACAGTGAGTGAAGCTGGTAGTAGGTGAAGAAGACAGTGAGTGAAGCTGGCAGTAGGTGAAGAAGACAGTGAGTGAAGCTGGTAGTAGGTGAAGAAGACAGTGAGTGAAGCTGGTAGTAGGTGAAGAAGACAGTGAGTGAAGCTGGCAGTAGAGTGAAAGAAGACAGTGAGTGAAGCTGGTAGTAGGTGAAGAACAGTGAGTGAAGCTGGTAGTAGGTGAAGGAGACAGGTAAGTAGTAAAGCATGGTAGTAGGTGAAGAAGACAGTGAGTGAAGCTGGCAGTAGGTGAAGAAGACAGTGAGTGAAGCTGGCAGTAGGTGAAGAAGACAGTGAGTGAAGCTGGCAGTAGGTGAAGAAGACAGTGAGTGAAGCTGGTAGTAGGTGAAGAAGACAGTGAGTGAAGCTGGCAGTAGGTGAAGAAGACAGTGAGTGAAGCTGGTAGTAGGTGAAGGAGACAGTGAGTGAAGCTGGTAGTAGGTGAAGGAGACAGTGAGTGAAGCTGGCAGTAGGTGAAGAAGACAGTGAGTGAAGCTGGTAGTAGGTGAAGACAGTGAGTGAAGCTGGTAGTAGGTGAAGGAGACAGTAAGTGAAGCTGGTAGTAGGTGAAGAAGACAGTGAGTGAAGCTGGCAGTAGGTGAAGAAGACAGTGAGTGAAGC